>SJYV01006839.1:567682-743371 GCA_006410875.1 Neotragus pygmaeus
CCTCCCAGCACCAGAGTCTTTTCCAATGAGTCAACTCTTCGCATGAGGTGGCCAAAGTATTGGAGTTTCAGCTTTGGCGTCATTCCTTCCAAAGAACACCCAGGACTGATCTCCTTTAGGATGGACTGGTTGGATCTCCTTGGAGTCCAAGGGACTCTCAAGAGTCTTCTGCAACACCACAGTTCAAAAGCATCAATTCTTTGGCGCTCAGCATTCCACCCCCACCTCCACAAGTTCACTGGCTTTTTGTTGTGGCTTTTGTTTTTTTCCCTTGGTTGTGCTAATGCTCACCCCCATGCCAGGGTCTTTGCACACGCATTTACACCTGTCTTAACAATACACCCACCTTGACTCTTTCAGCGTTCCAAGTCTCATGCCCATGACCTTTTCTCCATGACCATGCCCTGTCCATCCTATTTGAGAAGCTATCCCCCACCACACACACATCTTTTGTAGTCACTGGTTAACACATTTGCCTTTCCTTTCTACTGCATTTTTTGCATAGTTATTTATCTGCCCATATTGTGCCTTCCCTACTAAAACATGTTCCAAGAAAGCGGAGGCTCTGTCACGTTCACTCCTCCACCCCCTGTGCCTGCAACAGCACCTGGCACTTGGTAAAAGCACAGTCAGTGTTGTTGATTGAACCACTGATGTGTGGCTTTGAGACGCACGTAGTGGGATGATTGGATGAATGGGTGAATTAACGCATTACCCCCCCCACTTTTTTTTGCTCATTATCAATTGGTGCACATCCGTCTGAACTCAAATACTCAACTGTTCACTGACTACAGAAAAAAAAAAAAAAAGGATACCTGGTCTCTGCAGTTGAGCATATATCACTGTTAAAATTCAGAGCCCATGGGAAATTCTGGTATAGCCAGGCTGATGGACTTGTTATTCCTGGTTGTTCATTATCAGGATATTCCTACCTCATACTCACACCCACTTTTCATGTCCTACCAGCCCTGACACCTCTAGCTCACAAGAATTACTTTCCCATGGACTTCCTAATGCATTCAGTACATGGTACATCTACTATGCAGTAAGTAGTGTGGATTCTCTCGCCGGAATAGGGACTCACTAAATGTGTAAATGTTCGTGCATCCTAGTTTAGATTAAGGTTATGATCTGTCTAACTCACCCTTAAGGCCTGAGTCATGAATTTTGGGTGTCTCCATTTGGTCTTTATCTTCCTAAACCAGGAACCTATGACCGGGGGTCCAGAGGAAGTTAGTGAACAATCTGTAAGGAATGCCTTTAGCTGCAAGTAACAGAAATCCAGTCATTGGTGTTGGGAGCACTGGGCTAGCATGGTGATACACAGAGCCCTCCTTTTTGTATTTTTCCCCCTCACCATCTTCATTAGCTTCTGCATCCTAATGTTCATCACCTAATAGTTGACAGATGGCTGTTGCCCCACCAGATAAAATAGAACAGCAGGGGGTAAAGGAACGAAATTGCTCTGACAATCAGTCGAAATCTTATCATCTGGAAAGTAAAAACTTTCCTGAAAGCCCCACCTAGAAGTTCAAGTATGTGTCCCCTGGCATCAGATTATCCAGCAATATCTTGGTCGCCTTGCCTTCCCTGTCCACAAGGCCATGGAGAATTTGGTTTCTTACTTTCTCTGGTCAAAAAGTGGATAGGGGAAGGAGTTAAGAATGCTTTAGCGTACTATACAAAGAGTTTCTGCTACAGGGCATTTTTCAGGAGAGGTTAGTCAGATTCTCAGAGATCCTTTCATTGACAAGTTAATGATTCCCATTACCTAAGGCATGGGGCTTCCTTCATAGCTCAGTTGGTAAAGAATCTGCCTGCAATGCAAGAGACCTGAGTTTGATTCCTGGGTTGGGAAGATCCCCTGGAGAAGGAAATGGCAACCCACTCCATTATTCTTGCCTGGAGAATCCCAGAGACAGAGGAATCCATGGGATTGCAAGAGTCGGACATGACTTAGCAACTAAACCACCACCACCACCACCACCTAAGAAATGCCATCAAAGCAACTATACTAAAACTCAATAGACTGCTCAAGAGAAATCTGTGGGGGTCAGTTTTAGATATTACCTATAGGTAAGAGAGAGTGTAACAGTGTATTAAAAGTAAGTAATTTTTTTTTTAGTAATCATCAACATATGATGGATTGAATGCTATGAGCATCAAATTCACTTACAAAATATCTAAACTGATGAATTAATTTAGAGAATTAGTAACTTAACTAATTCAATGAGGCCAGATTTATATGTATTATAATCTTCTGTGTTTTAATGTGTTCAGCTCATTATTTTTGCTCATGGGGTTTGGGAGCTTGAAATGGAGGTATATTTTTTCCGATTTGTAGGCCCTGAAAATAACAGCTTTATTCATTAACAAGCTGTTATCCTAGACCAGCTGTGAGAGTATGTAAAAAGAGTACCTGTGTCCTCTCCTTTTTAATCCTTTTTGCTGAACTGATGGATCAGCTGGTAAAGAATCTACCTGCAATGTGGGAGACCTGGGTTCAATCCCTGGGTTGGGAAGATCCCCTGGAGAAGGGAAAGGCTGCCCACTCCAATATTCTTGCCTAGAGAATCCCTATGGACAAAGGAGCCTGGTGGGCTACAGTCCATGGGGTTGCAAAGAGTCTGATATGATTGAGAGACATTGTGTGGCTCAGTGATGAAGAATCACCTGCCAGTGCCGGAGACGTGGGTTTGATCAGTGGTTTGGGAAGATCCCCTGGAGTAAGAAATGACAACCCTCTCCAGTATTCTTGCCTGGAGAATCCCATGGACAGAGGAGCCTGGCGGGCTACAGTCTATGGGGCTGCAAAGACTCAGACACGACTGAAGTGACTAAACATGCACACAGTGTACACAGACAGAAGTGCAGCTAACACAGTATCACAGCTTGGTGGATTTTCAAAACAGGACACTCCCAGATCAAGGCACAGCCTTGCCGACTCCCAGAAGCCCCCCTTCTGCTCACTCCTGGTCATAAACTTCCCCTCGCCAAAGTGTAACAGCTCCTCTGAGTTCTAACGTTGGTGAGGAGTAACTGTCTTCATGGTTCATATAAATAGAATCATTTACATAAAGTGTGCTTTGTATCTGATGTTTGGCTTCTAACGGTGCCTTTTAGATGGGGGAGAGAGTGGCTTTTTCTTACTTAGCTGTTCCCCACTCTTGAAACATTTACTCAGAACCGTGAATAATAAGTTTCCTACTTTCTCACATTTTCTGGCAACTTCTAATTTTCCTAATTTAGCAGCCATAATTTCAGGGACTGCTTCCCTCTGGGACAAAGGTATCCAGCCATCATCCCTTCCAGGCTGAACTGGCAGCCCTAAGACCTGGGCTGGAAGGAGTGGGAAAGGACTGTCTGTTTACCTTTTTGAAAACTTTGCTTTCTCCCTCTATCCCCTTACCCTGGGAGACTCTTTTCTTCCCCTTTCTCGATGAACACAGAAGTGTCTGAGTGTCTTCCTGTTGAGACTGTGGGTCCTTACATTCCAGGAACTGCCAGCGGCTCTGTTTTCACTCTTCCCTCATCACTGCTGTAGTTCAGGGCTCCTGATTGTCAATTCACAAAAAGCCTGGGAATCAACTTTCTCTTTGCCATTTCCTCTCCTTTGTCCTACAGAGTACAGGGAGAGAAAAGTTATCAGTCTTAATGGAGAAGATGAAAGAATAAATACAGCTTTTTTAGAGAATGCAAATGGTGAACTGTTTTGCATGACTTAAACAAAAATCAGCTGAAACTAGTAAGTGAATCAGAATCTTTTCTTGTCTTGAGGGAGTCTTAGGGAGCCAACTGTGATGAGTGGAATCTATCAAGGTCAGACTTAGAAATCTGAACACCACCTTTGTGATGCAGTGTATCCTTCGCCCACCTGAAGTCTTACTTGCTGACACACCAAATTGTATCCTCGGTGATTGATTTCCTCCTAATAATGTGCCTGTGGCCCTTCAACCTGTTTATTAAATTCAGATGCTCCTGAGATGATGAGCATTTTCAGATCATTCCCTCATGCCTTAAAATTGTTTTCATTATTGGAATTTAAAGGCTGGAAAAACTGTCTACTCTAAATGGACAGAGGCTGAAATGTGAGAGTGAATGAATATTCTACCGTGTGCTCAAAGTACTATTTTATTGTGAGTTTACTTGTTGATAAGACATTGCTCTATGATGCTCAGCCTCACATTTCCATAAACTGGACCTTCTTGCTTTTTTTTTTTGGTAACTGTGGCTCTCCCTGGGGACTTCCCTGGTGGTCCAGTGGCTAAGACTCTGTGCTCCTAATGCAGGGGTCCTGGGTTCACTCCTTGGTCAGGGAGTTAGATCCCACATGCCCCGTGAAAGTGAAAATGAAAGTGATAGTCACTCAGTCCTGTCTGACTCTTTGTGATCCCCATAGACTGTAACCCACCAGGCTCCTCCATCCATGGGATTCTCCAGGCAAGAGTACTGAAGTGGGTTACATTTCCTTCTCCAGGAGATCTTCCCAACCCAGGGATCAAACCCGGGTCTCATGTGTTGCAGGGGGATTCTTTACCATCGGAGCCACCTGGGAAGCCCCAACACACAGCCAAATAAAAAAATAAATGTAAAGCTGACTCACCTTGGTCACATCACAGAACAGAGTTGTCTAGCAGTTGAAGAGAAGGTGGAAAAGTTGTTTTTTTTTTTCCCCTTTCTGTGTTTCCAGCTATTTATGAAAACTGCAAACAGAAGTTATAATGTTGGCATGTTGGGCCTTTTAGGGGAAGATGCTGCATCATTAAAACATAGCTGTGTGCTACTGTTTTAATGGTGTCCAAAGAGATAATTGAATTCATGGACGTCTAAATTTAATTCCAGAAATCAAAGCTATGGTAATAAGAACTGGACGTGAGTTCTCTCGGTCCAAGTAATTTAATTCCTCAGCCAGCTGAACTGTTCTGTGTCTCTGTTCCTTGTTATTATGCCATGAAATTGCTCGGGCAGATGCAGTGATGGATGGTAGGCATGTATTTCACTCTTTTTCATGGCTGGACACATACCAGAATGCAGATCGCTTTAAACACAGCTGTTTTTATACACATGCTCTCTGTTTGGAGTTTTAGATGCAACATTCAAGTCATAACAGAGATGGTTGGGGGGACTCTGGGGATGCCCTGGGGCCTGTTTTCATCATCCCACCCAGAAGCCCATGGTCGTCTTTACCCTGGATTACATACCTGGACCCTGGCATTCCACCTGAACTTCAAACATTGTGGTTTAAGACGACTCATTGGATTTGATTTTTCTCCCTTGTTTTCCATGAATTTCCCACTTAATTTGCAGAACTAAGGAGTATTGGTGTACACGTTTCCGTGTTACTCTCTCCATTCATTGCTTGGAGAATTTTGAGTATTCTTTGGCATTGCCTTTCTTTGAGATTGGAATGAAAACTGACCTTTTCCAGTCCTCTGGCCACTGCTGAGTTGTCCAAATCTGCTGGCATTTTGAGTGCAGCACTTTCACAGCATCATCTTTAGGATTTGAAACAGCTCAACTGGAATTCCATCGCCTCTGCTAGCTTTGTTCCTAGTGATGCTTCCTAAGGCCCACTTGACTTCACATTCCAGGATGTCTGGCTCTAGGTGAGTGATCACACCATCGTGATTATCTGGGTCATGAAGATCTTTTGTGTACAGTTCTTCCGTGTATTCTTGCCACCTCTTCTAATATCTTCTGCTTCTGTTAGGTCCATACCATTTCTGTCATTTATCGAGCTTATCTTTGCATAAGATGTTCCCTTGGTATCTCTAATTTTCTTGAAGAGATCTCTATCTTTTCCATTCTATTGTTTTCCTCTATTTCTTTACATTGATCGCTGAGAAAGGCTTTCTTATCTCTCCTTGCTATTCTTTGGAACTCCACATTCAAATGGGTATCTTTCCTTTTCTTCTTTGCTTTTCGCTTCCCCTGTATTCACAGCTACTTGTAAGACTTCCCCAGACAGCCATTTTCCTTGTTTGCATTTCTTTTCCATGGGGATAGTCTTGATCCCTGTCACCTGTACAATGTCACGAACCTCCCTCCATCCATAGTTCATCACGTACTCTACCAGATCTAGTTCCTTAAATCTATTTCTCACTTCCACTGTATAGTTATAAGGGATCTGATTTAGGTCATACATGAATGGTCTAGTGGTTTTCTCCACTTTCTTCAATTTCAGTCTGAATTTGACAACAAGGAGTTCATAATCTGAGCCACAGTCAGCTCCAAGTCTTGTTTTTGCTGACTGTATAGAGCTTCTCCATTCTGGCTGCAAAGAATATAGTCAATCTGATTTTAGTGTCGACTATCTGGTGATGTCCATGTGTAGAGTCTTCTCTTGTGTTGTTGGAAGAGGGTATTTGCTATGACCAGTGCATTTTCTTGGCAGAACTCTATTAGCCTTTGCCCTGCTTCATTCTGTACTCCAAGGCCAAATTTGCCTGTTGCATTCCAGTCCCCTATAATGAAAAGGATTATCTTTTTTAGGTGTTAGTTCTAGAAGGTCTTGTAGGTCTTCATAGAACTGTTCAGCTTCAGCTTCTTCAGCGTTACTGGTTGGGGCATAGACTTGGATTACCGTGATATCGAATGGTTTGCCTTGGAAACGAACAGAGATCATTCTGTCATTTTGGAGACTGAATCCAAGTACTGCATTTTGGNTCATAGAACTGTTCAGCTTCAGCTTCTTCAGCGTTACTGGTTGGGGCATAGACTTGGATTACCGTGATATCGAATGGTTTGCCTTGGAAACGAACAGAGATCATTCTGTCGTTTTTGAGACTGAATCCAAGTACTGCATTTTGGACTCTTTTGTTGACCATGATGGCTACTCCATTTCTTCTAAGGGATTCCTGCCTACAGTAGTAGATAGAATGGTCATTTGAGTTAAATTCACCCATTCCAGTCCAATCCAGTTTGCCGATTCCTAGAATGTCGATGTTCACTCTTGTCATCTCCTGTTTGACCACTTCCAATTTGCCAAATTACTCTTTGCAGCCCCATGAACTGTAGCCTTCCAGGCTCCTCTGTCCTTGGGATTTTCCAGCCAAGAATACTGGAGTGGATTGCCCTCTCCTTCTCCAGGGGATCTTCCCAACCCAGGAATCAAATGCAGATTTCCTGCATTGCAGGCAGACTCCTCATTGCCTGAGCCATGAGGGTAGTCATAAGGGTCTTTTCCAGTGAGTCAGCTCTTTGGTGAGGTGGTCAAATTATTGGAGCTTCAGCATCAGTCCTTCTAGTGAATATTCAGGGTTGATTTCCTTTAGGAATGACTGGTTTGACCTTGCTGTCCAGTGGACTCTCAAGAGTCTTCTCTAGCACCACAATTCAAAAGCATCTATTTTTCAGTGATGCTGGTCCTTCCTTATGGTCCAACTCTCACATTCTGTACATGACTACTGGAAAAAACAATTTCTTCTTCCCCTTTCATTTCCACTGTAAACATTCAATAGTAATTTTGAACCAATTTCCACATCCACTATCTACCATACAGGCGCTTTGTGGTATTTTCACATGTTTAACAAAAAGTAATGCCAGTATTAGAGTAAACTTTGTTTTGGTATCCCCTACCCATACTTTTTAATAGACTGTATTGTTAAGAGCAATTTTATGTTTAGAAAACAATTTGTACAGGAAATATAGAGCCCTCCCTCCGCCAATTATTTACATTTTGCTTTGGTATTGTAAACTTGAACCAGTATTGCTATATCATTAATAAAATCCATAGTTTACTTTAGAGCTCATGTTTTGTGTTGTACAGTTCTATGGGTTTTCACAAATGCATGCTTGTATGTTGGTCTATTATATATCGTCTCTGATACCGTGTATTACAGAGTAGTCTCACTACCCCTCCTATCCCCTCTGTTCTGCCTGTTCATGCCTTCCTTCCTTACCCCAGACTCCTACCAACCACTGATCTTTTTATGGTCTCCCTTCAGTTCAGTTCTGACGCTCAGCCATGTTCGATTCTTTGCGACCCCATGAACTGCAGCACTCCAGGCCTCCCTGTCCATCACCAACTCCTGGAGTTTACTGAAACTTTTGTCCATTGAGTCAGTGATGCTATTCAACCATTTCATCTTCTGTCATCCCCTTCTTCTCCAGCCTTCAGTGTTTCTCAGCATCAGGGTCTTTTCAGATGAGTCAGTTCTTCACATCAGGTGGCCAAAGTACTGGAGTTTCAGCTTTAGCATCGGTCCTTCCAATGAACACCCAGGACTGATCTCCTTTAGGATGTACTGGTTGGATCTCCTTGCAGTCCAAAGGACTCTCAAGAGTCTTCTCCAACACCACAGTTCAAAAGCATCAATTCTTCGGCACTCAGCTTTGTCTGTAGTCCAACTCTCACATCCATATATCACTACTGGAAAAATCATAGCTCCATAACCACGGTCTCCATAACTTTACCTTTTCCAGAATATCATATAGTTGGAATCACAGTATCCTCTTTTTGCAACTGTGTAAACTAAGATCTGCGTTCAGGGATTAAAGAGTTGCAGATCTACTGAGCTGGGATTCATAGTGTCACCTGCTGGCTTCAGACCTCCCATGTGTTTTAATTCAATGCCATATTCCCTCTCAAATATCCAACACTCCTTGTCATCGGTTTTCCTTTTGCTTGCCCGAAATGTGTTTCATGACTATTGCTATCCTTTCTCCTCCTGCTGCAGTGAAGACAAAGCCATAGAAGTGGCAGAGGAGGAAGAAGTGGTGGATGTTGAGGAAGAAGAAGCCGATGATGAGGAGGAGGATGAGGATGGTGAGGAACTCGAGGAAGAGGCTGAGGAACCCTATGAAGAGGCCACGGAGAGGACCACCAGCATCGCCACCACCACCACCACCACCACGGAGTCTGTGGAAGAGGTGGTCCGAGGTAACCCACTGCTTACTTGGATTTTCTTTCCCAGGGAAAAGGAAGGCATCACACCAGGGTTTGAAATTTCTATCCAGCCTACCACCACTGCCTCCCAGGTGATGGGAGGTAACGTTACCTTGTGCTTGTGGAGCTCTTTTTGGTTGAATAAGCATCCAACGATTCATTTCAAAAAAAATGTGAAATCTTGACTTTACAGACTGTTCTGTGCCTTGCAGATACGACGTGGCACGTTGTTCTGCAGACTCCACCTAATTGGGGGCCATGTCACTTGACAAGGACCGAGTTAGGTGGCCTCCCTGGCATTCTTCTGACAGTGGGTGTTGATTATACTCCATTCTCCTGACCCGTTTCATCACCAAGACTGTGAGCTCCTTAATGCCAAAGGCTGGATTTTACCTAGTGTGATGCAGGGTGCTTGCCTTATCGAAAGTTTTCAATAAATGTTGGTTGAGTGAGTAGTTGTGATTAGATTTAATTTAATTTTAGAGCAAAAGAAGTCCGCTTGGAGAGCAAGACATTAGTTTTTGCTGTGAAATTTAAAATTTAACTTGGATGACTTGTGTCGTCTATACGATAGTTTACTGGGGGAAGTGACAGAGCATTCTTAGGGAGGTAGGTCTTAGACTTTGTTTTTTCTGGTTAATTAATGCTTCTGTTGGAAATGTTGTATATGGAACGAATTAGAAGACCCCCTTTTTGTCTCCCTGAAATACAAGCAAGGTTCAGTGTACAGTAAACAACGAAAAGTAGTGAATTGTTGAGTTGCCTTTCTTAAAGGGCATGTGTTTGTTTTGCAAATAGTAAAAGATGATCCTAAGATTAGATCGAATGATTACAGACAGAAGTACTGTTTTAATGCATTGCAGGTACTTTAAAGTCTGTCCACAAATGCTACAACATTAAGGGCACTTTTATTAAAGTAAAATGCTTTCTGCTCCACTGTTAAATTGGAGCTTAAAATAGGCTACTCGTTTTTGCTTCACATAGATTCCTAACGATCACTGTAGTATGTCGTCTTCCCTTCACTGTATTTTTTATAACTTTGCTGGAGTATAATTTACATATAAACTTCACTCATCTTAAGTGCCGAGGTGTATAATTCAGTGGCATTAATAAATGTACCAGATTATGAAAACATCGCAAAATCCAACCTTAGAACATTTTCATCATCCCAGTCCTCACAGCCCTTCACCGTGAATCCTTGTTCTCACCGCCAGCCCTCAGCAGCCATTAACCGTCTTTATGTCTCTAGAGATTGGCCTTTTCTAGACTTTTAATATAAGTGGGGTCATACATGGTCTTTTGTGTCTGGCTTCTTTCACTTAACATAGTAGTTTTGAAGTTCTGCATTTCTTTAACTTGTAGCTTTTAAAAATGAGATTATTCTGAATTGAACACTCAGAGTTATCTTAAAATCTATTGCAATGTTACTTATTCTCTTAAAATATACATAGAATACCAAATAGATCGCTTAAGTTTGTAATTCCCTATGTAATGACAACTTCTTCAGTTTAGCACATAAGTAGATGTTCATTTAGAAAAATGCGCATTTTGTTTGAGGCACTGTTTTTCAGGACGTTTTCCGTGTACTTCTTAGGACCATCTGTGCAGATCTAGCTACATGAACTTGTTAGCTTCTGTTTTCCTAGCAGGGAAAGATGGATTTTTCAGGGCTTCTTTTTCTTTCCCTCCTGATAATTGTTTGATAACACATTCTTTTCAGGTTTACACTGATCAACCTGTGAGTATACATTTAAGATAAATAGGACTGTTCATAGATACTAATCACTGATTCAGTTACAAGGGAATTTTAATCAGTTTTATTGAAGCATACCTATTAGACTTTTAAATTAACTGGAGGCCCTACAGCCTTCTACTAGTTAAAATGGCTACAGAAATATCATAAGATATATTTTAGTGTCTTTATTTCGATAATCTATGTTTCAGGGTTGTAAATTGCTTTAGTTTTAAAGGTATACTATATTTTATTTTATTTTAGAAGATATACCATGATAAAAAGAAAAAATAGACTCAAAGAATCCAATAAAAAATAAAGAGAGACAATTCACAGGACAAAAGATATGGCTCTTAAACAATGTAATACAATTTAGCAATGAATTTCAGAAGTTAAAAGTGTGAATCTCAATCTAGCAATTCAAAAATGGCAAATATACATAGATATTTATTGAGCACTATTTGAAATAACAAAGATTGTAAACAACCTAAAAGTTTTTAATACGATTTTGGCTAAAGAATTATTATATGCCATACTTTAGAATATTTTATAATTATTAAACAGAATAAAGCAATTTATATGTGAATAAAAAAAGGATGTGTGACTACAAATTACAGCAGCTAGTATTATGCTGTGGGATTCAAGTTCTTGTGCTCTGCACCAGGATAGCTGCTTATATAATAATTATTGTCCACCTAACTAACATTCATTTTTGGAGTACCTCTTTTGAATAAGCCATTTTACTGGGCTCAGTGGATCAGTTATACGATGAAAACACACAGGAGAGCTGACCCTCATGGATGTGAAAGTCTAGTAGGAAACATAAGTCAAAAAAAAAACAGAATCTGTGTTGTAAAAAGTATGAGCCCACAGCCTACTTCACAGTACAGAAGACTGATCAGGGATGGATCTATGAAAAAGATGGCATTTGAAGGCAGGCTAGAAGGGCTGGTAGTGGAACTACCAATAGATTGTCTTGCAGCCTACTTTAGGGTCATTGCGTGAAAGTCGCTCAGTCATGTCCGACTCTTTGTGACCCCGTAGACTATATAGTCCATGGAATTCTCCAGGCCAGAATACTGGAGTGTGTAGCCTTTCCCTTCTCCAGGGGATCTTCCCAACCCAGGGATCGAACCCAGGTCTCCCACATTGCAGGCGGATTCTTTGCCAAACCAATATGGTGCCTTGAGAAGGTACGTGGCATGCTTGGGAGATAAGGCCAAACCAATTAAGATAGAGCAGGTAAATCTTCCATAAGAAGGTTACAGGAAGGTAAGTTGGGACTTAAATGTGGAGACGTTTAATGTCAGGCTGGCAAATGTTGGTATTGACTGAGTGTAATCAGTTCAGGACCTATTACGTGGTGAGGATTTTTCTAGTAAAAACAACGAAGAGATTTTTGTTTTTATACTGCTGCTATTGACGGGATGGGTAAACAGTAAGTGACATAATTTATGCAATATATAAGAGAATGCCACAAAAACTTATGCCAAATTCCAGACCCAGACAGAATTCTCTTGAGATAATATGGTCTTGTTACATTCTGAATAATTCCAGTTCTTTTTGCTTCAGTTTTTCTCTAAATGTAGCATTTTAGATATTAAATAGAAATAAAGGGCATATACATTCTTGTATTTTTTATAGAAAGACAACTACAATTAAAAGAGAACTTTAGAAAAAAAATCTCCAGGCTAAAGATTAAAAAAATAAAAGAAACTAACTTTAAACAATAAGTTAATTATGCTGATGTTAAGAGCAGCATTAGTAGTGGCCTTCTTGAAGCAAATACCTGACCATTTAGAAGTACCGATTATTAACACTGGAACTAGAAGAGCCTTNATTAAAAAAATAAAAGAAACTAACTTTAAACAATAAGTTAATTATGCTGATGTTAAGAGCAGCATTAGTAGTGGCCTTCTTGAAGCAAATACCTGACCATTTAGAAGTACCGATTATTAACACTGGAACTAGAAGAGCCTTTAACGGGAATCTATCCTTCCATTCAAGACTCCTGAAATAGACAAAAGGTGAAAGTGAAGTCGTGTCCGACTCTTTGAGACCCCATGAACTATAGCCTACTAGGCTCCTCTGTCCATGGGATTTTCCAGGCAAGAGTACTGGAGTGGGTTGCCATTTCCTTCTCCAGGGGATCTTCCCAACCCAGGGATCAAACCCCCTGCATTGCAGGCAGACACTTTACCATCTGAGCCACGAGGGAAGACAAAAGCTGTGATTTAGACAAGCCTTTCTGGGAAAGAGGAGAAACGTGTTAGTGGTATATATTGCCAGAGTTTTCTGTGTTCCCAACTAATTCTAAGAAAGAAGTAGAAGATTTTGATGGTAACATTAAAACGACCAGTTTCCTGCCATTTCCTCCACCCCATTGGTATAGGAAGTGAGTTACAGCTCTTTCCTGATGAACAATGTCAATGCCGTAGTTGACTGCTAACTTTGTAAAACTCTAATAACATTATAGCTGGTTCCTCCACTGACAATAAAAGTTGGAAATGACTTGCAAAGAAAAGAGATTGAAAAGAGTCTTACCATCTCATTTCCAATGTTAATGTTTCAGTGACCGAGAGAAAATATGATTTACAACCATACTTAATAATGAACATTCTTCATTACCAACACATTGCTACTAGTATGAGTCTTTAATGTGCTTCATGAAAAATCTCAATAGTTTTGTAACCCATTACAATTTGAAAGAAATAGGCAGAGGGAAGAAAAATATAGGGCATTTCAACATAGTCATAAAATTTTCAGCCATATTGTATTAGAATCATTGATATCAAAGCAGAAGATGCCAGTTCTGATTCTGATTCTGTTAACTGATTCCAAAGGAGAAAGGGATTGTTGAGAAGTGAGCACACCTATCTGACTTTAGGATCTATTGTTTTGATCTAGTGGAATAAGCCAATACCAATTTGCATACAGCAGTAGTCCACCAGGAAATCCCTGGTATATGTAGCCACTTGCTCCTAATTTTCTGTGTTTTGAGAAGTGATTGCATTTCGTGAACTTAAGACATCAGGGTACACTGTGACTCAACCATGAATCCTCAAATCTGTGTGCTGTGTGCTCAGTCAAGTCCGAGTCTTTCTGATCCCATGGACTGTAGCCCCCCAGGCTTCTCTGTCCGTGTAATTTTCCAGGCAAGAAGACTGGAGTGGGTTGCTGTTTTGTATTGTAGGGGATCTCTCTCACCCCGGGATTGAATCCATGTCTGCTGCATTGGCAGGCTGATTCTTTACCACTGGGAAGCCCAAACTCTGACTAGATGTGGGTATTGTAATAAATGGCATAGTCTATGATTTAGCTAGCCAGTTTTGTTCATCCAGAGTAACTCTGTTTTTTTTTTTCTGTCTGTTCACTGATTCAGCAAGTAGACATTTATCACGCCTCTGCTGATGGCTCGGCACTTTGCTGCTGTAGCAGGTGTGATGGGGAGTTGACTGTTACTGTGTCGTGGCCGATCACACTGGAATTCCTTGTTTGCAGGATCACCACTCCCCTTGCCTTTAGGGCAGGAATTCTGTCTTTTAATCCTTGTAATGTGCTGAGTGGTAGAATTTTTATTTCCCATTTAAAGCCAAGGCAAGTAAATCCCAGAGAAATTTTTTTTTTTTTTTTCCAGCTGTGCTGGGTCCTCATTGCTGTACAGGGTTTCTCTAGTTACAGAGAGCAGGGGGTATTCTTTGTGATGGTGTGTGAACTTCTCATCACAGTGGCTTCTCTTGTCGTGGAGCACAGGCTCCAGCCACTTGGGCTTCAGTAGTTGTGGCTCACTGGGCTTGGTTCCACTCAGGCACGTGGGATCTTCCTGGACCGGTGATCGAACCTGTGTTCCCTGCATTGACTGGAGGGTTCTTTACCACTAGACCACCAGGGAAGCCCCCAGAGAAATTTTTTAAACCTTGTCCATAATCACAAAACTGGTAAGTGGTGAAGCCAGGATTTGGGCTTAGATGGACCAGAGTAATTTTTACCACCCAATGTTTTTATTTTTCTTTTTCCTTTTGTTTATAAATATACACTAGTTCAATTTAACCTGTGTTCCCTTGTAAATGTGTGTTCCTTTGTTCTAGACATGTGTTCATCTTGATATTGTTTCACTTTGAGCATTTCCTAACTTTTAGAATGCTTATTTATATAATAGTATCATTTTACTTTATTTTTACATTAAACTATGGCCACGGGCTAAATATGGACTGTCACCAAATTTCTAAACAAAGGTTTTATTAGGATATAGCCAATCCCATTTATTTACATGTTATCTGGAGCTACTTTCATGTTACAGAGGCAGAGTTGAGTAGTTGCAAAAGATGCCATGTGGCCTGAAAAGCTGAAAATATTTACTATCCG
Source organism: Neotragus pygmaeus (assembly GCA_006410875.1). Taxonomy (NCBI): domain Eukaryota; kingdom Metazoa; phylum Chordata; class Mammalia; order Artiodactyla; family Bovidae; genus Neotragus; species Neotragus pygmaeus. The sequence goes on from SJYV01006839.1 coordinate 582,667, forward strand.
GGCCTTTATAAGAAACTTCTGATACTGATCATTAGAAACATCCCAGGAAGTTTTTATATTTCAGATATTACCATTCCAAGTTAATTTCATTAAGGTGGTTTTATTACAGGTAGCAATAGACTAGTAAAGGGTTTAAAGAGAAAATTTTTTAATAATTTTATGATCTTGGGCCAGTTACCAAGATACCCTCGGTTAAGTCTGTTTTTTCATGTATGTTTTATAGATTCTGTTATGATGTCGCATGTTTTTTACATGATTACTCTAGATGAACCATGCTAAGCATTTACTATATAATGCCTGGCATATTCTAAATTTTCAATATGTTTTACAAGGAAAGGCTGCTCAGAGTCAAAGCCTGGCTTTACAACCTGCAGACTGTGTCAATTTGTATCAGTGAAATAATCTCTATACGTCATCGCTTCCCTGTTGAAAAATAAGATTTAATAATACCCACCTAGTTTTAACCATCTTGTGAGGATTAAATGAGGTGATTCACAGGAAACACTTAGCACTGTTCCTGGTAGACAGTAAGTGCTCAACTAACCTAAGCTACCATAACTGGAGGACAGAGGAGCCTGGCAGGCAACAGTCCACGGGGTCACAAAGAGTTAGACATGACTTAGTAACTGAACAGTAACAACTGTAGTTGCCCTGGTTCTGTGTATCATTTTGATCCCCAGAGAACTAACACTTATTCCTAATTAGGAATGCCAAAGGTAACCCAACAGACTGTCTTTTTGCATTATAAAATGCATCAATGAGACGTATCCCTTTCTATTGTATAATAGAGCTGTTATTTATGGACATATCTTAAGGAGAAAACAGCTTAAACGTGGTTTCTTGATTAAATTACCTTTTGTGCCTATATTAGATATTTAAATATCTGCAGTTCAATTTTATGTCTGGCTGAAAATTGAATCAAGATAGTTTTAAATGCCATTACATTTCAAGGTGGCATTTCATTTCTTGAGGATATTTTAAACCTCTTGGAGGTTCATCTATTAAATGGACAGAGATACTGACAGGAGACAATTTAAGCATACCATACGATGATGAAATTTAAAAGTGTGATCTAAATGTTGCTTGCCTTGGGCTAGGTGACTTGACCTCCACAGAATTAAATTACTGTTCTTCTCCCTCTGGTTACTGTTCATCTCTGAGAAGCATCTTGTGATTCGCTGCTGTACATTCTACCAACATAGACTAGGCACTCCTAAGAACTGGGTATTTCACCGGTTCTTAAGAACACAGGGCTATGAAGAAGGTGGCTCACTCAGGTTGCTTCTAACCAGAGCTGTATACTCACTATTCAGGAGAAACCAGCCTCTCTGACCTGACTGGGGAGAAACTTTGGCAGCCCAAGGGAAGGAAAGTGTCCAGTCTAGAGACAGAAGTTTCACCTACAGCATTGCCAAGAAGTTGTCATCTAAGTGATTTTTATAAAGGAGAATAGGGATTTGCCAGTTAATGGAGCACCAAACAGAACAAATCTGAGCAGTACCATAAATAAAGCAGAATGACTTGGATTATTATCTTGAAAGAAAGTGAAGTCACTCAGTCGTGTCCTACTCTTTGCGACCCCATGGACTATAGCCTACCAGGCTCATCTGTCCATGGGATTTTCCAGGCAAGAGTACTGGAGTGGGTTGCCATTTCCTTCTCCAGATCTTACAGACCCATGGATTGAACCCGGGTCTCCAGCATTGTAGGCAGACGCTTTACCATCTTAATATCTTAGGTTGACCTAATTTTCACGTTTCCCATGTTACCTGTCTATAATGCGTGTGCCACTTGCAAGGTATCCCATCATTCACTAACAGGATTCTTTTTTACTGTTTGTGTTTAACTTTTCATGAAGTTTGGAGAAGACTGTGAGCTTGACTTGCTGCAGGCATGGAAATATACTCACATACTTTTGTTGAGGTTCTCATAGCAGCACACTAGTCCAAAATGAAAATACAACTCCCTTAAGGGTTTAAAAACAGGGCTCCCTTTTGAGGAAGACTTTACCCTTCTCTGTTGGGACCACAGGCAAGTAAGCTGCACTCCTGTTCCTGGACCAGAATGTAGCATCCTTTTCATGACTTTGGGAGAACTAGTATCCACACAGGGCAGAGATGTGACAGATGGCAGCCTATTATTTTGTGCCCCGTGGCACTGCAGCCATTGATTTTGAGGTTGTTTGATAAATGCTTTGGTAAAGGTAGAGTGAAGTATGGCACTAACAAGCTTCTTTCCATGCCATTTCATGGTCCCAATTTAGAAAACTCACTCAAATAATTTACTTAAAATGTGAGAAACAGAATCATATAAAAGACTGTGTGTGATGTGTTTACATATACAGTTTTTTAGTAACAAATTTATTGAAATATAGGTTGCATAATGTGGAATGATGCTAAAGCTGAAACTCCAGTACTTTGGCCACCTCATGCGAAGAGTTGACTCATTGGAAAAGACTTTCCAAAAAATACACTTTGATGCTGGGAGGGATTGGGGGCAGGAGGAGAAGGTGACTACAGAGGATGAGATGGCTGGATGGCATCACTGACTCGATGGACCGTGAGTCTGAGTGAACTCCGGGAGTTGGTGATGGACAGGGAGGCCTGGTGTGCTGCGATTCATGGGGTCTCAAAGAGTCGGACACGACTGAGCGACTGAACTGAACTGAACTGAATGTGGAATGTAGAAGTCAGTGGTTTAATATATCCACTAAGATCTTCATTGCCACATAGAAAGTTCTGTTTTTGAACTTGATTTTGCTTAAAATTTTACATGGCTAATAGTGCTTAGTTTTACCTTCTACACTTTTATTTGTGTCAAGATTCTGTAATACAGTGTTAGAAAAGGAAATAATCAGCTAAAGGTATTTTAACACAATTATGTCTAAATTTCTTAAAAGTAGAAACAAAACTTCAGCCCAGTTCAGTTAAAGGCCAGGAACTAGGTTTTTAAAAAATGCTAGTCTTTCTTATGTTTTTTTCCCAAATCAGTTGCTGTTCAAAAAATACACAAATGTAGACAATTGTATGTGTTTTCACACAGAGCATATGCAATTTTTTAAAAAATCAAATAAGTGATAGAATCCAGCAAATGAGAGAACAGAGCATTTAAACATACATGTCATTTTCAGCTAAATCCACATGTTCCATTAAGTAGAAGCTCTGATTCTTTGGGCAGGTGACAATTGTGTGTTTTAATGGAAATCTTTAGTTCCCTTGTAGAAAAAGGCTTTCTGGGGTTTTTAAGCAGGATGGATTTCAGTCTAAACACCTGTTTCTTTGTCCCCCTAAAAATTTATCAGGTCTTCTGATATTTGACCTTTTGTGATTCTATCAGTGGAAGAGTAAGAAGTTAAGAAAAGGCAAAGCTGAACAAATATCATATAAAAATGATATTCAGTGGTTCTTTTATGGCTGAATAATGCCATTTGCAGGAACATGGAAGGACCTAGACATCAAACTAAGTGAAGTAAACCAGACAAGGATAAATTTCATATGATATCACCTATATGTGGAATCTAAATAAAAAAGATATGAATGGACTTACATACAATATAGACTTTGCCACACCAAAGGCAAAAGGTGTAGGCAGGGAGGAAGGATAAATTAGGAGTTTGGGATTAACACATACATACTACTATATATAAAATAGATAACCAATAAGGACCTACTATATAGCACAGGGAACTCTACTCAATATTCTGTATTTAGTGTGAGGGAAAATAATCTGAAAAATATATATATATGTATGTATAACTGAATCACTCTGCTGTACACCTGAAACTAACAACATTGTAAATCAACTACACTTCACTTAGAAACAATGTTCAGGAAAACCCCTTGGCCTTCAAGATAGCGGCGCAAATTTTAAAAACTAGGAGACACTTTAAACAATAAAAGGAGGTGAAAATAGTGCACTTTGTTAAAAAGTGCACTGTATTAAGTTAATAATAGTAAGACAGTGCTGGTGTTAACTATGAGGATGGGTTTATCTCTTTCCCTTAAATTCAATTATGCTTTTGTTGGATATAATTTCTGAGAACAGAATATAGACAGGAATTTCACACTACTTGCACATGAAATTAAGTTCCTGATATGTCATGTTATTAATAGAAGCAAAGGAAGACCTTGCTGGCTAATTCTCATGAGGATCTCTCTTCTGGAATTTATGGACATTTGTTACCCAGGATTTCTGAGGTGTTGCTGACTGCTGCTGCACAGTAGCTTTGGTCAAATGATTGGGCAAAATCACTAAAACACAGCATGAATCCTGGTGTTTGCTTGGGCTATGGGAGGGTTTCTCGATCTCAGCATTATTAATGTTTTAAGCAGGACAATTCTTTGTTGTGAAGCTTGTCTTGTTCGTTGTAGGATGTTTAGCAAGATCCCTGGCTCCTACTGTAGCTCCCCCAAGGTGTGATGACCAGCAATGCATCTCTAGCCCTTGATACATGTCCCTTGGGAGATGATAAGACGCACAGTCTTTCTGGTTGCAAATCACTGAGCTTTGATATTGAGATTGACAGTGATCTCTGGCTTTAAACATGCTGCTGCTCTGCTAAGTTTTTTCAGTCATGTCCGACTCTGTGCGACCCCACAGACAGCAGCCCACCAAACTCCTCTGTCCCTGGGATTCTCCAGGCAAGAACACTGGAGTGGGTTGCCATTTCCTTCTCCAATGCTTGAAAGTGAAAAGTGAAAGTGAAGACAGTCGTGTCCAATTCCTAGCGACCCCATGGACTGCAGCCTGCAGGCTCCTTCATCCATGGGATTTGCCAAGCAAGAGTACTGGAGTGGGGTGCCATTGCCTTCTCCAGCTTTAAACATGTGAGCAGAGAAATACCCCTGTGATACTGTGTCTCATGTTAATGTNCAGGAGGAGAAGGGGACAGCCGAGGATGAGATGGCTGGATGGCATCACGGACTCAATGGACGTGAGTCTGAGTGAACTCCGGGAGCTGGTGATGGACAGGGAGGTCTGGCATGCTGCAATTCGTGGGGTCGCAGAGTCGGACATGACTGAGCGACTGAACTGAAGTATATCTTTGTGGTCCTAGTTTTTAAAGAGTTTATTCTTGGTTACGCATGAATGGTGAACTTACAAAATACATTTCAGGCATTTGTTGATATTATCATATATGTGTTCTAATTTGTTCTAATTGTTGTTGTTCAGTCACTCAGTTGTGTCTCTTTGAGACCCCATCGATTGCAGCAAACCAGGCTCTCCTGTCCTTCATCATCTCCCAGAGCTTGCTCAAACTTGTGTCCATTGAGCCAGTGATGCCATCCAACCATCTCACCCTCTGTTGTCCCCTTCTCCCGCCCTCAATCTTTCCCAGCATCAGGGTCTTTCCTAATGAGTTGGCTCTTCACATCAGGTGGCCAAAATATTGGAGCTTCAGTTTCAGCATCAGTCCTCCCAGTGAAAATTCAGGATTGATTTCCTTTAGGATGGACTGGCTTGATCTCCTTGTTGTCCAAGGGACTCTCAAGAGTCTTCTCCAACACCACAGTTCAAAAGTATGAATTCTTCAGCACTCAGCCTNAGGCTATGGTTTTTCCTGTGGTCATGTATGGATGTGAGAGTTGAACTGTGAAGAAGGCTGAGTGCCAAAGAATTGATGCTTTTGAAGTGTGGTGTTGGAGAAGACTCTTGAGAGTCTCTTGGACTGCAAGGAGATCCAACCTGTCCATTCTGAAGGAGATCAACCCTGGGATTTCTTTGGAAGGAATGATGCTAAAGCTGAAACTCCAGTACTTTGGCCACCTCATGAGAAGAGTTGACTCATTGGAAAAGACTCTGATGCTGGGAGGGATTGGGGGCAGGAGGAGAAGGGGACAGCCGAGGATGAGATGGCTGGATGGCATCACGGACTCGATGGACATGAGTCTGAGTGAACTCCAGAGATGGTGATGAACAGCGAGGCCTGGCGTGCTGCCATTCATGAGGTCGCAAAGAGTCGAACATGACTGAGCAACTGAACTGAACTGAACTGATCTTTGTCTATAATGGTGAAACCATCGTTGTCTATAATAGTGAAACCATCCTTATTTATAATGGTGAAACCAACCTTATCTATAATAGTGAAACCATCGTTGTCTATAATAGTGAAACCATCCTTGTCTATAATGGTGAAACCATCCTTATCTATAATGGTGAAACCAACCTTATCTATAATAGTGAAACCATTACTTTGGTATGGACAACCTTATTATGGTGTCATCCTTCTTACTACATTATCAAATGTCACCAAGTAGGAAAGAATCCTGTTATATCTAGTTACTGAGTAAGGTAAGTCACTCAGTCGTGTCCGACTCTTTGCAACCCCATGGACTGTTAGGCTACCAGGTTCCTCCATCCATGGGATTTTCCAGGCAAGGATACTGGAGTGGGTTGCCATTTCCTTCTCCAGGAGATCTTCCCAACCCAGGGATCGAGCCCAGGTCTCCCGTGTTGTAGGCAGACACTTTACCATCTGAGCCACTAGGGAAGTCCTTACACTTACTGAGTAAAGTTGTAAAATTTCAACTCTCATGAGCAAGCAAACTAGAAAATCCTTATAATTTCTGGACCTACTTAATTGTTCCTAGTTTCATCTGTGCTTGTTTTCTCTCATGATGCAATATAACCAACTCCTGCTAGCCTGTAAAAGCTGGTTGTTAAAATATTGAGGAATTTTGTGAGTCACAGCCATTGGTGGCTTGCAATACCAATGGTGGGAGTATTTACACCCCAGAAATTGACAAACACTATAAAGCAGAGTGTTTAATTTTTCTGGACACACAATCAGATTTCCCAGCATACCTGCCTCTCAGGCAAAGTAGAAAAATAGTTTCCTCTTATTTCCAGCAAAGGACATGAACTCTTGTCTTATCAGAGTTTAGAGCTTCTTGTAATACTGTGCTGTTCTTCAGAGGAACCAAGCAGCTTGATGACAAATAAGTTTATTCCCATAATAAACAGGAAACAAAGGTATTAGGACAAATAGCAGTGTCCTTTTGTGAATGCTCACCAGCAAGTGTATCGTTAGTCTAATACTTTACAAGCATTTTTCCAAGTGGCATTTTTATAACTAATCTTTTATCATGGAGGGATGTGAGAATCAGATTGGGTATCATTGGAGTGACACATGTACTGGGTAGCCTTAGAGAATAGACACAATTCAGTAGAGGCAAGCCAACTACAGATATCTTCTAGAGACTTTGTGACAAATTGGCTCCCGTCATATCGTACTGAGTCAGTGATTTTATTACCATGCACAGCTGTTCCCATCATTTGTTTATATATTTCAACCCATATTTGGGGCTTAAGTGAGATTTGTCATAAGGATTTAGTTCAAATTTGCTTGCCTAATTTTACATGCCTCTATTTAGTAAAATATGATTAGTAGGTAATAAATATCTGATGACTATTGCTTGATTAGAGGAATTTTCTGTTGGACATGGTTTTTTTTTACTATTTGCAAGCACATTAAAAATTCTCTTTCCCATCAAAAGTACATGTTGTTGCAAAAAATGCACTCTTGAAAAATAACTTGTTTTCTAATATATTGAATTGTAAAATTTTCATCTATAAAAGTCAAACACAAATTTGCCTACTTACTCTTCAACAGACTGTAAGATGGATTCTAATAACTTAGCCTCATGATGTTTCACCCTATTGTAATATTAAAATTGTAGGAATAATTTAATCAGACTGAAAAGTGAAGTTGTTATAAAACAGCATTGAGCTCACCCATTTTCATTATTAATGGGTTGAATGCTTAGGCAGATAATTCAACATTTATTTGAAATATTAAAGATAAGCATATTTAGTAGATTTCTATACTTCCGTCATTGTTTCTTTTTATTTTACTGTTAACATTAAGCAGGTGATTTGTTACAAAACCAAACTATTTTGTCTTCATATATTTGCCCTTCCTACTCCAGTTTAAAACTGCAAGATATGTCATTTTTAACATAAACGAACCTTGTGTCCATATTCTTGCATCATATGAAGGAATTATGCTACTTTACGTTTTTTCTTTTTTTGTACGTCAGAATATTTAATTCCTAGATTTATATAAATAACTCTGTAGTTTGATTGGTTTGATTGTTCAAATGCTTACTTTCTCAAAATTTGTAAATTTAAATTTTATGCATTCCATGTAATGCACATTTTTATGGCACATACATTTCTAGAGTCTGAGAATAATTGAAATTCAGTTATTAAAATCATAATTTAAAAGTTTTACATTTTTATATTATTATTTATTTGCTGTTTTATTTAAAGCAAATTACTTGCTAATCTGATAACTCTGCTTTTTAAGAAGGCATTATGATAATTGTACTCTTGAAAATTTTTCTTTCCATTCTAGCTGCCACTTTCACAGCTGTCTTCATGTTAAAATTTTTTTAAGTGTAAAATTAGCTTTCTAAGTTTGGTTGTCCACAAAAAATTTTGCTCCAATTTGACATCTATTCAGAGTTAATTATTTGTGGTTAAGCATTATATTTTGAACAGTGAATTGCATAATCATTTTATATAACGTAGGAAGCTCTAGCTTTGCCTCTATATTATATTTGTATAGTAGCTGGGATTTGGTGTTGAAACCAGCACAAATCTCAGCAAGGATCTACCTTACAAAAAATATAAAATGATATAAAATATCAAATATAGAATGTATATTGAATGCTTGTTTTTTAAGTACATAAACTCATATAGCTGTGTGTACACTAGCATTTCAGTTTATTAAATGGTATTTGTCTTGAGGGGTGAATAGAGCTTTTATAAAAAGAGATGAGCCTTCCCTGCCAGCAGAATTCAGGCTAGGTGAATACTATTTATGGCCTTAAAAGTTTAAGAATTAAATATGAATAAACAGAGATTCTAGTTCCTTAAATATTTGTCTTGCCTGTGTTTCTACCTAACTTGAAACATGCTCTTTGAAAATTATCCTTGCTTCAATTCTGGGCAAATTTTCTCCTTTATTATTATAGGCAACATTTACTTTGAACAGAAGCAAAGGTAGCTTGAAATTCAGAAATAAATTTAGCAAATAATTTTAATATGTATATTTTTCATTGCTTAGCTTAGATTTTGAGAATAAAATGAGGATGAGAAAAGGAAGCTGCGGTTTTCATTTTCAGATGAATTCTGTTTGAGGTGACCGTTATATAAGGTCTGATTTTACATGCTCTATATTTAGTGGAGAATTTTATAATTTTCCACTGGCTGATTATAGTCATTAACATGAAACACATTTTTCACTGAATTGTTTCAGTGTTTCCCATAGATCAGGAAGTTTTATATTCAGAAAAATAATAATGTACACATAAGCATTTTAAATGTCTCTTGAAAAATACAATAAAATAAAATGTCTCAAGATTTCTTTTTCTCTGAATCTAGTCATCCAGTACAGTAGAAAGAAATGAGTGAGACATGAAAAGTGATCCATTCCACTCAGGTCCCCTCTGAAATCAATTCTACTGCTCTAGGAAGGTGATGTTCTAGTCATCACCAGGAAGAAAGGAGGAGGGAAAAGCCTCCTTAATCCCATGCCTTACAACTGAGAGAGAGAGAATTAACATCCAGGAGTGGAGCCAGCTGATGGCTGTGGCTTGCAGGGATCCCACACGTGGACTACATGTGGCTTCTAGCTCTGCAGCTCAGACACTCCTTTGTCAGTAACTCAGAGGTGATCAGACACCACCTACACCAAAACTAACTTAACCCTTTGTAAGTTAGAATAATAGTTCCATAATTTCGGGGGAGAAACCAAATTGCCAAGTGGATGGAATACGTGTGTCAACAGGTTGCCAGCTTTTTATCATACAGCAGAGAGCTAACTAAAACACCTCATGGCTTGGCAAGCATGGACTGTGAAAGGAACTGTACCAAATGAAATGACCTGAATGATAGGTGACCCTGAACTTGATACTCCTGGAGTCAGATATTTCCATCCTAAAGCCATCCATAGAGAGCCAGAATCACTCGAGATATCTGTTGCCCAGGGCCTGCAGGGACCCTGACACTTGCCTCTGGGCTCGGTGTTCACTCCCCCTGCCTACTCTGTTGACATCATCAGGATAGCAGCAGCTTCCCATCTTGCTGTCACCCCTTTACCTTGATTGGAAGGAGAAATCAGTGGTGTGTATAGAGAAGTAAAGTGGGAGTTCCTTTTATGTCAACATTGTAGATCTTTGAGTAATTGATGAAGATCAGCTCGTTGAATAATGTGAAAGTTGCTCAGTCATGTTTGACTCTTTGTGACCTCATGGACTATAGAGTCCATGGAATTCTCCAGGCCAGAATCCTGGAGTGGGTAGTCTTTCCCTCCTCCAGGGGATCTTCCCAACCCAGGAATTGAACCCAGGTCTCCCACATTGCAGGCGGATTCTCTCCCAGCTGAGCCACAAGGGAAGCCCAGAAATACTGGAGTGGGTAGCGTATCACTTCTCAGAAGATCTTCCCGACCCAGGAATTGAACCAAGCTCTCCAGCATTGCAGGCAGATTCTTTACCAACTGAGCTATCGGAGATATTAATAAGAATCTCTGTATTATGCATGAAAATGTGAAAGTGTTAGTTGCTTAGTCGTGTCTGACTCTTTGTGATCCCATGGACTGTAGTCCACCAGGCTCCTCTGTCTATGGAATTCTCCCGGCAAGAATACTGGAGCAGGTTCCCATTCCTTTCTCCAGGGCATCTTCCCGACCAAGGGCTTGAACCTGGGTCTCCTGCATTGCTGGCAGATTCTTTACTGTTGTGCATGGCTTTTATCTTTTAGAAAGGTGCTTCCCCCTGGCATGTTAATAAAACTAAGAAAAGACATCTGAGTGTGCTAAGGTGTCAGCAAGCTCTCCTGAAGCCTGGCTAGGTGGGGCACAAACCGGGTTGGAAAACTGTTTTTATCTCTAACAAAAAAGGAGGTAGAGTTCAAATTCTAATTGAAGTAACTTTACAAATAGAATCAGACAGGTTGCTATACTTTCAGTCAACCAGGGATTATGAACCTAATTCGGAGGAGGGTGACAAGGCATGTTAGCAGGTAAGCTGTATAATGTAAAAAACAGTGTCGGGTTTGTATTAACAAATTGTGGTTTGCCTATATTTTATTATATGGAAACATTTTTCCTAAGGTACAAATTCATCTTTAATTAGACTTAACGTAATCAACTCTAAGTCACATTCGCAAGTTTTATATATGTTTTCAAATGTAGTCAGTGAACAGGCTGGCTTTCGCTCTCTCTAAAAACTAGACCACATTCAAAATACGTGTAATTTGAATTACAAGAGTCAAGGCAGTCAGTTATTCTAGAAAAACAATCAGGTGTTTGCACGAGGTTAAACTTTTTGCCATCATTACCAGATACAACAATCGTTTCACCTTTAAAGTTGAAGTTATTTTCAATGAGAGGTTCATTTTTTATCATGAAGAATTATTTTGACGTGCAGACAATCTTTAGGCACTGACTATTCATCCAAAGGCAGCCTAAAGCTCTGTTCACCTCTAGCTGGAGTCTTTTTTAATTAGTACTGAGGAGCTACACTGATTAAACCCGAGGAGCCTGCGATGCTTTGTTGCCGAAGTAATTCTAAAGACCTGGTGAAAGTGAGGTTGCTCAGTCGTGTCCGACTCTTTGCGGACCCCATGGACTGTAGCCTGCACCAGGCTTTGCCGTCCATGGGATTTTCCAGGCAAGAATACTGTGGCGTGGGTTTGCCATTCCCTAAAGTCCTGATAGGTCGTTTACTCAATTCCTCGGGAAATGTTGGGCAGATGCCCCGGGTTGCCGTCGGGAGGACTAACGCGTAAGCAACGAAAACGCGTGCGCGTGAACGGCGAGCCATACCTTTTCTTGCTAAATGTGGTTCCCCACGTCTCCTCTGATTAGAGGTGTGCTCTGAACAAGCCGAGACGGGGCCATGCCGAGCAATGATCTCCCGCTGGTACTTTGATGTGACCGAAGGGAAGTGCGCCCCCTTCTTTTACGGCGGATGTGGCGGCAACCGAAACAACTTTGACACGGAGGAGTACTGCATGGCCGTGTGTGGCAGCGTCAGTAAGTGGACCTCCCTCCAGCCTGGCCGCCTTTTTCATCTCTTCTCGCCACTGACTCTGCTCTCTGTAACCGACTGGTTTTCCTGGTTCTCGCGAAGGGGGCGTGGGGGTGGGGTGTGTTGCTCCCACTAACCACGTTTCTGTCGAGTTCTCTAATCGCCGGGCACGTTCCATCCTGAGCACACATCTCCGTCTTTCTCCAATCAAAGCATGGCCGTGGATGTGTATCTCGCACTAGCTGTGGTGCCTCCCGTCTTGCGATCTCGAGGGACTCTGGAGGGCTTCTCTTTTGAGCCGAGCTGGAGTTGCCCTTTTGTCTTCTCCGCTCTTTCTGCCAGTGTATCCCTGCGTGTTCGTCCATGTACCTCTGTGTTCGGCTCTCTGCATGTGCACTCCACGTGCAAATGAGGGCTTCCACCCGGCAGCCTGGCTGATGGTGCTGCCCCCGCCCCATCCCCCGCCTTGCACTGGCAAGCTGTGTTGCCTGGGCTGAGCTTCATCTCATAACACGTGATGTGTATGGAGGGAACCGGATTGGGTAGAGGGCATGCACATTGGATGCCAGAGGGTAGAGGTGACCCAGTGGTCCCTAAGCTCACCCAGGGATGTCTGCAACATGGAGTTTTCATGTCTTCTCTTGGAAATAGATGGAAGAAAACTCCTGACTTAGCATTAGAAATGTTCCATGACATAAGACTCAGGAAATATAATTTGCCAAGTCTTTTTCTCTTCCTCTTTAAGTTTTTCATAACTCAGGGGGATAAATAAATGAAGTAATGATGACTTATGTGCAAGTTGATACTATTTCCACAGAGGTAGTTTTCTGGAGGTAACACACCAAGCATGTGGGACCTCTGTTCTTCTTAATAGCCTTCCACATTAAATCCCCTATCTACCTACCTACCTACCTATCCATCCATCTGACTACTTATGTATCAATTTACCTATCTTATCTGTTTATCTGCCTACCTATGTATCCTATCTCTCTACCTATGCAGCTACGTATCTATCTATCTATCATCTATCTATCTATCTATCTATTCCATGAGGAGGCAGTGTGATCTGCTCAAGGAATAGTTACTCAACTTGATACAGTAAAAGTGAAACTCAGTAAGTGTGCATTTCTCTTTTGCATGATTCTGGAGAAGGTGACAGCCATTTCCTGCATACGATTACCAGGGATTATATAAATTGTTCCCCAGTGTGATTATAGTATTATGCTAAACAACAAAGGGCCTGCACCATCAAGACCTCTTGTGAAGCCCGGTATAAGTGGAATCTGCTGGAACAGTTCCTGTTGGTCTCTTATGTGAGAGATGCTGCCCCAGCTACTGGCTGGGAGAACAGGTGTAGGATCTGGTAGCCCTGAGGGCTTCTTCTCTGGCTCTAAAGGGAAGACTGTGGGTGGCTTCCAGCTCAGAATACTCCTTTCTTCAGTTTCAAACAAAAAAGTTAATTAGGTCAGGTAACTTGGAGGATGGTGGTAGATTCTGTTGCCTGGAGCCTCTTGAACAGAGGACTTTTGTTGTAGTGATTCTAATGGTTTCCCTGCTGAGGGGAGACTTCCTGGCAGATGTCCAACTTTTTTTCCCTCTTTCCCTGGGGTGTATTTACATTTTGGAATATGAATATATATGCATGGGTATGTATATAAATATATACATATAGTTAGAACTATTAAAAATTATTAATAGTTGTGAATTTGCTTCAAGAATTAAAAGGTATCAGGAATTCCCTGACAGTCCAGTTGTTAAGACTCTGAGCTTCCGTTGAAGGGGGCACATGTTTGATCCCTGGTGAGGGAACTAAGATCCCACGTACTGCAGGGTATCGCCAAAAAAATTAGAAATTATGCACCCCCCCCCAAAAAAAAACCATTACTATTACCTTCAAATCACACCATCTCCATTGACTATTTTGAGTTAACTCAGACTGGGAGCCAGCCATGGGCATCACAGACAAGATGGAATCTCTCGATGGCATATCCTTTGCCAAGAAGTTTGCAAAAGAGATGCTCCCAACTCAGGTATAATGGACAAGCAGTCAGTACTTAGTTTCAGAGGAGATGGATTATAGAATAATAATGCCAAGAAAGCAAACCTTCAGCAAGAGAGGCTGAAGGTCAGTTAGAAGAGTGGACAGATGTAAGTGGACAGTAAAGGCCTCAACAAGTAGCCAGAGCTGAGGGCCAGGGCTGCCCTTAGAATGGTGAAATGAATGGAGTACCAAAGGGCGGGTGGGAACTGCTGATGCTGACGCTAAGCAGCTAGATGGGAGCAAGAAATGCTTCCACAGGGTACTGGGATGTACTGTCAGAGACAGAATATCCACAACCCGTTTAGTGCTACGGCTCAAACTCAGGACATTTGTTTCATTGTTTGTTTTTAAGTCAATGTTTTTGTTTCTGTTTTTTCCTTTGGTCAGTAGAATCATGTCATTGAGTTTCATCCATCATTCCCATGTTTCTATTTTTGTTTTTAGTTATATTCTCTTATTTTCTCCATAGTGTCCCACAGTTTACTCAAGACCACCCAGGAACCTCTTCCCCAAGATCCTGTTAAACGTATGTTGTCATTCACTCGACGGAAGGGAGGAGGGAGGAGTATATTGCATGGCTGGATTGTAGCTCCAGCATCCTCACTTTTGCATGGTTTTATGTTTCTTGAACACCTGTCTTTTAACAAAAATGTTTATTTCCATTGCCTTGCTTGTAATTCCATCTGATTTTGCCAGGTAACTTGCAGTGTCAGGCTAAGAGCTTTGACCTAGCTATTTCTAATAGCTATTTCTAATCAGTTTCCTCTTTATTTCATATGGTTTTATAAAATATTGTTTATACAGCCTTGTTTTTTGTTTTATTTGGCATTACTATTTTACTTCCTAAAGCTCACAAGATGCTGTGATTTAGCAAGAGCCCATGTGTATAAGTGACTCATTTAAGCATTTAATGTGCATGCATTGTACTAACTATCTAGACTAATAGGTATGCAGAGGCTTCAAGTATGTGTGTTTACAGACAGCTGTTAGGCTTTAGGAAGTGAACGGTCACTTCTAGAATTCAAGTCTTCTCCTTCCCCTTCCTGAATGCACCACTAGTGGGAAAGATGTGCCCAACTTCTGATTTCATCATTAACATGCAGAGAAAGCACTTTATAAAGAAATGCTATGTCAACCTGCCTTATAATATCTGTGCATTGTGATGATTTCAATTGGCTTATCTGTTTAGCTTTGTTTAAAACATGTGGTGTCAAATATGTAATCACTCTTTTGAAATTTTGATTATATCCCAAAACAGATTCATCCAACATTAGGTTAGGGATGATAGAAAACATTGATGCTTGTGGTTGCTGGAGGGAAAGACACAACTGGAGTTGTAGCTTGGATACAGTGAATATTAGCATTTGTCTTTATCATCCTGAAAAAAAACCTAGTCTCACAACGATGAAGCTAATGATCTTGTCTTTATTATTATTCTTTTTTTTTTTAATCTTGTCTTTAAAAAGGTAAATTTTAGTTGAAAGTATGGCAAGTGGCTAGACACAGAAGGACGAGGAAAAACTATAGATTTTATATTGTGAGATTGAGAGTACACTGAGCTGCAAGGAGTGTTGGATTTTATGAGGCATTTTTCATAGATCGTCTCTTTTCTTGGGAATTTTGTGTCCAGTTTCCTCATTTCCTTTGGGCATGCAAGAAAAAACATGAAGCTTTAAGAACTTGGTGGCTTGTCCCCAGCCATCATAGCATCACAGATGGCAGGACCAGGTTTAAACCTAAATGAAACTGTGGCTATGACCTGTGCTCCAAATGGCCAACAGTTTCTGATACTGTTGGCTAGGTTAGCAAATAGAAGCTCACTTTAACAGTACAGAAGGGAGATGGATGACAAATATTAAAATCGTTTTTTCCTAAATGCTATGAATACAGCCTGCATCAATAAATTAAATCTTTCCCACCCTTTTACAAAAAAGTCATTATTTTTACTTTAAGTTTCATTTTATATCACTTTAAGCATATAAAAAATTACTTTTTCTATTTTTATTCATTACTGGGAATGAGCATCATCGTTCAGTAAATTTCTTTTCATGGAGTACTTGTTTTCTCAACTCTTCACAACAGACATTGACAATCTGTTGTAATTTTCTTTTTCCCAGTCATTTTTTCCATCTCCTTGTACTGTGTTTGGGATCCTAACACCTTTCCATTCTAGGAGGGTGAAGTGATTTGGGCAGCTATATTTTCTTGTCTACCTACAGAGGCTGTTCAATCACTGAAAGTGAAGGGTTTTGCAGTGCTAGTGCAAACAGCCCAGAGAAAGCATATAATTTCTAGTTATTTATAGCCTGCAGAGCTCCGCTCTCTTATTTATAGCAAAGCTGTACATTTGAATTGAAAAACTCATGGTCATCTGGAGGTCAAATGCAGTTAGCAGGCTGGAGTTAGAAAAAATGAACCAAACTGAGAAAGGTGAACAAGCCCTTTTGATTCGACAGCTGAAGCTTGCTGTTGGCTGCTTCACCAACCTAGGGCTAATTGGAGGACATCTCGATTCATAAAGGTGGGTGATCTTCTAGGTTTCTCAGTCCCAGTTGCTGCTAGTCAAATAATAAGTGTGAAACGAGCTAGAGAAAGCTCTTCGGTTAAACTGATAAGATGATTGCTTGCGTGGAGAAAGAATGTGATGGTCTTCATTATGAATACAGTAATTTTCTTATCAAGACTTCCTATTATTATAATTAGGCATTTCTAGATTTTAAATCTTTGTCATAAAAACCGTTTTTGAACACTGCAATTTTAAGAGACACTTCATTATTTTTTTGGTTTTGTTATCATAGATGAGAATCTAAACCCTAGGTAGAGGTACTTCCCTGATGGTCCAATGGTTAAACAGCCACCTTGCAATACAGAGCACATGGGTTTGATGCCTGGTCTGGGAACTAAGATTCCACATGCAGTGGGGCAATTAATCCTGCATGCCAAAACTAGAAAGAGCCTGCACACCATAGTGAAGACCCAATGCAGCCCAAAAATAAAGAAAAAAAATGCAATATGTTTTTTAAAATAATAAACTACAAGTAGAAAGGGTAGAGACCTGAGGCTAAGAACTTTCATTTTACCCATAAATTTATGGGTTTGAATCCTTTAAAAAATCCCTTTTCCATTGGGATTAAAAATCTTATGAAACCTGGGTTTTGTGGGTTAGGACGATACCAAGGTTTTTCACATTCAGTTGGCCCAAGGCAGTGTTTATGAACAATAAAATTTCTGCATAAATATTTATTGATAAGTTCATGTTTCAAACATGAGAGTAGGATCTTTTTTTCCCTCGTGTTCTTCCCATCAGACTGCATCTCAAAAGGCAAGCAGATGCTTTTAATCTCAAAGAGTACCATGCCAATTTCTAGTCAGCCAGCTGCACCAAAGGGTCTGGCCAAAGGGAATGACCAGTGACTCATCTTTGGCCCCTTCCCCTGCAGTGGGGCTAAGGCACAAATGACATCTCACTAAAGGTGTCTCAGCCTCAGCACGGCTGACATCTGGGGTCATTTAATTCACTGTGGGTGCCGTCCTGCGCTTAGAGGATGTTTAGCAGCATCCCTGGCCTCTACCCATGATGACAGTGACACCAGCCCAGCTGTGATAATGAGTAATGTCTCTGGAGCTTGCCACAGTGCCTTGTGGAGTACAAAACAGCACCCCATTGAGAACCCCTGATCTTAGACTAGTAGTTTGCCCACATCTGATTTCAGACATAACCAGGCTGGTCAAAACAGGTAAGCCTTCCATAAACTTGAGGGCATTGCTGAAGTGTCAGAATGTCAGAAGCCTCCAGTTCTCAAAGATGTTCATGAAATTCAGTTAGTCAGTCCACTCTTCTAGCTCTCTGTATTTGCAAGTAAAGGGAGAAGTTGGGCTTCGCAGGTGGCTCAATGTTAAAGACTCTGGCTGCAATGCAGGAGACACGGGAGACGTGGGTTCGATCCCTGGGGGTTGGGAAGATCCCCTGAAGGTGGGCATGGCAACCCACTCCAGTATTCTTGCCTGAAGAATCCCTTGGATAGAGGAGCCTGGTGGGCTACAGTCTATAAGGTCACAAAGAATCAGACACAGCTGAAGTGACTGAATACATATGCACACAAGGGAAAGGTTACAGCTGCTCTTCTGAGCTCTCTACTTCAGTGTAAGCACGGCCAGAGAAGCAGAGAATAAAGCAGCAAACCCCTGGGCTGGAGGTGTGCATGGTTTACCTCTTCTGTTTCATCTTGGTTTCATAGAATCCCAACTCATGGTAGAGAAGGGCCATCTGTAGAGAGGTCGTGTGGCCTCACTACACAGATTACTTGACATCTTTACTTTGGGATCGTGTTCATGGCCATAGGGTCTGTGCAAAGGTTTAGGTCTAACCTCATGCAGGTTTGGGGTGGGGAGGCAGGGGGTAAAGATTGATTTCTAGGTACATCAGGGTGATCCAGAGAGCACAATAGACTAGTACACTTCCAGAGAATATAAAAGGAATTGGAACATATCAGATAAGGCCAAACCACTGTCCCCAGACTCTGAAGTTATTGCCTTAGATGCTATTTGCAAACAGTGAATAACCCACTGTGTGGCTTTTGAATAGAAGGTGTTGTCCCAGCTTTGCAGGGCCAAGGCCATAACGCCAAGGCCATCTCTTCTTTGGCCAGACTTGAAGCATTGTTCTTCACCATTCTTGTTCTTCTGACTGTGAAAGAGCAAATATTAGTTCCTGTTAGCACATTCTCTCATACTAATGGAACTCTGATGTTTCTTATGAAACTGCCAAGCATTATTAAAAACAATTAAAAGCATTAAAAGACACAATGGTGCATTAAATTATGTGTCACATCAGTGCCAATAAATTCTGTTCCATTGACAAGTATGAGAAGCCACGTCTTTCGTATCCAGAAATTGTCAGGATAAAAGCAATGCTTTTTTTCCACCATGCTATCACAGNGCCAAGGCCATAACGCCAAGGCCATCTCTTCTTTGGCCAGACTTGAAGCATTGTTCTTCACCATTCTTGTTCTTCTGACTGTGAAAGAGCAAATATTAGTTCCTGTTAGCACATTCTCTCATACTAATGGAACTCTGATGTTTCTTATGAAACTGCCAAGCATTATTAAAAACAATTAAAAGCATTAAAAGACACAATGGTGCATTAAATTATGTGTCACATCAGTGCCAATAAATTCTGTTCCATTGACAAGTATGAGAAGCCACGTCTTTCGTATCCAGAAATTGTCAGGATAAAAGCAATGCTTTTTTTCCACCGTGCTATCACAGTGAAAAACCCTAAGATTGAAAACAATTGATTTGCTCAGCAAACCAGCATTTAAAAAAAAAAAAATCTCATTTACTAAGAACAGTAAAAAAGGCTCTTATATGTGTGCTTTCTTCCTTAGCTCTTTCCACAGAAGTGGATAGCTCAGTAAGAGTCAGCCACGGAGAAAAGGGGTAGTTAAGGAATCTGACACTGACGTATACACACTGCTACATTTCAAATGAATAATCAACAAGGACCTACTATATAGCACGAGGAACTCTGCCTAGTTTTATGTGACAGCCCGGATGGGAGGGGAGCTGGAGGGAGAATGGATACGTGGATATATTTGACGGAGTCCATTTGCTGTCCACCTGAACCATCATAACATTGTTAATTGGCTATACCCCAATATAAAAGACTTCCCTATAGCTCAAACGGNTTGTTAATCGGAGGCAATGTGGTTGGCAAGGGACAAACTGATCTTCTAAAGCTAGAGCTTGGACAATCTTCCTCAAGCTCATTTGTCTGAGGAAGAGGAACTGAGGAAAGAAGGGAACCACAACAGCAATACATTAATCTATTTGTAAAATTGTTTTTAATTTTATGAAGTTCTCACTCTCCACAACTCAATTTGCACATATACATATCCAGTATTTTTTCCTCATCTTACAAATAAGGTAATAGATTCAGAATTCAAGGACTTACCCAAGATTATACCACCATGAAAATGGTAGACCTAGGACTCATATCCACATTTTGAAATTATAAAAATTTTTATACTACATTCAGCAAACTGTTTTTTACAGCCATCACTAACTTCTTGAATAGAGCATTACATTGGATTGCTCTCCAAAATGTCCAGATGCTGGTCCACAAACTATCTGTCCTTATAGAAATCATTAAAATCACCCTATCCAACAAGTCCTCCATTCTATCCACATGCCTCACTTTCCTCAACAAAGAAAAGTTACCCTGTCTCACATCACTTTGCTTAGATTTAACTTTCTATATTGAAGCCCTTGTTATTTGCCCCCGCCAAATAAAATCATTCTAAAAATACTTTTTTGATGCCTCTATATGAAGTCCCAAGAACAGATACGAAGAGTCTACTAGATATTTTATCAGTAATAACTCACCAAGCAAAAGATTAGATGTTTTCAAAGTGATTTAACCTCCCAAATACCATCTGATCTTATATGTGGAATCTATAAAAGCTAAACTTAGGCACAGAGAGTATATTGGTGGTTGCCAGGAACTGAGGGCAGGGGAAATGGGGTTTCCCTGGATCAAAGGGTACACATTTTCAGTTATAAGATGAGTAAGTTCTAGGGATCTAACGCATATCGACATATAGTTAATACAATAATGTATTCTTAAAAATTAAGAGAGTAAATCTTAAAATGTTGTCACCATGGTGAAGGGAGTTAACTGTATGAGATGATGAATGTGTTCTTATTTTGTCATCATTTCTTAATTTCTTATTATTGTTCTTAATCTTATTTGGTCATCATTTTGCAATAGACACATCAATCATCACATTATATACCTTAAAATTACAGTGTTTTCTGTGTCAATTATATATAACCAAAAACTCAAAAAAAAATGATCTGGTCTCCATAAGCGGTATGTAAAAACTGTATTCACCAAATGAAAGAAGACTGGGCTTTGTGGGTTGGGAATTTGAGCTCACATCTAGTTGCCGCATAAGATCATGCTCTATTCAAAGCACTCCACTGACTAATTTTTTGTCTTTTTCAAAGTAAAACAGTAAGAGTGCTTAGCAAATGAGAAGTATGAGAGTTTGAGAAATCTCTTACCACAGGTTATCAAGGTGAGAATTAAGCTGGCTGTCACATAGCTAAACGTCAGGGAAACTTACTTTTCCTGGGCTTCCCAGAGTTGGAGGGGCCGCAAACTGAGCTAAACCTGTGGTCTTCATACCTTGATCATTTGTATTTAGTGCCTTCTCTTTGACTTCTGAAGTTGAGGAAACACCTGGTTCCACCTGATGGTTTTCAATAATTTCCTCATTAACTGGATACAGTGTAAGAATCACATTTTCTTCATCTAATGGCCCTTCAAAGAAATTCTGGAAAAGGAAGTGTCAATTACTCTCATTTAATGCTGTACACTAAGATGTTTAACTTCATGGCACAACTAATGAATAAGAAACTGAGAAGCCAGCAGTTGGATGGAAAGACTGAGATTCCCTGAATTTGATATTGATTGAGTGAGTGAAGTCACTCAGTCGTGTCTGACTCTTTGCGACCCCATGGACTGTAGCCTACCAGGTTCCTCAGTCCATGGAATTTTCCAGGCAAGAGTACTGGAGTGGGTTGCCATTTCCTTCTCCATAGCCTACCCCTTTTCCAGTGGATCTTCCCAAACCAGGAGCCAAACCAGGGTCTCCTGCATTGCAGGTAGATTCTTTATCAATTGAGCTTTCGGGGAAGCCCTCATAAATTAACTATACTCCAATTTTTAAAAATGGCAGGCACTGGCCACATAGTGTTACTAAGAAACTAAATTTTTACTTTTGACTATTTGAATTCAAAAGTTAATAGCAAGATATGTTTAGAGAGTAGGGTGTATATTATCCTTCCCTGAAGAAGGAGGGGCTTGGATCTTTATTAGTAGATCCTTTATTGTGAAGTGTGAAAGTGAAAGTTGCTCAGGCATTTCCAACTCCTTTCGACCCACTCCAGGCCAGAATACTGGAGTGGGTTGCCATTCCCTTCTCCAGGGGATCTTCCCAACCCAGGGATTGAACCTAGGTCTCCTGAATTGCAGGGGGATTCTTTATCATCTGAGCCACCAGAGAAGCCCCTAGTAGACCCTTTATTAAATAAGAAAAACAATGAGAAAATGAGCAAAAGCAGATTTACACCAATTCAATGACATGAATTTGAGTAAGCTCCAGGAGTTGGTAATGGACAGGGAAGCCTGGCGTGCTGCAGTCCATGGGGTCGCAAAGAGTTGGACATGACTGAGCAACTGAACGGAACTGAACTTACCGATAAGAAATTAAAGCATAGATCTTGGGTTTGGGGAAACCATTTCCCTCACAGCCTGTCTCTTCATCAGCTAAAACATATTTTCATTTTTATCTCCTAAATCTATGTGGAAGGTATTTCTGCCTTCTCATCTTCTATTGTGTGATTCAAGTAAGCATCAACTCTAACTCGGAGGAGCAAATTATCTTCTGTTTTTCCAAAATCCATCTATGCCCCTTTCTACAGACTGCTCTCCTACTTATTTAAAATACTTTAGTTGGGAAGGAATCTCAAACATGGAGGGGTTATATATAAACATTTGCTCCAATATTCTTGCCTGGAGAATCCCTGAACAAAGGAGCCTAGTGGGCTACAGTTCATGGGGTCACAGAGTCAGACACGACCGGGAGTGACTAACACATTCACACTTTCGCTTTTCATAGATGATTCACCGTATAGCAGCAGAATCTAACACAACATTGCAAATCAATTATACTCCAATTTTTAAAAGTAAATAATAATTTAATTATTAAAATAATAATTTTTAAAATATTTCCGTTAAAGACAAAATTCCCTCATGCAACCTGTAAATTCTTGAACAGCAGGGCCCCTGCCTTCCTTTCCAGTTAAAAGACCCCTGAGCTTTCCGAGCTTCAGCCATAGCAACCTTGTTTAAGCCCCAGAACCTGAGGGAAGCAAATTTATTTGTCTTACTCTCCACGGCAAACACAGGGTACACAGTGGACACTCAGTGTTCTTTTAACAATTTCATAAAGGAAAGATAAAGTGGACAGGTAGAAAGGAACTGATATTTATGGATTTTGTACAGTACTCATGCACTGTGCTAGGAGCTTTCTATAGTTCTCACTTAATCTTATAACACACTTCTAGTAATTTACTTGTTTTCATATTTTACAAATTAGGCATCTGAAAGTGTTAGTTGCTCAGTCATATCCTACTCTTCGTGACCCTATAGACTTGGAGAAGGCAATGGCACCCCACTCCAGTACTCTTGCCTGGAAAATCCCATGGATGGGGGAGCCTGGTGGGCTGCCGTCTATGGGGTTGCACAGAGTCAGACACGACTAAAGCGACTTAGCAGCAGACTCTGTCGGTGGGAATTCTCCAGGCAAGAATACTGCAGGGGGTTGTTGTCATGCCCTCCTCCAGGGGATCTTCCCCACCCAGAACGGGGACCTCCTGCACTGCAGGCACTCTTTATTGTTTGAGCCACCAGGGAAGTAACTGAGGCTCAGAAATTAAATGCCATAGAGTCACATATGCTTAAGTTTCTTAACTTTTCATCTCAATCCAAGGGCAAATAAACTTCATTCCAGCTCAATTGTAATACACTCTTTTCTGATCAGCTAGATGCATCTGCATTTGACAGCCTTTCCCTCTGTTTGTTCAGTCATCAAGTTGTGTCTGTCTCTGCGACCCCATGGACTGCAACACACCAGGCTTCCCTCCTCATTTAAATCTTTTCAAAAATTTGCCCTTGTTTTCACACTTCAGCTTGCAACTAGGGATTTTGCGTTTGTACGCCACTTTTTCAAAGTACTCTGGGACATATTTTACTGGTCAGCTTAAAAAAATAAATTGGCATTATTGGGGGAAGTATCATTCTAATCAAGAGATAAACAGTTTTATGACTTGCCCATAAATTCTATACTTAATACTGGCCAATTCTGTCCTTCAACCCACACTGTGGTCCCCGTGTGTGTGTGTGTGTGTGTGTGTGTGTGTGTGTGTGTCTCAGTTGTGTCTGACTCTATGTGACCATGTGGACTGTAGCCCACCAGGCTCTTCTGTCCATGGAATTCTCCAGGCAAAAATACTGAAGTGGGTAGCTNTATGCACATGATTGAGTGGGCTGCTAATGATTTGGCAGCTGGAGGTCAAAAGTTAGAGCTGAAGATGGTTAAGTCTGATTTTCTGCAGAAGGGCAAATAGACCGAGTGGGCATGCTTGCAGGAGGTGTGAAGGAGCGTGAACAGAGACCACAGGCTAAAAGATCGTTCAGATTCAAGCTCAAGGAGCTCTCTCTCCTGACCTCTGTTTATCATAGCCCTTCTGCTGCTGCTGAACGCTGGTTGGAGGTCATCCACCAGATAGTATTCAGAGCAGGAAACTATTTGTTAGAAAATCAGCTAGGGGTTATCATAACAAAGCATATCTCTTGCCAGTATAGGTTGTTCATTAACAAACCAAACCCTTTCCAGTTCCCCAGACATGTCAACGGATTNCTGAACGCTGGTTGGAGGTCATCCACCAGATAGTATTCAGAGCAGGAAACTATTTGTTAGAAAATCAGCTAGGGGTTATCATAACAAAGCATATCTCTTGCCAGTATAGGTTGTTCATTAACAAACCAAACCCTTTCCAGTTCCCCAGACATGTCAACGGATTAGCCCCTTACTGCTTAAATGTTAACTTTATAGCCTCTTCCTGGTTTACCCAATCCTGAATTCAGACTTGTGTGTTTCTGGGGATGTGAGTAAGTTGTTGACGGTCTTTTCCTTTCTACACAATAAACGTGAAACAGGCTAATGTTTTTTTCCTCCCCACCCATTAAATGAGAACACAGTGAAGTCCCTGGCACAGTAGACACTAATGAATGGAGGATATTATTATTTGGCCAACCTGGAAATCTGAGCCTGTATCACAGTTTTTAAGGAATCTCAGAAGTCTCTGAACAGGATAACTGCTCTGTGTTTTTTGTTTTTTAAAAGATGCAACAAAAATAAACTCTCCAGTTAGTTTCTATTTTCTAAAATGGTTTAAGTGACCAATGATATACAGCTTCCTGTTCCTCTGTGGCCTGGAACATTCCTGACATTCCTTGATGTTCCTTCCCCCAAAGGAAGCACCTTGAAAGGATAGGGGCATTAGGGCACAGGCTTTCCTGCCCTTGCCTGCCATGCTTGTTATCATGTCTCTGGCCTACCATGGACTTGATCACCAAATAGCAGCCAGTCCTGGTATGACCATGTCTGTACGATGTAGGAAAATTAAGGACATAGATGCCGAGCTCCCTGAACAAACTTGAAACATTTTCCCCTTTCTCTTCACCAGCTGCAGGGCAGTCATAACAGTATACTATATTCATTTTAAAATATGAAGATAATATCATTCTTCGCTCCTTGACTAGACAGTGATCTGATTTCTGATTGTTGTGAGTACAGGAAATTTTCAATGACTTAACACCAATTGAGATAGAGGGCAAGTGTGAATGACTAAGAAGTTTGAATTAAAAATTAAAAGAAAGAATTCTCTGGTGGTCCCCTGGTTAGGACCCTGAGCTTCCACTTCAGGGATCACAGGTTCAGTTCCTGATTGGGGAACTAAGATCCCACATGCCACAGCATGGCCAAAAATTTGAAAAGGAAAGAAAGACAGCTTCTCTTAAAGTCCTCAACCAAAGGAAGCATCAGGGGCCAGTAACAAGGATTTGCTGAGAAAGATTCCTCAGTTAAATGAAATACATTTGTAATTTCTTTCCTTTTTCCCAAAATTTGTTTCAATACTTTTTAAATATTTTTCATCCTGTTAATATAACTTGCATGATGATTTCTTTATTCTTTAATGCTTAATATTGCAAAGCTACATTTCAACTTAGGCTAATAAGATTACAGTGGACTCAGATTGTAGTGTTTCTCTCTTTCCATAAAACAGTAGATCTGCAAATTATAAGAGCTGGAGAAAACCATAAGTTACTTCCTACTTGTAACTTTTTCAATTTCAGTTTTCCAAACAGGGTGCCATGCTATGGTTTACAGCAACTTACAACTGTTGGCTATCTTAATCTGTGAATATGACCCTAAACCTTTATACATTTATCCAAAATGTGAAATACAGTTAGCCTAATTATAGCATTCTGCCAGATTTTACTATGCCAAAAGAACTTTAACTTGTTCTCATTTGCTATCAGCAAAGATGAGAAAATGATTAAAACCTTGGGAAAAATGCTAAATGCTACTTCCATGTCAAGTGGGGACATGACACGCATATCAGTATATGCATATTGATTTGCTTAAGTTGATGCGGAAAACATGTACCTGTTTTTTAACAACAACAAAAAACTTAATTGAAAATTATTTCTCAGTCTTAAAAATTAGGATACATTTTTAGTAATTTCAGCCTTTTATGCAAGTCATACTGAAGATTTTTTAGAAAAGTACATATTTTTTTTCCTCTCCATGGTACTTCATGGTCCTATGTGTAATTCATTTTCAGTAGATGTGGAATAAAAGTAGCTGATTCTTCCTGTGGTTAGGATAAGTGCTAAGATTTGAGCTAGGATAGAACACTGAGCAAAGGAGAAGGGCAGGGTGCTAACATGAATGAAGCGCCCTGTGTACCACCCTTTCTGTGGAGTGACAGGCTCATTTTCCCAGCACTCCTAATACGTTTGCATGTTGTCACCACTGGATAGATGAATAAACTGGAACATAGAGTGCTTAAGTTACTTGCCCTGGGTCACAGCTCATCTAAGAAGGACTGAATCAAGCTGTGATTGAAACCACAGTGTGCCCGATTACACAGTCGGTGTTCTTTTCCTCCTTTCTTCCTTTTTGCAGCTGAATACATACTCCCTTGTCTATTACACAGAAGATGGGGGCCAATGTCTTTCAATACGTATACCCTCTGCCAGTTTCAGACCAGTCGACTCAAAAATCCCCTGGTATTTTTGGGGAAAAAATTCCAGTAATATGCCCTGCCTCCTTCTTTCCACTTCAGAAAAACATCTGGATTGACAACTAAACTGCTTTTATTTTTTTAGAAAAGAATTATTACACAGTGATTGAAGTAGAAGGGAAGAAATAAGAATGAATAGTTCTCTCTTTAAGATTATATTCATTATTTAATTACATAACAAGAAAGCTTTCTTGTCTTAGAGCCTTTAGATGGGAACATTCCAAATGTTTTTTTCCCCCTTGTTCAGTCATGGACTTCAGTCTGACTCTTTGAAACCCCATGAACTGCAGCACTCTAGGCTTCCCTGTCCTCCACTATCTCCCCGAGTTTGCACAAACTCATGTCCATTGAGTTGGTGATGCCAACCAACCATCTCATCTTCTGCCCCCACTTTTCCTTTTGCCTTCAATCTTCCAAACATGTGTAAAAGACACTTATCTTACTGTTTAGCTTCAAAATGAGCTAGCAGTTAATTCTTCTCATTTAAGTTCTTTTTGGAATATTAGATCTCAAATATAATAAATAGTCAAGTAATCAGGTAAGGTTAGCAAAGAAGAATAGTTAGATTGGTGATGGTTGACTAATCTTTTGAATAAAACACTTAAATTGATTTGGCTTGAGAATATAGTGAAAACACCTAATTTCATTTTTCGGGTTGAACATGCTTTCTTCTTTAAATCAAAATCTTTTCTTTTCATGTTGGGTTTTTTAATAAGCTCTTAAGTGCTCTGAATTCTCACTAGTCATTACTGATCTTTTGTAAAACTGCTGGTATAGGCATTATAATTTACTTGGCTCATGAGTTTCAGACATTTTTGCTTTATAGTACATATACTCTTCAATTTTATGGGTATTTATTTTTCCACGTAATATAGCAGTATGTGTTGCAGTTCAGGAATATCCCTCAGCAGTGTTAGTGGAATTCAAAATAGAAATCAGTTTCCTTTTGACAACTGGTATAATGAATTGGTTGACTGTTGCCAAATTGTGAGGTCAGAAAGCTCCTTTTGTGATTTCAAAAATGAATGTATTGACATTTATGAATTTTTCAGTAATGTTTCAGATACTTTCTGACCAGATATCTAAAATCTAGTGTAGGATTTTCTTCATTCTGAGCTGCAGTTATTCTGCAGTATGCTGATTTTGAGATTTCCTTGCCCTTTTCAGAAATCTTAAGGTGTGATACTGATACCACTGTTTACTTTCATGATTGCAAACATTACTGCCTCAAGACATAAGGATCTGATGCAGCATATCTGTGTTAAATACCAACTGTTTTTGCTCTATGCATGCTTGTTTTGCAGAGAATTTTAAAGTTATTATAATCACAAAAAAGGACCATTTTCAAGATTTTCCTTCACCCTATTCTTAAAAGGGGTGAAAGACACCCATACTGTGCTGCAAAATGTCTCATGTTCTCTTAAACGGCATTAACATCTTGTTCGTGCTTCTTTACTAAATTCTTTGTTCTGGAATAATCAGAAAATAAGGTTTTCTTTTGAAATGACTGGATGTTCTGTCACTCTCCTTAAACCTTCTTTCCTTCTGTGTTTTAGTTCCTACAACAGCAGCCAGCACCCCTGACGCCGTTGACAAGTATCTTGAGACACCTGGAGATGAGAATGAGCACGCCCATTTCCAGAAAGCCAAGGAGAGGCTGGAGGCCAAGCACCGCGAAAGGATGTCCCAGGTACGTGTGGCTCTCCATCCTCTAGCCCTACCACACTGGGAAATCTGGATTTGCCTCTGCCTCTGTCTCCCCAGGGGCCCTGTGACTAATGAATGCCCCGGGGTCAGTGGTGGTGGTTGTATAGTCGCTGAATCATGTCCAACTCTTTGCAACCCCATGGATTGTAGCCCACCAGCCTCTTTCTGTCCATTGGATTTCCCAGGCAAGAATACTGGGTTGCCATTTCCTTTTCCAAGTGAACTTCCTGACCCAGAGATCGAACCCTTGTCTCATGCATTGACAGATAGATTCTTTACCACTGCATCACCAGGGAAGCCCCCTGGGGTAAGGGCCTTTAATTTGATCCAGATCTTAAAGACATAATATTTTAATCTTAAGTGTTTGCTATAAGGGCACCAATTGGGGGTTTTTGCATTCTCCTTGAACTTGCCACCTAGGAAAGATCTTGGTATAGCACTATAGTAAAATTTTGTTGGCACAAATTAAGTTGTGTGTACACCTTTCTTGATGGTTTTGTCATTCTGTGTTTAGGGTGGTCCTGTAACCATGATGTCGTAAATTTAAATCCCTTAAAATGTTCTTTAGCAAAGATGAATGTTTTTGTATAAAATAAACTTTGAGTCTAACATTTCTTACAGAGTTAATCATAAGACTATGGGAGCTTGAAACCAAAGTAAATCATAATGATCTAGTCCCATTAGTCATCTAGTCCTATAAATGATAGATAATGCAGTAAGGAGTCAAGAGTTTGGCTTCTCAGAGAGGCATTTGGAATCCAAGCGTTTCTTGCTCCTGGTACAATGCTTTTTTCACTACCTGGGCTGCAAACCCTGGTTTTTTTAAATCATGCACATGTGCTCAGTTCAGTTCAGTTCAGTTCAGTCGTTCAGTTGTGTCCGACTCTTTGCAACCCCATGGACTGCAGCATGCCAGGCTTTCCTGTCCATCACCAACTCCCGGAGCTTGCTTGAACTCACATCCATTGAGTCGGTGATGCTACCCAGCCATCTCATCCTCTGTCATCCCCTTCTCCTCCTGCCTTCAGTCTTTCCCAGAATCAGAGTCTTTTTTAATGAGTCAGTTCTTCCCATCCGCTGGCCAAAGTGTTGGAGCTTCAGCTTCAGTATCAGTCCTTCCAATGAATATTCAGGACTGATTTCCTTTAGAATGGACTGGTTGGATCTCCTTGCAGTCCAAGGGACTCTCAAGAGTCTTCTCCAACACCACAGTTCAAAAGCATCAATTCTTTAGCGCTCAGCTTTCTNTCCATTGAATTCTCCAGGGGATCTTCTCAACCCAGAGATCGAACCCAAGTCTTCTGCATTGCAGACAGATTCTTAACTTTCTGAGCAATTAGAGGTAGATAATACTGAGGATTTTAGCCCTTTCTAGATTCTTCAGTCATTAAACAAATATGTGTCCATCACTTACTTCCAATCACCTTTCCAACTTGTAGTCTATATGAAGAAATAATAGGAAAAGTTATATTTAAGAAACATACATGAGTGAATGAAAAAAGATCTCAGGCTAAAGTCAACCACACTTTTTTGGTGTTAATATTCTGTGTAAATATCAGAAGATGTGACTGATTTTTGTCATGTTTAGCACATATACTTCAAAGTTCTCTTGATAAACACTGAACAAGATTCATGAACCTGGCATAAATTTTGTACGTTCATTATCTGTCTTTAGTAGAGGACACTGAGCATAGCTTTTTAATTTTCTGGTGATTTGACATCTGAGGCCTTCCTAATCCCAGGGAGATTGTCCCTTCCAGAGCTGGCCAATTCCTAGGGTTAGCAGGTGACTGGCCTGCAAAGGCTCCTTTCATAGACACAGCCACCAATCCAAAGCCCGTACCCCTCAGCTACCCTCTTTTCAGTCTCTTACACTTCAGTCCACTATCACCTGCCCTTCCCACCCCAAGGCTAAGTATCAGACAATGCGGGACAGCCCCCGGACCCCAGGGCCCATCCAGCGTATTCACACTAGCCGATTTTATACCCGTTCCCTGGTGGCTCAGACAGTAAAGCGTCTGCCTGCAATGCGGGAGACCTGGGTTCGATTCCTGGGTCGGGAAGATCCCCTGGAGAAGGAAATGGCAATCCACTCCAGCACTCTTGCCTGGAAAATCCCGTGGATGGAGGAGCCTGATGGGCTACAGTCCATGGGGTCGCAAGAGTCAGACACGACTGAGCGACTTCACTTCAAGCCTGCTTCCCCTGCCTTGCACATTTCTTCCCACAGAAGCCGTAGTGAAAGTTCCTACCCCAGTTTTCCTTCACTCCCTTTGCCTCCTGACCACTGGCGCTTTCTTGTGTCACCCTCAACCCCCCGACCCTCTGCCACAGGGCATGACGTGTCACTTCCTCTTAGGAACAGTGACTTAAAGTGTTTTCAATGGCAGTGGTCTTCTGATCTGTTGGCTTCACCAACCTAAGTAAAAATAAAACTTGTATTTAACCATAGAACTTCTAATATATCTGGAAAGACTTTTTTTTTTTTAATGAGTCAGCAGAGTATTTGGAACTACTTAGGAATAATAACATTTAAGGAAAAACCCCATAATTACAATACTTGGGCTCAGGAGTGTAATGTGCAGATATAGTTGTTGCCTATGATGAAAACTTAAAAGCAAATTGAACTAGAAAAGTGGCTAGGGATTTCCATGGTGCTTTAATGGTTAAGACTCTGAACTTCCACTGTGGAGGGCACAGGTTTGATCCTGGTCAAGGAACTAAGATCCCACATGCTGCACGGCTCAGCCAAAAAATAAATAAATAAAGTAAAAAAAATAAAGTAGAAAGCTAGCCAGAGTGGAATAGTGAGGCTTCACCTGAAGCCAGTTCTTCTGAAAAATAGGATTTTTCTTTAGGAAAGATATAAACGATATAGAATCACAATTAAGAAGGATGAGTGTCACCCACCACACTTGTTGCCATAGAAAAGACATCTTTGAAACTTCAGTCCAGTCTCATTGCTTGTTTGTGAAGATTTTAGGACCTTCTTATTGCCCTCAGAATCCACTTATGAGACAATGGGGCCCCCCAAAAGAATGCTAACAAAATGAGCACTGAATGCTCGGCTTGGCATTTCCAGTGCCTGTCCAGGCACCCCAACGCCCTGCACCCCAACCCCAGCCTTCCTTACTTCCTCTCCTACCTCAACTGCCAACATCCCCGTACAGGCAGCCTTAAACCACTCTGCTCAACACACATTCAGCTCATCGTGGACTTCTCTTTGGTCTCAGCGTGGAGCTCTGGAAAGGAACCAACTCTTCTTCACGTGGACGCTTCTCAGTCATTGCCCACACTCACGTAGTCCTCAGAGTGGGACAAAGTCACTCCTCTTTGCATTTAATTAAATATTTTGCTTGCCAGTTTTATTCCTCCAGCTGGATTATAATTGTTCAGTCCCTATACATGGGTATACGGTGCCTTCCTAACCTTATACTTCTATCGTGAACCCACCTAGTCACTATTTTTTTTAAAGAAAAGACAGGTTCTGAATTCTTCCCAGTGTTTATTGGTCATTTTGATTCTATGAATTAAACTGACGTCAAATACTCTTTTTCAGATACTATAGATCTCTCCAGAAGAATAACTTCATTTTAGTTTAGCACACATGTTTAAGCCATGACTTAGTTCATTTATGTTTTGAGAGACTTTCATTGTCTTCTAGTCATTACCCATATCTGAGATAATTTAAAGAATGTTATCCTGGAGCAGAGAATGTTGTCTATTACATTCCAGTGATCATGGGAGTATGAGATGCTTGAGATCAACATTTATCATCATAATTTATGGTACTGAATTCTGGGCGCTGTTTGACTTTGAACTTGCCTGCCTCCTAAATCTCTCTGTATTAGTTGTCATTTTCTCTGCATGAAGCAGCCAAGTCTTTGAAGATCCATAAATCCAAATGATAGTGATACTTTTGGGCATGCAGTGGAAAACTGCTTTATAAGACTATAGGGGGCCACTGTGAAGTCTGCTGATGCTGCTAAGTCGCTTCAGTTGTGTCCAACTCTGTGCGACCCCATAGACGGTAGCCCACCAGGCTCCCCCGTCCCTGGGATTCTCCAGGCAAGACCATTGGAGTGGGTTGCCATTTCCTTCTCCACTGTGAAGTCTAGATCCAGAGAATTTTTAATTTAAAAATATCATGTTTTAAAAAGAGTTTTATTATAGTTTTTGTTACTTGTTTTCTTAGAAATACAGAGCATTTGAAGGGTTTGGGTATTTGGAGTGTTTTTGTTGTTGGGGCACATGATAACTCTGAATTTACAGGCTTTTGTTGTTCTCTGTTGTGAACGGAGAGGGGAATGGCAACGCACTCCAGCGTTTTTGCCTAGAGAATCCCATGGACAGAGGAGCCTGCTGGGCTGCAGACCATGGGGTCACAAAGAGTCGGACACGACTGAGTGACTAACACACACACGTGTTATGAATAGTATCTAGCAAATACAAGAATCCAAACAATCATTTATTATGTATTATTTAATGGTTTTAATATATCCTTCAAATAAAGTTCTTCAAAATGGAAGTTGACCTTTCTCGACATCTGTTATTTTTAAGATAAGCATCAGTATCTTAGGAACAGCCTTTTCTCCTGTCACCAAATATAAATAAACTTAGCTCACCTGTTGGATTTGCCATTATATCCCGGCTGATTGGGCTACAGGGGACAATTACATGGTCTTCAGAGCCACAGAGGTCTCGGTTTACATCTGTCCTTCTCCATTTTTTTCCTGCCTGACTTTGAGCAGGTAACTTAACCTGGTTCATAAAAATGGGGATGTCCATGCCTAATCTCACAGGCTGGTGTGAGGAATCAATTAAACAAAAGAGATTTTGTAAAGCTCTCAATCCTGGAGCTGGTATTTAGCATGTCAAGAGTGATCTGATGCATTATCAGTGAACCTCTGGAAATCATTTATTCAAAAGGAGATATTGCGCCCACTGTGTGTTTATCTTTCAGTAAGTAGGCCTAGTGTGATGGTTCAGGCACGTTTTTTATTCACAAAAGTGTAGTTATTCTTCAGTTGCTCTGAGAATCAAAAATTTATTTCATTTCTATAGGAATGCTTATTTTCAATTTATTAGCTAAGTTCAGTTCAGTTCAGTCGCGTTCAACTCTTTGCGACCCCATGAATCGCAGCACGCCAGGCCTCCCTATCCATCACCAACTCCCGGAGTTCACCCAAACTAATGTCCATCAAGTCGGTGATGCCATCCAGCCATCTCACCTTCTGTCGTCCCCTTCTCCTCCTGCTCTCAATCCCTCCCAGCATCAGAGTCTTTTCCAATGAGTCAACTCTTCGCATGAGGTGGCCGAAGTATTGGAGTTTCAGCTTTAGCATTAGTCCTTCCAATGAACACCCAGAACTGATTTCCTTTAGAATGGACTGGTTGGATCTCCTTGCAGTCCGAGGGACTCTCAAGAGTCTTCTCCAACACCACACTTCAAAAGCATCAATTCTTCAGCACTCAGCTTTCTTCACAGTCCAGCTCTCACATCCATACATGACCACTGGAAAAACCATAGCCTTGACTAGACGGACCTTTGTTGGCAAAATAATGTCTCTGCTTTTCAATATCCTATCTAGGTTGGTCATAAACTTTCCTTCTAAGGAGTAAGCATCTTTTAATTTCATGGCTGCAATCATCATCTGCAGTGATTTTGGAGCCCCCCAAAATAAAGTCTGATACTCTTTCCCCATCTATTTCCCATGAAGTGATGGGACCAGATGCCATGATCTTCGTTTTCTGAATGTTGAGCTTTAAGCCAACTTTTTCACTCTCCTCTTTCACTTTCATCAAGAGGCTTTTNTAAAGTCTGATACTCTTTCCCCATCTATTTCCCATGAAGTGATGGGACCAGATGCCATGATCTTAGTTTTCTGAATGTTGAGCTTCAAGCCAGCTTTTTCACTCTCCTCTTTCACTTTCATCAAGAGGCATTTTTTTTTTAGCTAAGTAAGTCTCCTTAATTATTTCATGGATTGCCCTGCTCAAAGCTGAACGTTCTGAATATTGAAAGGGAGATGGTAAAAATTCAGTGTAATACAGGAAATCAGTTCTTCACATTCCAATAAAACATTTGACTTCTCTCTCAAACTAATTTTGAGATTCCTTACCTGAGGAACTCATGGTAGAATACAGCCACCATGTATACTCTCGAGGCAGGAGATTGAAGTATTTTTATTGCAAGGTTTATCTCATCTATAAAGCAGAAGTAGCCTTCAGTCGCCTCCTCTCACGAGTGCCCTTCATTAACTTCTTGGAGCCACCAGAGTGTCTGGGGGAATGTGTTTCATTCCTTCAGTGTTCTTGTTCATAGCAGCCTGGCATTTCTCAATTTTTCTCTGAACGTGCTAAATTATTTTTTATATGCTCTTCACTTGTAATAGGGGCTTCCATGGTGGTAGCTCAGATAGTAAAGAATCTGGCTGCAATGCAGGAGACCTGGGTTCTGTCCCTGTGTTGGGAAGATCCCCTGGAGAAGGGAACAGCTACCCACTCCAGTGTTCTGACCTGGAGAGTTCCATGGACTGTATAGTCCATGGGGTTGCCAAGAGTCAGACACAACTGAGCGACTTTCATTTGCACTTGTAATAGAAAATTCATTGCATCCTTTTTTCCTCATAATTGCATGAAAGCAACATGAAGCCTGTCCTGTAGTTTCTACAATGAATCAAAGCTAGTAAACAATAAACTGTCTAATTTAAAACTGACTTGATGATGTGATATTCTCATAGAACTTCTCTATCCATAGTTATTTATGCCAAGCTTTTTTGTTGTTGTTGTTATCCTGAAGGATGTCAGAAAAAAAAGGCAATTCCTTAGGAATAAGTACCTGTAAATAACAGGCTCTTATATTACAGAAATCACTGTCTCTGCTTTGTGTATCCACCAAGTCTGCAAGTACACAGCTATCAACAGACCATTACTTTGCTTACTGGATCTTTCTTTTCTTTACCTTACCTTGCTCAGGTATGAGCTACACTTTAAAAACTCTACTTGATAGTGAGTGGTACTCTTGAAAAGGAAAAGGAAGCTGTAGGTGGTAAGAATCAAGTATCATTTTCTTTCAACAGCATCCACAGCTGCAGGCTTTTCTTCATTCAAATCAGTGGGTGAACTTCTCTTAGAGAAATCCCAAGTGAACATTATGGATGAGAGGAGGAAGTCTTATTTTCCTACAAAACAGATTAGCCTGGTTACTATATTAGTGTTACTTACCAAGAATGCTTTCTGCTACATTCAGAACATTGTAATGTGTGCTGTCCTGGAGCGTGTGGAGGAATCTAGCGCGTCTTCTGTTGTTTATGAGATGACTTGGCAAGCAGAAGGTTCTAATCATCCTCAGTTCTTTGGTGGGAGGGATCTTAGGGTTTGTGACAATGGAAGCCTTCTTTTCCTACCTCCTTCTTTTTGGCACTGTGTTCACTGCTTGTGTACACATGCATAAAAGGTTATTTATGGTTTTGTTCCCCTTATAGAATTGAGATTTTATAACTTACCTTCACAAAAGACTAAAACCAGTGTGCTGAATATAATGTTGGAAAACCTTGTTCAGAAAACCTACATGTTTTATGGATCATTGGCATATGTGCACATCAAATAAAATGACTTTTGGCTATTTCTCAGGAAAAGAAAAAAAACAACTTTGTTTCAAAGAGCCGTGTGCTTAGTTGCTCAGTCACGTCAGACTCTGACGCCATGGGCTGTCACACACCAGTGTCCTCTGTCCATGGGGATTCTCTGGGCAAGAACACTAGAGTGGGTAACCATGTCCTCCTCCATGGGATCTTTCCAACCCAGGGATAAAACCCAGATCTCCCCTATTGCAGGCCAACTCTTTACCATTTGAGCCACCAGGGAAACCTTCAAAGGGCTATACCCTTGCAATAAATGTGTACATTTATGTTTACTATACTACTGTGACAGATTATTTGCATCTTAGTGGGAGGTTAGATATTATTGAGCTAGGAATGGAATGTGATCGTTTTTTGCATATTTAAAATGTCAAATATATGGAACTTTCCTGTGGTTAAGACTTCACCTTCTGATGCAGAAGATATGGGTTTGATACCTGCGAGCTAAGACCCTGTGTGCCTCCTGGCCAAAACATAAAACAGAAGCAATATTGTAACAAATTCAATAAAGACTTTTAAAATGTTTCACATAAAAAAACTGTAAAAACAAATTTTTAATAAGATGTCAAATGTAGAAAAATCAGTGATGTAGCTCATGAAATGTGTATTTGAAAGAAAAATTGATGGTTCTCAATGACGTATTTCTTCCATAGGTCATGAGAGAGTGGGAAGAGGCAGAACGTCAAGCAAAGAACTTGCCTAAAGCTGATAAGAAGGCAGTGATCCAGGTAAACCCATCTCGTATCCACCACAGAGCAGCACATGCCCACAACCCTTGTTGATGGAGTGCCTGCACCTTTTCCAGTGTCTGCTGGAACCTCATGTGCATGATTGCTCATTATTTCCCTCAAATTCGACTATTACTAATCAATATCTAGTAATTCAGTTGCTTAAAACCTGCCTAATATTTGCTCCCAAACAGCTTGTTATAATTCATTTCTGTAAAAGTCATATTGTTACCTAAAGCCTAATTTTGATTAATAATATAGCTTTTAGATTGCCATAGTCTTCTGCTACTTCTTCCCGTGGCCAACTTACATGATAAACTGAATTTTTGACAAGAACCCCTCTTAGAATTACCTTCAGTAAACCATGAGATTATCATGGTCATTTTCTTAAAGTTTTGAGTAAGAGAGGAGTTTTCTAAATAGGCATGTAATTTAGAGTTTCAAGAATACATATATTTATCCTGCATTATGGCTAGTCAAATCGATTTTTAGGGACCATATAAAATAATGAATTTACATTGAGAAATTAGATCTGGGGATGGAAAGCAGGGAAGTGAGGAGAAACCATAAAACGTGCTGAATTAGTCAAAATGTTGAAATGACTGAACTCTTTGAACAGAAGGAAGTATGATACCGCTTTTAAAAGATTTGAACTTAGTGTAGTAGCAGAATCATCTGAAGGGCTTGTTAAAACTCAGTGTTTTGTTGATGCTGCTGCCATGTAGTCACTAAGTTGTGTCTGACTCTTGGGTCCTCTGTCCATGCGATTTCCCAGACAAGAATCCTGGAGTGGGTTACCATTTCCTTCTCCAGGGGATCTTCCCAAATCAGGGNATTCATTTCTGTAAAAGTCATATTGTTACCTAAAGCCTAATTTTGATTAATAATATAGCTTTTAGATTGCCATAGTCTTCTGCTACTTCTTCCCGTGGCCAACTTACATGATAAACTGAATTTTTGACAAGAACCCCTCTTAGAATTACCTTCAGTAAACCATGAGATTATCATGGTCATTTTCTTAAAGTTTTGAGTAAGAGAGGAGTTTTCTAAATAGGCATGTAATTTAGAGTTTCAAGAATACATATATTTATCCTGCATTATGGCTAGTCAAATCGATTTTTAGGGACCATATAAAATAATGAATTTACATTGAGAAATTAGATCTGGGGATGGAAAGCAGGGAAGTGAGGAGAAACCATAAAACGTGCTGAATTAGTCAAAATGTTGAAATGACTGAACTCTTTGAACAGAAGGAAGTATGATACCGCTTTTAAAAGATTTGAACTTAGTGTAGTAGCAGAATCATCTGAAGGGCTTGTTAAAACTCAGTGTTTTGTTGATGCTGCTGCCATGTAGTCACTAAGTTGTGTCTGACTCTTGGGTCCTCTGTCCATGCGATTTCCCAGACAAGAATCCTGGAGTGGGTTACCATTTCCTTCTCCAGGGGATCTTCCCAAATCAGGGACTGAACCCACATCTCCTGCATTGGAAAGCGGATTCTTTTTACTACTGAGCCTGTTGAATGCATAATCACTCATTCGTGTCCAGCTCTTTGAGGTACCAAGGACTGTAGCCCGCCAGGCTCCTCTGTCCATGGAATTCTTCCAGCAAGAAGACTGAAGTCGGTAGCCATTCCCTTCTCTAGGGCTTCTTCCCACTCCAGGAATTGAACCTGGGTCTCCAGCTTTGCAGGCACATTCTTTACCATCTGAACCATCAGGGAAGGTTGGTTTACCAGGAAGGATGATAGCTTTACCAGGAACCATCAGGAAAGCTCACAGGGAGCCTAATCCTTAGCTATAACTAGATGTAACATTCGCAGTGCTAATTAACTTTCTGATGTTAATTAAATAATTTAAATTAATTAATTAAAATTTAAAATAATGTAAATAAAATACTGTGTATAATTCAAGGATAAAGAAAGCCTTGAATCTGCTGCCCCCTTCCCATTTGTCCGGTTCCCGATTGTCACATGCCTGTGTTTGTGATGGCAGCACTTCCAGGAGAAGGTGGAGTCTCTGGAGCAGGAAGCAGCCAACGAGAGGCAGCAGCTGGTGGAGACGCACATGGCCAGGGTGGAAGCCATGCTCAACGACCGCCGCCGCCTGGCCCTGGAGAATTACATCACCGCCCTGCAGGCCGTGCCCCCTCGGGTAGGCATCCCTTCACCTCTCCGGGCACAGCAGACAGTAGGCGTGGGGACGTGGGGACAGAAGGCCATTAGAAAGACATCAGGAGAAATGCCAAAAGCACCCTTAATCACAGGTTCAACCTCAGCCTATTTTATCTTGAAGGTTAAAGTGTCCCAGGGCCGTCTCTGCACAATAGACACACCATTCCACAGAGGAGTCGCCCAGGCTTTGAGTTGTTCAGTTGTGTCCGATCCTTCTCAACCCCGTGGGCTGTAATCTGCCAGGTTCCTCTGCCCATGGGATTCTTCAGGCAAGAATACTAGAGTGGGTGGCCATGGTCTCCTCCAAGAGATCTTCCCAACCCCAGGATCAAACCTGCATCTCTTACATCTCCTGCATTGGCAGGAGGGTCCTTTACCACCTGGGAAGCCTTGGATGATGATCATTCGTGGAACCGCTGAAGTCAGGGAACCACAGTAGCTGGAAGGAATTTAGATGTAACCTGGTCACGTGCTGTAACTGAAATCAACAAAATCCGAGATACGGCTGGGTCATAAGGAGTTTTTGTGGAATAAGAGGAACTCACGTTTCCTGCTGGTAGCAGCAGCCACATTCTTTAGGGGTAAGAGCCTTATTTGTTCATGACGTCCACAGCACAGGAACTTATTTGTGTTCAGGGATAAATGCCAAAGGCCGTGCATGCCTAGATCTCCTCAAGGAGGCTTCAAGGAGAGCTTACATTGGATGTAAGGAACATTCTGAGCTTGAGTTTGCGTACATTATGTCTGTTTGTTCTGTCCATTACCACATTAGGGATTTTGAAATTCCCAACTGTGATCGTGGATTGATCTCTTTCTGATGTGATGCCCTCAGGCTTTGCTCTATGTATTTGGAGGCTCGGGGCTTTTCATTTATTTGTTTATTTGGCTGCACCAGGTCTTCGTTGAGGCACGAGGCATCCTGGATCTTTGTTGAGGTTTGCAAGATCTTTAGTTGCGGCATACAAACTTTCAGTGGCAGCGTGTGGGATCTAGCTCCCTAACCAGGGATCAGACCCAGCCCCCTACATTGGGAGTGTGCAGTCTTAGCCACTGCACCACCATGGAAGTCCCCAGAAGCTCTCTTTTTGGTGCATAAATATTCCGTGTTGTTACATTCTCTCTACCACCCTCTACCACAATCATTGTGAAATGACCTCCTTTATACATAGTCACATGTTTTGCTCTGAAATTACTGTGTCTGATATTAAGCTACTCTAGCTTTCTTTTGATTAATGTATCATATTGTATCATTTTTCCATCCTTGTGCTTTTGTTTAGCCTATTTATATTTGAAGGGCATTTCTTGTGGGCAGCACTACTTGGGACTTCCCCTTTAACTAAGAAGACCATTTAAATGAAGTTACTATTATGACTGTGCCTAAATCTATCATCATGTTGTTTGTTTTTAGTCCCATCTTGTTCTTTATTCTTTTTTCTTTTTTGGCTACCTTTTGGATTAATTTAATATATTTAATGATTCTGTGTTGTATCCTTTGGTGGCTTTTAACTATAACTCTTTGTTATTTTAGTCTTTGCTCAGGTATGTCTGCAAATACCTTTAGTTTACCTTTGTCTAAAAAGATATTTTTACTAGAATAGAATTCTGGGTTGAAGTTTTTCTTCAGCTGCCGTAATGATGATGCTCCATTGTCTTCTTAGTTGCATTGTTTGCAACAAAAATACTGATATCATCCTTTTCTTTACTTCTCTTTAAATAATACATCTTTTTTTAAATCTGGCTGCTTTTAACATATTTTCCTTTATCACTAGCTTAGAGCAATTTGATTATATTTGAGTATATTTCAATTTTCCCTTAATCCCATTTGGCTGTTTTTCATATCATACATTATAGTTTTCACATGTAGAATGTGAATCTGGATTTTTGTCTGTTTGTTTCATGTCCTCCATATCTTTATTTAATTTTTGAACCTTTGGAATTTTTTTATCAGTTGTTGGATATTGTGACGTTTACCTTGAGAGTGCTGGGTATTTTTAGATACCTGTGAAAGTGAAGTTGCTCAGTCATGTCCGACTCTTTGCGACCCCAAGGACTGTAGCCTATGAGGCTCCTCTGTCCATGGGATTTTCCAGGCCATAGTACTGGAGTGGATTGCCGTTTCCTTCTCCAGGGGATCTTCCTGACCCAGGGATCGAACCCAGGTCTCCTGCATTGTAGACAGACGCTTTACCATCCGAGCCACCAGTAACTATTCCTAATCTTCTGTTGTCTCCTTCTTCTCCTGCCTTAAATCTTTCCCAGTGTCAGGATCTTTTCAAATGAGTTGGCTTGTCGTATCAGGTGGCCAAAGTATTAGAGCTTCAGCTTCAACACCAGTCCTTCCACCGAATATTCAGGGTTGATTTCCTTTAGGATTGACTGATTTGATGAGAGATTGTTTGATGGTATCACCAATTCAGTGGATATGAGTTTGCACAAACTCCAGGAGACAGTGCATGCTGCAGTCCATGGGACTCAAAGAATTGGACTCACTCAGTGACTGAACAGCAACAACAATGACTGTTTCTGAGCTTTGTTCTATAGTGCAGGTAAATGTGCTTATAAATGAAAGTTGAGTTTTTCCATCTGGATGATGGGAATAAGTACTATTTCTGACCCTGTGTGAACACTGGTCACTTACCTCAAATCCTTTTGGATGATTTTTTTTCCTGTGGCCTCAGTTTCCTTCATGTGTGTGAAACTAATACCCATCACTAGTCAGCTGCATTCTCACAGGGCATCCTCTCCAGATTCTCTCTCCAAACAACTCCTTCCTCTCCAGTTTTCTGTCCTTTGATTGTCAGGCACCTGGTGTCTGCTGCTGCTGCTGCTAAGTCACTTAAGTCATGTCCAACTCTGTGCGACCCCATAGACGGAAGCCCACCAGGCTCTCTCGTCCCTGGGATTCTGCAGGCAAGAACACGAGTGGGTTGCCATTTCCGTCTCCAATGCAGGAAAGTGAAAAGTGAAAGTGAAGTCGCTCAGTTGTGTCTGACTCTGAGCGACCCCATGGACTGCAGCCTGCCAGGCTCCTCCGCCCATGGGATTTTCCAGGCAAGAGGACTGGAGTGGGGGGCCAATGCCTTCTCCCACCTCCATGTCTCCAGACTCCAAATCCAAGTCTTCAGCTCTCTGGAATCTACCAGGCTCTAACTGGATTCCCAAACCTGGAACCGTAGCCTGGAAACTCAAGGCAGTAAACATAGGCAATCGTAGAGCTCACAGCATTAGTTTCTCATTTCTTGGTGGTCTCTGTCCTTCACCTGATAGCTGACATCTTACAGAAATATAGTTCTAGATATTTTCTCCATTTTTTGGTTGCTAGCGGGAGCAGAGTAAAGCCGGTTCCCTCTACAAAATCTTGGCTGAAAGTAGAAGTCTGTGTCTACATTATGTAATCAAACCAAAAAGTCACCCACTTGCATTTATTCTCCTCATTTTTATTTTTCTTTCTATACTAAGATTTAGTGCAGAAAACTTGGAGGAACCATGAAAGAGCTCCTGATACTCTTCCAGATCATGAAATAGTATTGACCTTGTTCTACCAATGACATCACTGAGACTGAGTGGCTGGTCCAGGGTGATACCACTGGTGAGGGACAGGGTGGATCTGTGAATCACATTGACCCCTGCAGTGCCTTCCGACCAGACCAGGCTTCCTCTCAGAACAATAAGCTTTTGATGAAGAATATTTACATTAGCATTTTCATTTTCTATTTAGAAAAAAAAATCTATGTCCAAGCACTGCTCAGTAAAATTCTGTTTAGTGTGTTTGGAGAATGATTTCCTTAATTATGCTCCCTTTTTTTTTAATAGGACTTGATTTTGAGATCGGGGTCATCAACAGCATTTGCCAGAGATAGGCAGGGTGGGGGTCATTGAGAGTAGAACCTTCATAGATGACATTTAGTGAAGGATTGCAGCTAAATGTCCAATTACTGAAGTAAGATCTTTCCTAGACGGTCATTGACAGAGCTGAAAATAAAAAGAGGACTGAATGGAATCTTTAGCAAACACACATTTCAGATCTTTCAGTTCAGCCCCATCACCCATCACAGGAAAGACTGTAACAAGAGGAATGTTTGCCAAAGCTGCTTGTGTTATCAAAGGGGATAAATTCAGATTGGTCATAATTATGCTTGCCCTGAGTCTGTTGATCACATCATGTAGAATTAGACATGTTTATTTGAAATGAAAATTAAAAATTGGATTAAGAAGAATTGTTTTACAGTCAGAAAAGTCAGACTGTCATTGATTGAACCAAGTATTCACACTGAAGTCTTACCTAGAAATACATAAAATTCTCCCATGTAATAAAACTCGGACTGTAGAGAACAAAGATCAAGAATAGTTATTATTGTTGCTGTTCAATTGCTAAGTTGAGTCCAACTCTTTGCAATCCCATTACTGACCATTTCTGTTAAGTTATTGACATTGTCTGTTTTATTTGAATTTTAACATATAGCTTGACACACACTTAGCTCTGCAGTTTAGAAAATGGGAGAAAATTCTAAGTCCCTTCTTAGGAGGTTTATATATTACTATTGAAAGACATAAATCAAGAGCTTGCCAATAGCTGTCTAAAACAGGTCATGTCTAGTATTAAAGTCATAAATAAAGTGTTTCTGAAATCTCCCTCATATTTAACTCAATGGCTGGAAAGTATGAAATATTTAATAATTGTTAGTTGAATATAAGAAAATGCATTAGCCAGGTTTTTACTATAGATTCTATACCTGATATCACCTTCTGAATAATTATCCCCTTAACCCTGACCATAAAGTGATGGTCAAATAGATGGGGAAATAGTGGCTGACTTTATTTTGGGGGGCTCTAAAATGCAGGTGGTGATTGCAGCCACGAAACTAAAACACGCTTACTTCTTGGAAGGAAAGTTATGACCAACCTAGACAGCATATTAAAAAGCAGAGACATTACTTTTCCAACAAAGGTCCGTCTAGTCAAGGCTATGGTTTTTCCAGTGGTCATGTATAAATGTGAGAGC
This sequence comes from Neotragus pygmaeus, assembly GCA_006410875.1. NCBI lineage: Eukaryota > Metazoa > Chordata > Mammalia > Artiodactyla > Bovidae > Neotragus > Neotragus pygmaeus. The sequence continues at coordinate 626,938 of SJYV01006839.1, forward strand.
TGGACTATAAAGAAAGCTGAGCGCCAAAGAATTGATGCTTTTGAAGTTAGTGTTGGAGAAGACTCTTGAGAGTCCCTCGGACTGCAAGGAGATCCAACCAGTCCTTCCTAAAGGAGATCAGTCCTGGGTGTTCATTGGAGGGACTGATGCTGAAACTAAAACTCCAGTCCTTTGGCCCCCTGATGTGAGGAGCTGACTCACTGGCAAAGACCCTGATGCTGGGAAAGATTGAGAGCAGAAGGAGAACGAGAAGACAGAGGATTAGATGGTTGGATGGCATCACCGACTCAGTGGACATGGGTTTGGGTAGACTCTGGTAGTTGGTGATGGACAGGGAGGCCTGGCGTGCTGCGGTTCATGGGGTCGCAAAGAGTTGGGCACAACTGAGCGACTGAACTCAACTAACCGTGACCATATTATACCAAATGGTCTCAGACTTTGTAAGTGGGGAATGTGAAATAGCATGCATTGTTTATACACAGTCCCTTTGAAGCTTAAGTTTAATCCATATTTCTTTTTTTTTTCTTAAACCCAAGCTTGGGAGTATGACGTGATGATGTATTTGTGCAACTAGAATTCCTAACTCTACCATGAATTTCATTTGTGAGTCCCAGAGTCTGTGTGTTGCTTTATGTTCCAGATTTCCTTTTTTGATTAATTACATGCCTACTGACTAATGTATTGAGTGCCCCAACCTACAAGTGCACTGTTTGAATCAGAGGAAGGCGTAGCAACACACTCCAGTATTTTTGCCTGGAGAACCCCATGGCCAGAGGAGCGCCCCAGGCTAACAGTCCATACATAGTGTCGCAAAGAGTCAGACACGACTGAAGCGACTTGGCACGTATATATACTTAAAATATTACAGTTGCTAAAACAGTCTATTCTTGTCCTCCCCCTTCCACTCCCATCCCCTGGAATAAAAAAATTACACCACAGTTGTGTCCTTTTGTATGCTCAGTCACTCAGTCATGTCTGACTCTTTGTAACCCCATGGACTGTAGCCCGCCAGGCTCCTCTGTCCACATGATCCTCCAGGCAAGAATACTGGAGTAGTTGCCACTTCCTACTCCAGAGGATCTTCCTGACCCAGGGATGGAACCCCTGTGTCTTATATCTCCTGTATTGATAGGAAGATTCTTTACCACTAGTGCCAGCTGGGAAGCCCCACTAGGATAAACTTAATCTGTAGAAGGCTAGTGACTCTTCTAATGACAAGCTCTTCAAATTTTTCACTTCTCCATATGTTTCCTTGGAAGAAAAGAGAAGGTATACTTTTTTCCCAGAAAAGTTAAATTCCTCTCCAAAGTTGCATCAGTTCAGTTCAGTCACTCAGTCATGTCCAATTCTTTGCAGCCCCATGGACTGCAACACACCAGGCCTCCCTGTCCTTCATCAACTCCCCGAGCTCGCTCAATCTCATGTCCATCAGGTCGCAATGCCATCCAACCATCTCATCCTCTGTCATCCCCTTCTCCTCCTGCCTTCAATCTTTCCCAGCATCAAGGTCTTTTCCAGTGAGTCAACTCCTCACATCAGGTGGCCAAAGAACTGGAGTTTTAGCTTCAGCATCAGTCCTTCCAATGAATATTTAAGAATGATTTACTTTTAGATTGACTGGTTTGATCTCCTTGCAGTCCAAGGAACTCTCAAGAGTCTTCTCCAACACCACAGTTCAAAAGCATCAATTCTTTGGCGCTCAGCTTTCTTTATAGTGCAACTCTCACATCCATACGTGACAACTGGAAAAACCATAGCTTTGACTAGATGGACCTTTGTTGGCAAAGCAATTTTGTTTCTGCTTTTTAATATGCTCTCTAGGTCCAAAGAGCAAGCATCTTAATTTTATGGCAACAGTCACCGTTTGCAGTGATTTTGGAGCCCAAGAAGATAAAGTCTGTCACTGTTTCCACTGTTTCCCCATCTATTTGCTGTGAAGTGATGGGACTGGATGCCTTGATCTTCTTTTTTTGAATGTCGAGATTTAAGCCAGCTTTTTCACTCTCCTCTTTCACTTTTATCAAGAGGCTCTTTAGTTCCTCTTCGCCTTCTCTCATAAAGGCAGTGTCATCTGCATATCTGAGGTTATTGATATTTCTCCCAGCAATCTTGATTCCAGCTTGTGCTTCATCCAGCTCAACATTTCACATGATATATTCTGCCTTTCTTTCTCCAGGGTGTCGAACCCAGGTCTCCTGCATTGCAGGCATATTCTTTACCAGCTGAGCCACAAGGGAAGCCANATTTCTCCCAGCAATCTTGATTCCAGCTTGTGCTTCATCCAGCTCAACATTTCACATGATATATTCTGCCTTTCTTTCTCCAGGGTGTCGAACCCAGGTCTCCTGCATTGCAGGCATATTCTTTACCAGCTGAGCCACAAGGGAAGCCAAAGAAGCCTGTCCCTTCTCTAGTGGATCTTCCCTACCCAGGATTCGAACTAGGGTCTCTTGCATTGCAGGTGGATTCTTTACCAACTGAGCTATCAGGGAAGCCCCAATGTACTCTGCATATAAATTAAATAAGCAGGGTGACAGTATACAGCCTTGAATACTCCTTTCCCAATCTGGAACCAGTCCATTTTTCTATGTCCAGTTCTAACTGTTGTTCCTTGACCCACATACAGATTTCTCAGGAGACAGGTCAGGTGGTCCGGTATTCCCATCTCTTTAAGAATTTTTTACAATTTGTTATGATCCACACAGTCAAACGCTTTGGCATAGTCAGTAAAGTTGCATCACATGTGGTTAACCTTCCATCACCCTTGAAGGCCTTTAAGCTACTGAACATATGTACTGCTTTAAACTAAATTATCACCAAATATAGGACTTTGGGTTCTTACTTTCACAGAGCTCAAATTTAAGTAACTCGTGGCCTCATGAACTATTGATTTAAATACTGTCTGAGCCTTCACTCCTGTGATTGGCAGGGTCTACTTCATAGATGGAGAGAAGATTATTATATTGCCTGACTGTTCAAAATCCTCTGTAATCTGAAGAGAAACTAGACTTATGTGGGATCCTGTCCAGATAAACCAAAGCCTGCATGCACGCTAAGATGCTTCAGTTATGTCTGACTCCTTGCGACCCCATGGACTTTAGCTCGCCAGGCTCCACTGTCCACGGCATTCTCTAGGCAAGAATACTGAAGTGGAATGCCATGCGCTTCTCCAGGGAATCTTCCTGACCCAGGGATTGAACCCGCATCTCTTACATCTCCTTCACTGGCAGGTTTTTTACCACTATGCCACCTGGGAAGCCCAAAAGGCTGCATAGTAATTTCTGTTTAAAATAAACTTTCTGTTGTAGGCTTAGATCTGGAAAAGTTTAGGAGCTCCTAATTATTATGGACTGAAATGTTGTTTTGAAGATGAGAGACAAAAGACCAAAGCTTTCTTTGTAATTCTAAAATTTTGGGTGTCTTTACAGATAATCAATCTAAATCTTCTGTTAGAAAACATCCATTCATATGTATCTGTCTGTCTATCTGTGTGTCTGTGTGCCAGAAGTGTTTTTTTTTTTCCTGTGTCTCATGAAATATCTTATCTGTACTAAATTTGAATACTACATTGCAGCCATTTTATCCATACTAAACTTAATTTCATGCTTGTATCTGATGCTTCAGACTCAGACTCTTGACATTTAGTTAAGAGAAGAAAAAAGCTGGCAGTTTCTTTAGCACCTGTTCCCTCTTCTTCCTCATATCTTTTCCTTTTTTTTTTTTCTTTTGACTGAAATATAGTTGACTACATTATATTAATTTCAGGTATAAAACATAAGAATGTGTTCTTTATTTTTTATATATAGATTGTATATCATACAAAGTTATTTTAATATTACTGACTGTATTCCCCATTTGTGCATTCCTTTTATAACTGGAAGTTTCTACCTAGTAATCTCCTTCACCAACTTCACCCATTCTTTCTGTCCTCCAGCTGGGGACCATTAGTTTGTTCTCTGTATTTGTGAGTCTGTTTCTGTTTTGCTGTATTTGTTGATTTCTTTTGTTTTGTCGAATTCCCCATATAAGTGAAAACCACAGCATTTGTCTTTGATTTATTTCAATAAGTGTAAAATGCCCCCTCCTCCGCCCAGGTCCATCCTTGTTGTCACAAATGATAAAATTTCAGCCTTTTTTATGGCTGATATTCCTCTGTGTGTGTGTACACCACATGTTTCTCTAGAGTCCGGCCAGTTTCTTCCATGTCCTGGCTATTGTAAATAAGGCTCCTGCAAACACTGTAGTGCATGTATCTTTCCACATTAGTGTCCTCATTTCCTTTGTATAGGGCTTCCCTGTGACTCAGTTGGTGACAAATTTGCCTGTAATGAAGGAGATGCAGATTCAGTCCCTGGCTCAGGGAGACCCCCTGGAGGAGGGCATGACAATCCACTTCAGTATTCTTGCCTGGAGAATTCCAGGACAGAGGAGCCTGGTGGGCTATAGTCCATGGGATCACAAAGAGCCAGACATGCCTGAGCGACTAACACTTTCACTATTACTTCTTTTATATAAATATCGAAGGGTCAATCACTGGATCATAGGGTAAATCCACTTTTAGTTTTTTTGAGAAATCTGCACACTGTTTTCCATAATAGTTGTACCAATTCACACTCCCACTGACAGTATACTAGATCAGTTCAGCCAAATGTTAAATTTTATTGAGATTTCCTGAAATGTCTTCATACAATTCTTTAGTGAATTCTTTGTGAGATTTACCATTAAGGAGCATGGTTTTTTCCCTACATTGAGATTTTGCTCAATACTATTGTGTAAACTTTATTAGGGTAATATGTGTTCGATAAAAAAGTAGCAATTGTTGGAGAAACAAAGATGAGCAATTTTTTTANATAGTCCAACTCTCACATCCATACATGACCACTGGAAAAACCATAGCCTTGACTAGATGGACCTTTGTTGGCAAAGTAATGTCTTTGCTTTTGAATATGCTATCTAAGTTGGTCATAACTTTCCTTCCAAGGAGTAAGCATCTTTTAATTTCATGGTTGCAGTCACCATCTGCAGTGATTTTGGAGCCCAGAAAAATAAAGTCAGCCATTGTTTCCACTGTTTCCCCATCTATTTCCCATGAAGTGATGGGCCTGGATGACATGATTTTAGTTTTCTGAATGTTGAGCTTTAAGCCAACTTTTTCACTCTCCTCTTTCACTTTCATCAAGAGGCTCTTTAGTTCTTCACTTTCTTGCCATGTAGCAGAATATATTCATGGGTTCTGGTGATTAGCTCGTGAGCATCTTTGAGGAACCATTTTTCTCTCTACAAAGACCATCAGTATTCCTTGTTTACAAGCAATAGAAATTGTCTCCAACTTAAGCAGATAGAGAATTTATTAGGTGAATAAAGGTTTAGCTCATAGAATTACAGAGAAGCTGAATAACTTTGTGTTGGAATGGATGTAAAACAGAGCAGCTCTGAATATCTAGAAAGTAACGGATGATTGACAATCTTTTTAATAGACACTACTATCTTGATGAATAGCTCTAACTATGCTTTATTCTTATACTGCTCAAGATTGAAATTCCAGGGAGAATTAGACTCTGACTGGCTTTTCATAAGTAATGTATCCACTCCTAAGCCAAAATTGGGATGAACCCCTTGATTAATGAACCCACAAAGATTGTATGCAATGAGAGGTGGTTCTTCCCCAATGCCAATTCCAGACATTATTACCGGAAGAAGAAGAAATATATGTTAGGCAGGCAAAATAAGAGAGATCTACAGTAGTATGGGAAGGTGTTCCGAGCAATAAGAGCAGTCAGCCAGGTTGTAGTGGCATCACAATAAAGTGTATGTGGTATGAACAAGTTTCATTTGCCGAGCAGGGGGCATGTAAACAGCCTCCCCAGATAACAACAGGAAGGTAGACTCAGCTGGTAGGAATGTCCCTGAGTGTGCAGATGGGAGATTTTACCCAGTGTCACAAGGCATAGGCAGCTAGCAAATGCTTCAGCATTGAAGAATACTAATAGCAGCTGCAGTTAAGGAAACTCAGGTCAATGGATCTGGGAGCAAACAGAGTCGGAAGTTAGATTCAAAATGTAGTTATGCCACTAGTAGGTAAGCACAAATCTTACCCAGTTATTTCCGTTCTCTCTTCAGTGAAAGACAAGTCTGATTTCCTAGAGATCAATTATTTCTTCAGATCTTTGCAGCAAGGAGGCAAGACACATGATTTTCGGTACTGTGCTTAGTCACTCAGTCATGTCCAACTCTTTGTGACCCCATGGGCTGTAGCCCACCAGGCTCCTCCATCCAGGGAGATTCTCCAGGCAAGAATACTGGAGTGAGTTGCCATGTCTTCCTCCAGAGGATCTTCGCAACCCAGATATCGAATCCAGCTCTCCCGCATTGCAGGCAAATTCTTTACTGTCTGAGCCACCAGTGCAGCCCAAGATTACTGGAGTGGGTAACCTAACCCTTCTCCAGGGGATCTTCCTGACTCAATAATGGCATATCTAAAAACTCCTACACAGTGACTCAGCATAACCTCTCATAATGATAACCACAGAAGCAGGAACACACAAACCTTCTCTATCCTGCTCCATTCGTTTTTGTCTTTCAAGCCCGTAATTATCTGCCTCATTGTTCTCTGCACCCAGTAGCCATTCTTTCACAGTTATTCAGTAAAGAAATTTATACATTCCTCCGAGCCAAATCCTTGACAAGAATGTGCTCCACATAAAATTGCCGGATGATTTTCAAAGAAACTAATTTTAAAAGTCACACATTTGAAGGTTGATGTTTAGGCTTCACAAAGAGAAATCACTAAAGTAAAATGATGCTCAAAAATACTTGCAACTTACATCTATGACAAAGATAAAAAGGATTCCTGGTCAGAACTACTACTCGTCAGGAATCCTGAAAGCAATATGAGACTCAAGCTGTGAATCTGAAAAGGAATGTAAAGTATTAACAAGTACTATCAATGTACCATCATCATTGCCTAGAAATATTTTCCCCTTGCTTCTGAAATATCATCCGTTTTTATCTGGATTATAGCAGCTCCTCCTCTGTCCCCCTTGTTTTGCTGGCCAGTGGAATAGATGAGTCATCTCACCATCTGGGCTGCAGGAAAGAGAGATGTATGGCTGAATAAAGCTGAATATTATCTACATAATGATGGCCCTGCAGTCCAAAATATCTCTCTTTCTCAGTGTCCTCATCTACACTTAGTCTTTCTTCAAAACAAAATTAGGGGGTATTCTACAAAAGCAATTTCTGGCTACTTCTTCCCACCTCTAAGTCAACATTTCCAAACTTTTGGCAATATAGACTCCAGGCAGCACTGACTTTTCAAAGGCTTGGTAATGGCTGAAAAGCCTAGATTAAATTAATTTAGCAAAATATTATAGCGCCATGTTTTTTGAGATGCCATTCAAAACTTTTCATAACACCATTCCTCAAAAGCAAAGTCAGCACCTGAAGAGACAAATGTCTGTCTTTGCTTTGAGAAAAGATTTAAGGTTGCACAAATGTTGCAGGTTTTCAGTTTATCATTATACCTGTCTCTCTGTGTATATGTTTATATAGTCTTTGCCAAATGCCAGGATACAGTGGAGAAGAAAAAGACATACATCTTGCCTTCATAGAGTTTACAGATGAGTGTGATCATACATACAGACTATCTATCTGTAGAATACATATGTATTTCTAAGCATATAAGACCTGTGTTTAAAACACTGCTGCTGCTGCTACTAAGTCACTTCAGTCGTGCCCGACTCTGTGCGACCCCATAGACAGCAGCCCACCAGGCTCCCCCATCCCTGGGATTCTCCAGGCAAGAACACTGGGGTGGGTTGCCATTTCCTTCTCCAATGCGTGAAAGTGAAAGTGAAGTCGCTCAGTCGTGTCCGACTCTTAGCAGCCCCATGGACTGCAGCCTACCAGGCTCCTCAGTCCATGGAATTTTCCAGGCAAGAGTCCTGGAGTGGGTTGCAATTGCCTACTGCAGTTTAAAACACAGGTAATCAAATTCTGTTTATGTAAGATTACTTTCTTTTCATAAAGAGCTAATGTAAGCCATATGGTTCATAGCTTTATATTGTTTATATATATATATGTATGCACACATAGGCTCCAAAATCACTGTAGATGGTGACTGCAGCCATGAAACCAGAAGACGATTGCTTCTTGGAAAGAAAGGTGTGACGAACCTGGGCAGTGTGTTGAAAAGCAGAGACGTTACTCTGCCAACAGAGGTCTGTATAGTCAAGGCTGTGGTCTTCCCAGCAGCCACGTACAGTCGTTAGAGCTGGACCATAAAGAAGGTGAAACGCCAAAGAATTGATGCCTTCGAACTGTGGTCCTGGAGAAGACTCCTGAGAGTCCCTTGGATAGCAAGGAGACCAAGCCAGTCAATCTTAAGGGAGATCCACTCTGAATATTCACTGGAAGGACTGATCCTGAAGGTGAAGCTCCAGTATTTTGGTCACCTGAGGCGAACAGGGGACTCATTGGAAAAGTCCCTGATGCTGGGGAAAATTGAGGGCAGGAGAAGAGGGCATCAGAGGATGAGATGGCTGGATGGCATCACCAATGCAGTGAACATGAACTTGGACAAACTCCGGGAGATGGTGAGGGACAGGGAGGCCCGGCGTGATACAGTCCACGGGGTGGCATCATATNTGGGCTGCCATCTACGGGGTAGCACAGAGTCAGACAAGACTGAAGCGACTTAGCAGCAGCAGCAGCAGTATTTAAGGTGGGGCTTTCTATCATTTTGGTGTATTACTCAGTTTTCCTGTGTCTCTCCCATGTATACATGTTTTTCAACTTCTGTTTTATTTTCCTCCTCTTAATCTGTCTCCTGTCAATTTAATTCTTAGATCAGCCAGAATAACCTGGAAGCCTAGAAGAAAATTTCTTCCTCCCCAACATAAGCTTTATCTTGAGTTTTCCTTATACTGTTTCTAGCAAGTCAGAGCCCTGTGGTTAGATCAAGGGTGGTTAGGTAGAATGAGAAGAGGGTGAAATTGAAAGAAATATACATATGCCTATCGTTGAACATGGTGTAGCCACTTAGAGGAATTGTGAAGTAAAAATGCCAAAATCTAAGTGTGAACATACAAGATTGAAGCATACTGTTGCAACCCTCTCTTAAGAAGTCAAGCGTGTGTCACAGTTGGCACTTGTCAGGTGATCAGACCACTTGACAAATCTTCCCAAGGGTCTGTGGTATTTTAAAACATCTTTTGTTGATGATTTCTTCCTCAACTCTGTGGGCTTTGCCGTCTGGATTGCATTAATAATCCCGTTCATCGTTAAGTGCTTCAATATGTCTCACTGCGTAACTAAATAAGAATGGGAGACATACAAGTCCAAACAATTTCTGGCCCCTCTTTGCTCGCCGGTCAGCAGATCCAAGCTCTGTATCCAGTGGATCTAAGCTGATCCAAAAACCAGGTCCTAAATTTCAGTTCTGTATATTGTCTTCACTAATGTATAGCTGGGGTCTGTGTAACTAAAGGAAGAACTATTTACACTCAGTACTCTGACACCAAATATGTGGTAGGTTTTCCCCCACATGAAAGAATTCTGATATCACAACCCCTAGTTCATGTAGATCCCCATGGGTTAAGGGTTCAAAGCCAGTCACAAATCCCAGATTTTCACCTTGTATTTCTGATGGACTAGCTGTAAATCGGTTGGGGGGGACCCTCCTCACATTTGATAATTTATTGGATCAACTCACAGAGCTTTATTGACTCCTAGCAGTTTATTAAAAAGGACAGGACTTGGGAATAGCCATATGGAAGAGACTGTGGAGCAAGGTGTGTGGGGAAGGGGTATGGAGTCTCCAGGCATGGTACCCTCCTCACACCCCAATGTGTTCTCCAACCTGGAAGCTCTCTGCATTCCATTGTTCAGGGGTTTTTGGTGAGGAAGGTTCCAATAGGTAACCTTGACCTATAGGTTCCAATAGGTAATCATTGACCACTGGTGGTTAAACTCAGTGCAGCCCCGCTCCCCTGCCTGGAGGTCAGATGATGTGACTGAAAGCTACAGCCCCTCTAATCACAGGTTGGTTCCTCCAGCATCCAGTTCCCAACCTCCAAGAGTCACCTCGTTAGCACATGAAGCACCCTCCAAGAGTCTAATAAGCTCTCCTGTCTGGAATCAAAGCCTAAGACCAAATATTAAAACAAAAGATGCTCTGGTCACCAGATTTTACAAGGGTGTCAGGAGCTCTGTGTCAGGAACTGGGGGCAGAGACCAAACATGTCTTTCTTCTTATGTCACAGTAACTAAAATAAGTTATTTCTGAGAACTAGCAAAATATCCCCCAAAATTATGAAACTTACCAGGTTTGACAAATAGTCCAGATGCCCCTCATTTGTGAATGACAGGATTAAAAACAGCCTTATTTTCTCTATTTTAGAGTAGACTATAAACACTTGTCTTTAATTTCCAAGTTTGCCTCCTTATAACTTGGAACAAGTGGCTTAGTTAGGATGACCTTCTCTTCCGTTTGCAGATTGGGGTTAATTATTCTACTCTTTTTGCGATTAACATTGTTCTAGCTTTTTGTTCACTATAATTAGAAGAACAAAGGGATTAATCTAAAGTTGAGATGAGTCTGTGAAGTAGAAAGATACTTGGATCCCCAAGAAGAGAAAGATTGTTAGGATAGAATATTATAGAGGCTTTGGTACCTTGTCCCTACTTGTAAGTCATCTGCATTCTTGTGGAGGAGGGAAGGGAATGGGAGACAGCTTTGCCTGAGTACTGCTGTGCTGTGTTACAACATGGGAAGCCAAACAGTAATCTGGATATACTAGGAGGGAGTGTACCTAATACCTCCATATTACCAAAGCTGGAGGAAACACGGAATGGAACCTGTCATGAGAATTTATCCCATTTCTCCTGTTGCTTGTACAAGACTCCTATGTTCAACCTGACATAGAATTGTCATTTACCTTCTTATACCATGTTAAACTGCAAAAAGCATTTATGTGCTCTTCTGAAGAAAGGAATAGGCATGAATTTTGCAGCAGACTTAAAAATTTAGTTCAGCTGAAAGCACAGCAGGTAAAGAATCTGCTTGCAATGCAGGAGACACAGCTTCAATTCCTGATTCAGGAAGATGCCCCTGGAGGAGGGCATGGCAACCCTTCCCAGTATTCTTGTCTGGAGAATCCCATGGACAGAGGAGCCTGATCGGCTACAGTCCATGGGGTCGAAAACAGTCAGGCATGACTGAGCACAGGGCAAAGACAGACAGACCTAGCTTTAAAGATGAACACAGCTGTGATCCAAAGGTTCTAGTGGAAGCTCCCCAAGTGTTTTTTTGTTCTTCCGTTTTTTCTTGCAACAGTGAGAATGCATGTGAAATGCTGAGGGAGGTCTACCACGGCAAAATAAACTCAACTGAGACCATCTCAANCCTGGAGAATCCCAGGGACGGGGGAGTCTGGTGGGCTGCCATCTATGGGGTTGCACAGAGTCGGACACGTGACTACTGTGACTTAGTAGCTTGATAAGTACTGGGGAGAATCTGTCTTGCTTAGGGTCCAGTCAAGACACAGAAGCCACACCAGTTGTTTCACAATGTCGTTGTTGGTTGTTGTTTTAGTCTCTCAGTCGTGTCCAACTGTTTTGCGACCCCGTGGACTGTAGCCCACCAGGCTCCTCCATCCATAGGATTCTCCGGGCAAGAATACTAGAGTGAGTTGCCATTTCCTTCTCCAGGGGTTTTCCCAGCCTAGGGATCAAACCCTGTCTTCTGCATTAGCAGGCAGATTCTTCACTGGTGAGCCACTAGGGAAGCCCTATTTCACAATAGAGACAGTTTAATGTAAGGCTTGCTAGTTGGGCATGAGCAACTGTCAACTAGGTGACTAAAAAGCCAGAAGGAAAATAAGAAAGTAGCACAGAGGCCACAGACGCAGGAAGCGGCTACTGTCCCAGGCTGGGGGACAAAGGGAAGAGGCTGAGATCATTAAAATTTAGACACCTGAAGAGGGCCCCTGCCGAGGAGTGACTTAGATCTCTGAGGAGGGGCTACCGCACAGCTGGTTCTGGAGGGACTTAGCAGAGGGGCCCCAAGGACCTGAGACCCACACGTCTGAGGAGGGGGCGCCAACTGACTGGTATTAGAGGCTTTGAGGTGTTAAAAAACTCTGGCTCACTGAGTGTTGGAAAAACTACTGCTTTTTTAACCAGTGCCCAGGGGGGAGAAACCAACACGTGGCTCTGGGGCTGCTGGCAGGAACAGAAGCCAAGCAGGGCGGAAGGGTGGCTTTAAGGACCCGCTCTGATCGGCTACGTGCGTGCGCGCCAAGCTGCTTCAGTTGTGTCCGACTCTGCTCGACCCTAAGGACCACAGACCGCCCAGCTCCTCTCTCCATGGGGTTCTCCAGGCAAGAATACTGGACTGAGTTGCCGTGCCCTCCTCTAGGGAGTCTTCCCAACCAAGGGATCGAACCTGTGTCTCTTACCTCTCCTGTATTGGCAGGCAGGTTTTACCACTTGGTGCCACCTGGGAAGCCCCTGATTGGTTCTGGGNTTTTTTTTTTGACTATTCAACAAGGCCCCACTTTTATAAAATAACTTTATAAAAATAGTATGTAAATATATTTGCAGTGTTGATACAGTTTTGTCTCCTGATGATAGAATAATGGGTGGTTTTAAGTTTCTTTGTGCTCTTACATACCCCGATTACCTTCAGAGAGGTGTATAATTTTACTTATTTTTAATTTTGAGATATTAAAAACATATACACTACAAAGAATAGTATGCAAATGTTTTTAAAATATAGATTATGTATCCATAACGCAAATATAAATTATTATCATATTGGTACATTTGCATCAGTTCTTCTTTTCACCATTAAAATGATTCTTTAATATAATTTTTATATTATACCAGAGTATTGTTGATTGGGGACTTCCCTGGTGGCTCATGGTAAAGAATCCCCCTGCCATGACTGAAGCAACTTAGCAGCAGCAGCAGCAACCAATGCAAGATGCACAGGTTCAATCCCTGAGTCGGGAAGATCCCCTGGAGAAGGGAATGGCAACCCACTCTAGTATTCTTGCCTGGGATATTCCATGGATGGAGGAGCCTGCCAGGCTACAGTCCAGGGAGTCACAAAAGAATTGGACACAACTGAGTGACTAAAGCAACAACAATTGTTGATTTACAGTGTTGTGTTAGTTTCAGTAACAAACAACATTTTCATCCCCATGTATGCCTATGAAAGATCGTTATCTCAGTGGCACAGANGTCCAGGGAGTCACAAAAGAATTGGACACAACTGAGTGACTAAAGCAACAACAATTGTTGATTTACAGTGTTGTGTTAGTTTCAGTAACAAACAACATTTTCATCCCCATGTATGCCTATGAAAGATCGTTATCTCAGTGGCACAGATGAGGAAACTGAGGCTTAGGTAGTTTGAGACTCATGTTTATTTTAAATTGATGTTAATGTTAATAACCACAGGTGGGAGTCTGTGCTGTTTGTGGGGACAGGGTTAAAAAGTGGGGGGTTGGGGGAGAGACTCAAATGTCAGTTGTTAGAATTTAGCTTCAAGCATCAAGGCCAGTTTGGAGCCGTTACATCCTGGTGCCCATGCTTGGGGGTGACAGTCCTGAGGACCGCATGCCTTGTAGAAACATTATAGGTGACTGACTACCAAAAAAGAAAGCAGGAAGGAGAGTTATGATGAAAAACAATCCTATGGTCACTTGAAGCATTTTTTCATATGTGAGCTCTTAAAGAAAGAAAAGTTCTATTTTCTTCAAAACAACAAAGCCTTTTCAAGAATTAAACAATGAAACTGAGCAACTGAGAAACCATATGCAGCCAAGTAGTTGCACCAGTAAGAGGCTGGGACGTCTTGGATGACTGCAATTATTTGCAATCCTGTCTGTTTCCAACCTTGGAAGTATGATTGCAGTAGAACTAAAGGATTTTCTTAGGCCTTGGTGCTGAATAAAGGAGCAAGTGTGAAGGGCATGCAATATCCTATTTCCTCAATTCTGCATATAAAATGTCCATCACATTCAACAGTACTCAGCTTTTGATTTCTGACCCAAAAGTTACCTTTTCCAAATGAGTCTGTATAAACCTGGGCTTCCCTGGTGGCTCAGATGGTAAAGAATCCACCTGTAATACAGGAAACCTAGGTTCGATCCCTGGGTCGGGAAGATCCCCTGGAGAAGGGTATGGCTACTCACTCCAGTATTCTTAGCTGAAGAATTCCATGGACAGAGGAGTCTGGTGGGCTAAGGTCCGTGGAGTCACAGAGTTAGACATAACCGAGCAACTTTGACTTTGTATAAACCTATCGCCTTTCACATGTATATTATCAGTGGAGTTTGTCAATTGTTATTTCTTTTACTGCTTTTCTCCTTTTAAAAAGATTTAAAAGATCATTTTCTAATTTGTAGAGTAAACCAGATTTCACAGTAGCAATGAGAATTATAATGATGGGCTGCCAAACACTATATTTCAAGCTGTGTTGTCTGCCTTTTTTGGAGATTATGGAGAAGCACATTGCTTCCAGGATAAAAGGAAGAAAGAAGGCAGATGAGCCCAGGTTTACTTTCTTTTTGTTGTGTTTATTTATTTGTTTTCTTAAGTGTAGGAATGCCACCTGTGGAAGGCATGAAAGTGAAAGATGCTCAGTCGTGTCCGACTCTTTTTGACCTCATGGACTATATAGTCCATGGAATTCTCCAGGCCAGAATATTGGAGTGGGTAGCCTTTTAACCTTTCCCTTCTCCAGGGGATCTTCCAAACCCAGGGATCAAACCCAGGCCTCCTGCATTGCAGGGAGATTCTTTACCAGCTGAGCCACAGGGGAAACCCAGGAATCAAATTGGTGTCTCCTGCCTTGCAGGCATATTCTTTACCAGCTGAGCTATCAAGGAAGGCATGGAAGCCAATTCAGAGTAGCCTCTCTGAGTCTAGCACTCTGTATCATGTGTGATTCTTAATACAAAAAGACCAAACCTGGCCCTTGAGAGGCTCACAGTTGAAGAGGGCAGTCAGAAACACATAACACTCCTCTGTTCTTGGAATTCCCCAGGTAAGAATTCTGGCGTGGGTAGCCATTTCCTTCTCCAGGGGATCTTTAGGCAGATTCTTTACTGTCTGAGCCATCAGGGAAGCCCATATTATTTAATAGGTTGTTTTAAATGCAATAATGAGGGTTTGCAAAGCATTTCTTGGGAGCACAGGGAAAGGATACCTACCACTATTACCTGGGATGTCAGGGAAGTGGCCCCAAAGTTAAGCAACCGGAGACCGGGAGGCACATTCCATAAAGTATTGGGAAACACACACACACCATCTCTGCGAATAAATTCTGTACCTTCCAACTGATTTTCAAGGCACCGTAGATTAATAATAACTAGATAGACCCAAATGGCCAAAATTCTATTTCTGACATGGACTTCCACAGGTAATTTTTGTTTGTTTTAATGAAGAAGAAGCATGTATCTTTGGAAATTGTTTTTAAAACTCACATAGTATAATGCATGTAGCAGTAGAATTGCTAAAGACAGAGAAAGTAGACCTTGTCCTTTTTTAAAAAAAAATAAGGATGAATCCTTTCAAGTAAGACTGGAATAAAAATGGAATGGAACCAATTAGGAAAAAAAAAAAAAAAAAGAAGAAGAAGAAGCACTTAAGAAGAAACTTCATTGTTGCTGAAAGAATTAGAAGCTGATCTCATGGAAAGAGTTTAATTAAACTCCAGAGTAAAATAAAACATTGGCCTTTCTCCTAGGAAAATCTGATGTCTCTTAGAATTTATCAGCTATTCCTTGGCCTGCAAATTAGTGGTGATTGTCTGTTATTTTTCTCATTTTGATTATTACATGTTACTTATGGTAGGATTATTTGTGCAGCAGGAACTGCTGAGACAACCACTCAGTTCAGTTCAGTTGCTCAAACATGTCCGATTCTTTGTGATCCCATGGACTGCAGCTTACCAGGCCTCCCTATCCATCACCAACTCCTGGAGTTCACCCAAACTAATGTCCGTTGAGTCAATGATGCCATCCAGCCATCTCATCCTCTGTCATCCCCTTTTCTTCCTGCCACCTATCTTTTCCAGCATCAGTCTTTTCCAATGAGTCAACTCTTTGCGTGAGGTGGCCAAAGTATTGGAGTTTCAGCTTTAGCATCAGTCCTTCCAAAGAACACCCAGGACTGATCTCCTTTAGAATGACTAGTTGGATCTCCTTGCAGTCCAAGGGACTCGCCAAAGTCTTCTTCAACACCACAGTTTAAAAGCATCAATTTTTTGGCACTCTGCTGTCTTTATAGTCCAACTCTCACATCCATTTCCAGTAGTCATGTATGGGTGTGAGAGTTGGATATGAGACAACCATTAAGACTGTACAAATAGAAATGTAGTCTCAAGTGCCCCTAAATATTCGGGTGGGAAAATGGAAGGAACCTCAGTTAAATCTGACAGATCCAGGATCAACTCTCTGGGCTTCTCTGGTGGCTCAGGGGTTAAGAATCCACCTGCTGATGAAAGGGACACCGGTTTGATCCCTGATCCCCGAAGAGCCCACGTGCCTCGGAGCAGCTAAGCCCGAGGGCCACAGTTAGTGAGCCTGTGCTCTTGAGCTCAGGAATCACAACTGCCACGGAAGCCCACACGCCCAAGTGTGGGCTTGACCGCGAGAGAAGCCACAGCTATAAGAAGCTTGCACACTGCACCGAGAGAGTAGCCGGAGCAGCAACAAAGACCTAGCATGCCCAAAATTTTTTTAAATCCACTCTCCTTCAATAACAGAAGGTGCTGTTGTAAAAGGAATTATTAACAAGGACAGCTATCATCAAGTTTTTTAAAAATCCACTCTCCTTCAATAACAGAAGGCACTATTTTAAAAGAAATTGTTAACAAGGACAGCCATTATCCTATGTGTCAAATGCGAAGTACTCTTATAGAAATGAAAAGTGGCCAGTTGAATAAGGAATTACCTAGGAAGAAGGGAGTGGAGATTGTTTGAAAAGAATTGCCCAAAAAGTGGGGGAAGAAAAATGATTCACAGTGCTTTCACATCAGGGCATGAATTAGTGGACCCTCTGACCCGAAAGTGTTTAGAAAAAGCAATATTTTTGATGAATCTGAACATTTCTTTTTTCTTCTTTTTTTTTCATTTTTGCTCCCTACAGCCTCGTCATGTGTTCAACATGCTAAAGAAGTATGTCCGTGCTGAACAGAAAGACAGACAACACACCCTAAAGCATTTTGAACATGTTCGCATGGTGGATCCGAAGAAAGCTGCTCAGATCCGATCCCAGGTAAGCACAGAGTCTGGTAGTCATGCCACTTGGACAATTCAATGTCCTTGCTCTTTGAATTGAATCTTTAGCTATTCCCAGAGTAGCCATGGGTGTTGGACCTCTATAGCAAGAGTCCTTTAATACCTGGGAGATTCTAAAAGCTTGTCCTAGGATAGCACATGATCTGGCACTTTCTGAGTTATAAAAATTTTGGTTTCACAGACAACTAGTCAATCTGATCACACGGACCACAGCCTTGTCTAACTCAATGAAACTAAGCCATGCCTTGTGGGACCACCCAAGAAGGGCGGGTCATGGTGGAGAGGTCTGACAGAATGTGGTCCACCGGAGAAGGGAATGGCAAACCATTTCAGTATTCTTGCCTTGAGAACCCCATGAACAGTATGAAAAGGCAAAATGATAGGATACCAAAAGAGAAACTCCCCAGGTCAGCAGGTGCCCAACATGCTACTGGAGATCAGTGGAGAAATAACTCTAGAAAGAATGAAGGGATGGAGCCAAAGCAAAAACAATACCCAGCTGCGGATGTGACTGGTGATAGAAACAAGGTCCGATGCTGTAAAGAGCAATATTGCATAGGAACCTGGAATATCAGGTCCATGAATCAAGGCAAATCAGAAATGGTCAAACAAGAGATGGCAAGAGTGAACATCGACATTCTAGGAATCAGCGAACTAAAATGGACTGGAATGGGTGAATTTAACTCAGATGACCATTATATACACTACTGTGGGCAGGAATCCCTTAGAAGAAATGGAGTAGCCATCATGGTCAACAAAAGAGTCCAAAATGCCATACTCGGATGCAATCTCAAAAATGACAGAATGATCTCTGTTCATCTCCAAGGCAAACCATTCAATATAACAGTAATCCAAGTCTGTGCCCCAACGAGTAACGCTNAAGCAATATGTGTGTGGTGTATCTCTCTCCGTAATGAGTCCTGTCCTTTGTTAATTGGGTTGGAAATAGATGCTTAATTAGGTTTGAAATGGATGCAGGTTGTCTGAAATCAGGCCACCCAGGATATGCTGTAGATGGTGTACAGGTTGCAGGAATTCCTGGTTTGAAATGCCCAAAATGCAGTTCAATTTTTCCATCTCATGCT
The DNA here is from genome assembly GCA_006410875.1 of Neotragus pygmaeus. Taxonomy (NCBI): domain Eukaryota; kingdom Metazoa; phylum Chordata; class Mammalia; order Artiodactyla; family Bovidae; genus Neotragus; species Neotragus pygmaeus. The sequence goes on from SJYV01006839.1 coordinate 645,335, forward strand.
GGTGCTATTCTACTCTTCTTTTTTTCTAACTTGGCAATGCCTCGCACGTGTAGTTTGTATTACAGTCAGATATTTGGCACTTAATCAGGTGGTAATGGTCTGTTCGGTATTGTGTGTTAATGTACGGAATCATTTCTTTAAGAACTGAATATTCTGTTAGATACATTTGTAAGGAGGCTTTAAAATGCTATTTATTAGATAACTATAAGAAAGTCCTCTAGGAAGTTGTAGAAGGGACAAAATCAAAGAAATCATCACATTCTTAATGAATCGAAGCTCCCATCTTCCAGGTGAATGTATTTTTGCCTTCTAGCCATCTTAACAAGCTTATTTTCATAAGTGACTTGGAGCTGTTGCCAGTAATACGACTATGGAGGAATAAGCCGTTGCACAGGAGTAGAGTGTTTCACTCTCACCCAGTAATTGGTTGACTCTTTCTAATTAAATTATCAGATGTTTTTATTGCACAAACTACTGAAAGCAGTGACCGCTAATGAGACACAGTTCCCCAGAACAGATGGCAATTCAGCTGTCTTGAGTGTTGCAAAATGCCCAAGAATTCAGGCCACACACTAAACTTCACATCTTGGTGACAGGGAGAATATTCAGAGGGCTAGAATCAAGGAATTATTTTCCTTTAAAATTGAAAAAGCTATTAAGTTGGACTAAGAGCATATCATTTAAAAAATAGTTACACTAAGTGAAAAGCTAGTCACAAATGATCATATATAATTCCATATATATAAAATATGCAGAATTGGGAAATTTATAGACAGAAATCATATTGGTGTCTGGCAAGGGCTTGGAAGGTGGGGGTAATGAGAGTACAGTGAATGAATATGTTGTTGAGTCGCTAAGTCGTACCTGACTGTTTTTGACCCTATGAACTGCAGCTCGCCAAGCTTCCCAAACTCACTATCTCCCTGAGTTTGCTCAAACTTATGTCCATCAAGTCAGTGATGCCATCCAACCATCTCATCCTCTGTCGTCACCTTCTCCTCCTGCCCTCAGTCTCTCCCAGCTTCAGGTTCTTCTCCAATGAGTCAGGTCTTCACATCAGGTGGCCATAGCATTGGAGCCTCAGCTTCACCATCAGTCCTTCCAATGAATATTCAGAGTTGATTTCCTTAGGATTGATTGGTTTGATCTCCTTGCTGTCCAAGGGACTCTCAAGAGTCAGATAATAAATTTTTTCTAAAATTAGACAGTACTAATGACTGCACAACTCTGTGAATACACTAATACCCATAAATATTATACATTTAAAAACAGTAAATTTTTTGGTGTGTGAATTATATCTCAATTAAGCTGTTACTTAATAAAAATTAGTCACCCCTTAACTTAGCACAAAAAAAGTTTTGTCATTCTACTGAATCCTGAAAGATAATCATTTTCAAAATCTTTCTTGCCTCCATTTTTAAATGGCTGTTTCCTATGGAAGCAGAAGCTTGCATTAATGAATTCCATTAAATAGGTCTGTGTACCATTTGAAGTTCTAGCACCAAAGCCAAAAAAGAAAGTTCTTCTATGAGCTCAGCTGTCTTATAGAAGCATTCTTTGTTTGAAGGAACATTTTGAAATAACTTCCTTCTGAAGTAGGAGTATGGATAAAAGAGGGCTTCTCAGGTGGGCCAGGGGTAAAGAATCCCCCTGCCAATGTAGGAGGCTGAAGAGACACAGATTCAATCCTTGGGTCAGGAAGATCCCCTGAAGGACCAAATGGCAACCCACTCCAGTGTTCTTGCCTGGGAAATTCCATGGACAGAGGAGCGAGGTGGGCTACAGTCTGTGGGTTCACAAAGAGACAAACTTAGTGACTCAACAGCAACAACAAATGAATGAAAAAAGATGGGCCATGGTTGCTAACTGTTTAAGCTGAGCGGGAGTTCTTTGTAGTAGTCTCTTTACTTTTGTATATGCTTGAAATTTTCCACAATAGAAGTTGTTGATTTGTCGCTTACTTTCTACATAGAATCTTCACAATTTTCTTCCAGTTTATATCTTGTACATTTAATTGTTTCTGCTAGGGAGAGGGAGAGGGTGGGATGATTTGGGAGAATGGCATTGAAACATGTATACTATCATGTAAGAAATGAATCGCCAGTCTATGTTCGATGCAGGATGCCGGATGCTTGGGGCTGGTGCATGAGGATGATCCGGAGGGATGATGTGGGGTGGGAGGTGGGAGGGGGTTCATGTTTGGGAGCTCATGTACACCCGTGGCGGATTCATGTCAATGTATGCCAAAACCAATACTGTACTGTAAAATAAAGTTTTAAAAAAAATGTTAATTCCCCCCCCCAAAAAAAAGCTTCATCATTTAGTCTGATGTACATGCACGTGCATTTTCTCCATAATCAAATTTTAGATTTGGAGTCAGTTCAGTGTAAATAAGGATACTAAAATTCCCAGCTACTGGTCAAAGGAGAAGATCCAAAAGAACCTACAAATGCATGCTTTTTATATAAAAGTTTGTGCTTATAAACACAGGCAGTAGGATATGTTTAATACTGTAAAACATCTGGAGAGAAATACAGTAGTTTTGTCACATGAGGGTTAATAGTTGCTCTGGAGATGAAGGGTTTTCAGCAGCCCTAAGAAACTGCCAGTATCTTTAGTGATGTAGGTTTACCTGCTCCGGGTAATTTATGTTCCCATAAGGATAGAATTTTCTAGCATGGATGAGACTGAGGAAGAAGCTAGCCACCCCAAAGAGAAAAGGGCAAAAGTGAGAACTGGCATCAAATTTGTGGCATCAAAATTCAGTAAAGTTAGACTGACGAGAGCCTAGAATTCACCAAGCCGGTGAGTTCCAGCTCTGCTCATTTTCAGCTACTGCACTTTCCTGAGAACCGCATTTGTTTATGCTATTCTGCTGTTAACTCCTGTAAATCCTGTATTCATAAACCTAATAACAGCCTGTCTGCTGCGTCCCAGTGACATATTCCAGACTCAGTATAGGCAGACCTCGTTTAATTGTGATTCGCAGATAACTGCATTCTTTACAGTTTGTGGCAAGCTTGTCTCAAGTGAATCTACCAACACCATTTTCCAACTGCATTTTCTCACTCCATGTCTCTGTGTCACATTTTGGTCATTATTGTGATATTTCGTTCTTTCTCATTATTATTATATTTGTGATGGTGATCTATGATCAGTTATCTCTGATGTTGTTCAGTCGCTAGGTCGTGCCCAACTCTTTGCATTCTTATGGACTGTAGCCAGCCAGAATCCTCTGTCCATGGCATTCTCCAAGGCAAGAATACTGGAGTGAGCTGCCATTTCCTCCTCCAGGGGATCTTTCTGACCCAGGGATCAAACCCATGTCTCCAACAATGGCAGGCAGATTCATTACCGCTGAGAGTTTGCTCAGAGCATGTCCGTTGAGTCAGTGATGCTAACCAACCATCTCATCCTCTGCCGCCCTCTCCTCCTTTTGCCTTCAATCTTTCCCAGCATCACAGTTTTTTTTCCAATGAGTCAGCTCTTTGCATCAGGTGGCCAAACTATTGGAGTTTCATTTTTAGCATCAGTGCCTCCAGTGAATATTTAGGGTTAATTTACTCTATGAAATCATATTTGAGATATTGTTATTATGTCTGTGATGGTGATCTGTGATCAGTGATCTTTGATGTTACTATTACAAAAATATTGTGACTTGCTAAAGGCTCAAATGACAATTAGCATTCTGTAGCAATAAAGTATTTTTCAATTAAGGTATGTTCATAGTTTCTTTGATATAATGCTATTTGCACTTCATAGACTACAGGGTAAGTGTAATCATAACTTCTATTTGCACTGGAAAACCAAAAAATTAACAGGATTCACTTTATTGTACTAATTGCTTTACTGCAGTTTTCTGGAACAAGCCTGCAGTATCTCTGAGTTATGCCTATATTTCACCCATTTTGCAAACTCCAAACTATGTGTTTAAAGAAATCATTGGGTCCCTCTTTAAATTCACTCATTTTACAGTCTCAGTTATGGGTTCTCCCAGTTGTCCTAAACCATATCCATGGTGCGTTGCTTTCCTCCACCCATGATTGCTCATCAATCTGAAATCTATATATTCTACCTCCTGTATTCATGAGGACTACCTTCCCTATAAACCCATGTTGTTAGCTCAGATCCTCATCCTCACATGAGTTTCACTGATCATCCTGCCTCTTGTCTTTCCATGGCTCCCTCCTACCCAGACTCTTCCTCTTCAGAGCCGAGTTCCTGCCAAAATGAAAAGACAGCCTGCACATGGTTCTTGCTTGAAAATCAGCATCCTTCCGTGCTCAGCTGAAATGTCCACACTCCCATAAACTCTTGACTAATTTGCATAGGAAGCCAGGTGGAAGAGCTGGTGTTTGAGTGACAGCTGTATGGCAAACTGATGACTATGTCTTACCGATGATGTTGCTGGCCCAAGCTCTTTATGAAAGTCCACCCTTGCTGAGGTTCAGAATTATCACATGTAGATGTGGCAGGTGGTTTAGGGATAGAGTGTGACTGACCTTCATTCATTAGTATTACTGTGTCAGATGGTAAAGAATCTGCCTGCAATGCAGGAGACCCAGGTTCCATCCCAGAATCAGGAAGATCCCCTGGAGGAGGAGGGGATGGTGACCCACTCCAGTGTTCTTGCCTGGAGAATTCCATGGACAGAGGAGTCTGGCGGGCTGTAGTCCTCGAGGTCACATGACTAACACTTTCACTTTCCACATGAAGCAGAGCTTTCTTGTAATTCACATAGAAGTACCACATGTGCCAGTGACGGCACTGGTGAAGTCATTGTCTGCACTCCCAACTTACGATTTAAGAAACTGAACCTCAAGAGAGAGGTCACTGACTTGCCCTTAACTGATGGTTAAAGTGAGCAAAGTGGCATTGAAGCCAAGGTCTGCATGAGTCAGAGATTTATTCTGTCTCTGCTACCCACTTTTCTACTCTGAATTCAGTAGAATTCTCTTCTAGATCATCAGGGTCTCTTCTAGAATTCTCTTCTAGATCCTCAGTGTCTAGAGCACCAGATATCCACCTCGAGCAGCATGCTCTGTTTTGTGTTTAACTGTGCACATGTTCACCAGCCCGCCTCATCCTGTGTGCTCTTTCTGGACATATCTTGGGCGTGCTCGTATCCTTGGGATCCAGCATAGGACCTGGTACTCTGCGGGTACTGGTCTTCAGAGCTTGAGCATGGGCGCTCGGTCTCTCAGTCATGTCCAGCCCTTTGTGAGCCCATGGACTGTAGCCCACCAGACTCCTCTCTCCATGGGATTTTCCTGGCAAGAATACTGGAACGGGTAGCCATTTCCTCCTCCAGAAGATCTTCCAATTCCAGAGATCAAACTGGCATCACCTGTGCCTCCTGCGTTGCCGGCAGATTCTTTACTGCTGAGCCACCGGACAAACCCATTAGCTTCAGTCAGTTCAGTTCAGTCACTCAGTCGTGTCCGACTTTTGCGACCCCATGAATCGCAGCACGCCAGGCCTCCCTGTCCATCACCAACTCCCAGAGTTCACTCAAATTCATGTCCATCGAATCAGTGATGCCATCCAGCCAACTCATCCTCTGTCATCCCCTTCTCTTCCTGCCCCCAATCCCTCCCAGCTTCAGAGTCTTTTCCAATGAGTCAACTCTTCGCATGAGGTGGCCAAAGTACTGGAGTTTCAGCTTTAGCATCATTCCTTCCAAAGAAATCCCAGGACTGATCTCCTTCAGAATGGACTGGTAGGATCTCCTTGCAGTCCAAGGGACTCTCAAGAGTCTTCTCCAACACCACACTTCAAAAGCATCAATTCTTTGGTGCTCAGCCTTCTTCCCAGTCCAACTCTCACATCCAACCACAGGAAAAACCATAGCCTTGACTAGATGGACCTTAGTTGGCAAAGTAATGTCTCTGCTTTTGAATATGCTATCTAGGTTGGTCATAACTTTTCTTCCAAGGAGTAAGCGTCTTCTAATTTCATGGCTGCAGTCACCATCTGCAGTGATTTTGGAGCCCAAAAAAATAAAGTCTGACACTGTTTCCACTGTTTCCCCATCTATTTCCCATGAAGTGATGGGACCGGATGCCATGATCTTCGTTTTCTGAATGTTGAGCTTTCAGCCAACTTTTTCACTCTCCTCTTTCACTTTCATCAAGAGGCTTTTTAGCTCCTCTTCACTTTCTGCCATAAGGGTGGTGTCATCTGCATATCTGAGGTGATTGATGTTTGTCCCGGCAATCTTGATCCCAGCTTGTGTTTCTTCCAGTCCAGCGTTTCTCATGATGTACTCTGCATATAAGTTAAATAAGCAGGGTGACAATATACAGCCTTGACGTACTCCTTTTCGTATTTGGAACCAGTCTGTTAGGCTGAAGCAAATCCCCAGGCTACAAGGTAGATGCTCCTTAACTTAGGTGGGTCAGGTGGCCTCCTCTGTAACCCTGAAGACCCCCCCTGAACGCCTTCCTTAGCACCTAGCATAGCTAGTGTTGCATAGAACAGACCTCTTTCCTCAGCCACAGCATTGTCTAAAGCTGTGATTGATCGAGCCAGCAAAGTGGGTGCAGCTGGCACAGCTATCAAAATAAAGAATCAAGCAGAATTCTCAGCACTGGAATGAATAACATTTTACAGTATTATCCTCTGTCATTTCCATGACCTTCAGCTACTTGGTTTTCTGCCCAATTCATATATTTTGACACTTGATCTATTAAATATGTTGTCTGGTTTGACTGTCCCATCAACAAGGGTCTGAATTTGTTTATTTGCTTTGCTTCACCAATAAGAATGCATTATCAGAACTACTTTATTATTAGTCTTATAAAAGCTTGCCATTTATTACTTTATAATAATTTTTCAGTTCAGTTTGAGTTATTATTATGTGCAAGTTCCCAGTCATGTCATTTATTATTTAATGTTTTCCTTTTTAAAAGTAAGGTATTTGCATACAAATTATGAAGTTTTCTGTGAAGAAAGGCTTATTAAGGCATTGTTTGTAGGGCGGAGAACCCTTATTCATTTAAAATAAGTGTTTAGGACTTTATTTTTTTTATTCAGCAAATGATAGAATTATTAATGCAAGGAAAATATGCCTCTTTTCAATGTCCATATTTTAATCATCTTTCAACTCTTCACAAAGGCAGAATTCCTTCATCTCTACTATCGTTCAGCTCAGTTTTTACTTTGTCAATTTGCTGTGCCAGAGTGATTGAATTTTTCTACCCTTGGTAATCTTCCTTGAATCTATGCTAAAAAGAATTCTATTCTTCTGTAAGCACTGAGGTTACTTATCAAAGTGCTTCATTTTTGTAGCTTCCTCAAGGCTAAAATCATTGCAGCTCTCAAGAGATGGGTGTTTCACAGAATGTTGTAATGACCAATTTATGAGAAAGTCAGGAAGAGGAAAGGTGAAAGGAAGGCCCAATTTTTTTATACCCTGTTTTGTTTTTGTTTTTTTCTTTTAGCATTCAAAATTAGTAAAAGCATGAATTGTTATAAACCAGATGTTGGAAGTTCTATCTCTGACTGAACAAATTCATGGTGAATGGGGTAGGATTGAACTACGTGGAAGGAAATCAAGAAATTCAGTTAATGAAGGAATGCTTGTTATTTTTATTACAATTTGACTGGGACCCTTTGATAAACTCTTCAGCTCTTTGGGGAAAATACAGCACGTTCATTTCAAGCACAGTGTCTCCATTCTGTGCTCCTAATAAACCTATTGATTTGGGGATTTAAAGAATCCAAAGTAAGCTAGGTTTAAATTAGAATATTTGTAGCATTTGCCAGACCAACAAAAAGGAATATTCATTACTAGTGAGAATTTTAAGTATTCTTGTATAAAATTGTTAGTCAAGGAAGGCCATCAGGGAGAAAAAAAATCATAGAAGTAAATAAAATGAACAAAGGCAGACACGACTTAGCAACTGAACAACAAAAAATAAAGTGAAACAACTAGTAACCTATTCTGCTCTTATTCTTTGTTTTTCATAAGAAGTGACTTTTATGTATATGTAGATTTTTTATTTTGGAGATGATTTAACTATTTGGCTATTCTGCTGTTGCTGTTGTTCAGTCGCTACATCGTATCCGACTCTTCACAACCCTGTGGGCTATAGCACGCCAGGCTCCTCTGTCTTCCACAATCTCCCCGAGTTTGCTCAAACTCATGTCCATTGAGTCAGTGATGCTACCTAACCATCTCACCTTCTGCCGCCCTCTTCTTTTGCCTTCAATCTTTCCCAGCATCAGGGTCTTTTCCGGTGAGTTGGCTCTTTCTATCAGGTGGCCAAAGTATTGGATATAAGGACATTTATCTGTCTCATAAATTGCCAAAGACACGTTCTTTCCTTAGTTTTACAGTAGTCTCAGAGGTCCTTACTCATATTTTCTCCACTATTACTGCCTGAATTACAGTTTTGACTGGTGTTTTATTTGCCAACCTATAACTGTTTATCTTTGGCCCCCTCATAGCAAAACAGTTACTCTTCCAAAATAGAACCACTCATTTTATGAGAAAATGAAAATGTGTTGTCAACTGACCTACATAGTAGCATATTAATCTTCAAGATGAGAATATATACTATGACAGGAGCACCCCAGTTTTCTGATGCTTTGACCACCATATTAAAATGTCTCCAAACAGCAAAATATAGACATGTCCATGCTGATGGGCTCATACCTCAGATCGAGCTAGTTTGAAAACTGTCTTAGGAGGTTACAGCCCTTAAGCATTTGACACACATAGTGGCTAGTTTGGCACTTTATAGACATTTAGCTCTCTGTATCTTTTTTGAATATGATATATGAGCTGTCTTTTCCTTAGCAGTTTAATTATTGAATCTATAAATACAGTGTGTGTGTAAGTTGACATGTATAACTTGACATATGTAAATTATTGACATGGAAATTATTCAGGAAAACAGCATCAGTTTCCCTGGGTAATTTTTATAATATTCCCTGCTGACAAGCAAATATATTCTTTTCTGTATTTGTGATACATAATTTTAAAAGAAAACTCAGTATTCTAGCATTATTTAAAAAAAAACACTTTCTAGGAAGAATAAATGTCAAAAAGTTTAATTTAAAACAAATGTAATGTCTCCCATCTGGCAGACAGATTATAGACATTAATATGTATAATCTGGTGTGATATACTGATCTTGTTTCTTGCAATCCAAGTGGGCCCTGTCAGTCATTAGATGACTTATATATAAAATACATTGTTTATTTCATGCCATTGCAGTGGTTCTCTGGATTATGTTTTCAGTCTAAATAACTAAGTGGTATCTATTAAAATATTTTGCTTTATTAATTGGGCTTTTTGCCTTTTTATTATTGAGTTGTAAAAGTTCTTTATTCTGGAGACTAACCTCTCATTAAATATATAATTTGAAACTATTTTCTCCCATTTTGTAGGTTTTTTCACTCTTGATATCCTTTGAACACACAAAATTATAAAATTTTCATGAAGTCCAGTTTATCAGTTTGTTGTTTCTATTGCTTATGCTTTAGTATTATGTCTAAGAACCATTGCCTGATCCAAGGTTAAATATAAATCTGTGTTTCTTTCCAAGAGTTTTATAGTTTAACCCTTATAATTAGATCTTTGTTTCATTTTGAGTTCATTTTTATATGTGGTGTGAGGTAAGGATCCAACTTCATTCTTTTGCATGTGGATATCCAGTGTCCCAGCACCATTTGTTGAAAAAACTGTTCTATTTTAAATGGTCTTGGAACCCTTGTCAAAAATCAGTTGACCAACTATGTGTGAGTTTATTTCTTGACTCTCAATTCTGTTCCTTTGCTCTATGTGTACGTTCTTATTATTGTTATAATAGTGGGCATTTATCATGGACCACATTATTTTGATGACTGTAGCTCTGTAATAAGTTTTGAAGTCATGCATTGTAAGTTGTCCTTTGTTCTTTTTCAAGATTGTTTTGACTGTTTGTGGTCCCTTGCTTTCCCATATGAATTTCAGAGTCTTTTCTCCTTATTTCTACAAGAAAAAAGATAGTCAGAATTTTAATAGGGATTACCTTGAATCTGTAGGTCAATTCAGGCAGTGTTCTTATTATAAATGTTTTTGGGTTTTTTTTTTTAATTGGAATAAATTGATTTACAATGTTGGGTTAGTTTCGGGTGTACAGCAGCATGGTTCAGTTATACATATATTCATTCTATTTCAGATTCTCAGTGTTCTCTAATAACCTACATGAGTAAAGAACCTGATTTCTTTTAATTTCCTTCTGTTTTTAAGGCCCTATTGTAATTTTTTAAATGAAGTTTTAAAACACTGTCACTACTTAAAGAGATATCCATTGTGAAATGTTTCCTCTGTGTTCCCATGCAGGAGGGTTAAGCTTTAGAAGTAGCAGGAAAATTGATTTAGCACACTGATACCCTTTATTCCAAACCCACCTGAGATGCAAGGGAATTTCTATGTGAACGTTTCCTTAATCATGATGACTGTGACACAGGGACACGTTGGTGTGTTTTGTCTGTTTCCATGCCATTCTCTGATGTGTGTGGTGTGTGTGTGTGTGTGTGTGTGTGTGTGTGTGTGCATGTGCCTCAACCAAGTGGATGAAACCTGAGGCATTGCCTCCCACCCCGAGCTCTGCAACTGCCTGTGATGATCCCTGATGCAATTCTAGGGTGTTTCCTGAACCCACAAGCTCTTATGCATGGCCCTGTAATTTGAATCAAAATTCAAGAAGGATTCTTAACTAAAATGATTGGGAGGTGAAGTCAGACCACAGTAGAGGCTCCTAGACTGTTTCTGGCAGGGAACCCTGCAGCAGATGTGTCTGGTTTTTTTGGGTGGGGATAGATTCTGGGGAATCACCAGTAATGTTACACTGGAGAACAAGGGCTGGCTATCTGGTCTTCCACAACCAGCTGCCTTCAAGGTTCACATTTTGAAAGAGAAGAAAAGTTGGTAGTGATATTTGCTGCTGTAATATAGAGATGCATTCAAATTGAGATTAATTTTGAAATCTATTTCCACAGAGTCTGCCTGGAAAAAAGATGAATGTGTTTACATGTAAGAAAGAGTTTGGAAGGAGTGTTAATTTGCCTCTTGCTCATAACTCAGAAACAAATTTTGCAATGTACCCCCTGAGTAAGCTCCACTGCCATGCTGTGCTCCGTCATGTCCGACTCTTGGAAAATCCCAGGCGAGAATACTGGAGTGGGTTGCCATTTCCACCTCCAGGGGATCTTCGTGACCCAGGGATAGAACCCAGGTCTCCTTTGTCTCCTGCATTGCAAGCAGATTCTTGTACCACTGAGCCACCGAGGAAGTCCAAGCCCTGTTACTCTTTGTTATCTCTTCTCCTGCCATCTATGCTATGGCCTGCTTTATAAAGTCAGTAATAAACAGTAAAGTATAATGTCTCATCAAAAGCAGGAGATCGGGAATTTCCCTGGTGGTTTAGTGGCTGATACTTCGCCTTCCAATGCAGGATATGTGGGTTCAGTCCCTGGTCAGGGAGCTAAAATCCCGCATGGCTCTCTTGTGGCAAAAATTGAAACATAAAGCAGAAACGATATTGTAACAAATTCAGTAAAGACTTTTAAAATGGTCCACTTCAAAGAGAAACCTTAAAAAAAAGGAGATCTATTAACCCATTCCAGTTTATGAGGCATAAGTCCAAAGCAATGCTGACATCATATAAATCAAAATGCTATTCAAAGAGTCTTTTGGACTTGGGGTGAAAAAGTGGTCAAAAGACCAAAGTCAGGATGTTACTTAATTTCAACTACTATTGCAGATCCATTGATCCAAGACAGTGGATTGAAAATGGCCTATTTAATGTTTTAAATTTTTTTGTAAATATATTTATAACTACATGTGCTCATAAAAGCATAAGTTAAATCTCATTATTTCTGTGGAACAGCAAATAGTGACCATTTGTCTTGTCTTTCACATGTCTCCGTATCTTTGTTTTTGGTCTGGGTGGTATTGAGACAAGTCTGCCCATACCCTTCGAGCAAATAGAGGAATTGTGTGTTCAGCTTCTCTTAAACGTGGAACTTGATAAAGCTGCTCCTAAGGTCAACAGAGACCAGAGACATTGTCATCTGAGAGAAGGAAGAAGGGCCAGCTGCAAGTTTCACGCCTCTCAGAAGCAAGAGGCTGAACCAGCCGGCCTGCCTTGGCAAACCATTCTTTCCTTCTCTTTCAGAGGCTGGCAGAGTGAAGGGGAAGCTGGGGATGTAGCTAGTTGCTTCTGAAGCTTTGCCAAATTATAAAGAAGTTCCCGAGGCATGAAGAGTAGAAATCTGGGAGTGCCACAGGGAACATTTCATATTAATATGATTATAGTTATTAGCATTTTATACTCTTTTATTTAGGAGATTGTTTTTATTTAGAAGGAAACCAAATTTCACATTCTAGGTTTGTGGCAAAGGTGGGAGACATTCAGAGAGAAATGGCTGTTTGAAGTTCTAAATGAGTGACTCTTTTGGAAAAACCTGCCTTCATTTCATTGATGACGACTGAGGCTTGAAATAATTAAAATGGGTTTGCTCTCAAATGATGCGCTTCCNCCATTCTTTCCTTCTCTTTCAGAGGCTGGCAGAGTGAAGGGGAAGCTGGGGATGTAGCTAGTTGCTTCTGAAGTTTTGCCAAATTATAAAGAAGTTCCCGAGGCATGAAGAGTAGAAATCTGGGAGTGCCACAGGGAACATTTCATATTAATATGATTATAGTTATTAGCATTTTATACTCTTTTATTTAGGAGATTGTTTTTATTTAGAAGGAAACCAAATTTCACATTCTAGGTTTGTGGCAAAGGTGGGAGACATTCAGAGAGAAATGGCTGTTTGAAGTTCTAAATGAGTGACTCTTTTGGAAAAACCTGCCTTCATTTCATTGATGACGACTGAGGCTTGAAATAATTAAAATGGGTTTGTTCTCAAATGATGCGCTTCCCAGGTGGCACTAGTGGTAAAGAATCTGCCTGCCAGTGCAGGAGACGTGAAAGACCCAGGTTCAATCCCGGCGTCGGGAAGATCGCCTGCAGAAGGGCATGGCAACCCACTCCGGTATTCTTGCCTGGAAAATTCCATGGACAGATGAGCCTGGTGGGCAGGCTACAGTCCATGCGGTCACAGAGAGTTGGACAGAACTGAAGCAACTTGGCATGCATGCACACACACTCAAATGACAGTCAGCATGTGTGATAGAAAGGAAAGTTGCCGAAATAGCCTTTGTGATGTGACTTACATTATAAGAAAAGTATTGTGATGGGGCTCAACTTGAAAACATAATCATTCATACTGTGACCTTTATTACATTAAAACTGTTTCTTTACCTCATGACTATGACCTGATAGCTTCTACTTCTTGCCGTTTATGTTTCCCATGATACCAAAAAGCAGTTTCCTAAAATTTTTATATATGACACTTTGGTAATAGTTATAACTATTATATTATTAGAGTTTTCTAATCAAACCACTTTAGTCAAATAAAAAGAAAACTAACTTTTTCATTGCCACTGAGCTATCACTAGATAATGCCTTAACTCTTGGCCACCACTCTTAATGATTTCAAGGAAGTATTAGAGGGCTTCAGAAGTATAACGTGATGCTTACTTCGGCAGCAAATATACTAACATTGAAACAATACAGAAAAGATTAACATGACTCCTGCTTAAGTATGACATGCAAATCTGTGAAAGCTTCCACGTTTTCAATCCATCATATATGAGGCATCTAGAATAATAAATTTATAGAGATGACATAAAATGGTGGTTGTCAGGGCCTGGGAGGAGGAGGGAATAGAGGATTAAACTGTAATGAGTACAGAGTTTCAGTTTGGGAAGATAAAAATGTTCTAGAGATGGAGGGTGGTGATGAATGTGAATATACTTAATGCCACAGAAACTGCTTTTAACCACTTAAAATGGTTAAAATAGCAAGATTTGTATTATATTTATTTTTCACAATAATAGTAGCTTTATGCACATTTATATCATTTGCCATTGTGAGTAGCAGAGGCATCTAAAAATTAATGCAAGGATGTTGGATCTTCAGTAAGCATTCATTACACTCTCCCCATATTCCAGATTATATGCACATCACCAGACATTTTGCAGGTATAGGGCACAATCTTTCATACCTGAATAATTTGGAATCTGCTTGGGGAGACTTTGGATAAACACAGTTAAAGGAGAGGCTTCTCTCATTAAGCTGAGGGATGTTGATCGCATGTCTCTTGGCATTAGGTAGCATCATCTGGCATTCCTTACTTCCTTCATCACTTATTGAAGACAATTAGAGGAGAAAGGAACCTAGTCTTCAACCCGTTCAGCTCCATCATTTCGCTGGCTCAAAGAAGCTATAATCTGCCCAAGGTCATGCATCTGGTTAATAAGACTAGAGACAGAATCTGTTCTGGTGTTTCTGTATCCAGTAGTGTTTGTTCTACCTCCTTGCTGAGGCCAAGTTAAACCAAACTGGATTTTGGAAGCTGTCTATTCAGCTTTAGCACCTGTTCTTTGAAAATATTATCGGTACAAGAAATGGCCCTCTTTTAGCATATGTTACTCAGTAATAAATGCTTCCCAAGCTCAAAGACTCAACACCCTTGGATACTTAAGTCAATGTGAACACGTTCATAAAGGATATTAGTGTCAGCTGCATTGTGCATTTTGCAGGATTTTTTTTGTACATTTGTATTCTGCATTAGCTTAGAAATCATATGCGAACGCATGAAAACTGGCAACAAATGTGCCTTCTTCTATATAATTGCCATTCGGTTACTCTGTGCAGAATAAGCACACATTTCTCTGGAAACTCATACTCAGCTAGGTCTTAACCATTTGTGAGGGATCTGACTTAGTGTTTAGCTCTGTGAATGTCAGTGGCTGGAGCCCTTCACGTCCTATACATCATTAAGTCATCTCCCAAGCCAGGGAAGAGAATCATTTTCATGACTGCAAAGACACAGTTTATTTATTGCCACTCAAATATATATAGAAAAAAAGAATAGAAGAGAAAAGAAAAAGAATTTAATGAAAGATTTTGCAGATTTTTTTTCCCTAAGTTTATATTATTACTCTGGTGTCTTGTAATGACTGGCTTTCCTTTATTTCTCTTTCTTCTTTTCTGTTTTTTTGAGACTCATTTGATCCTCACAATAAACTTGGACAAGTGAAGTAAATAGTTAACCCCTTTATTCATCTTCATGAGCCTCCAGGAAGGCTGACCTTTTGTACCCAGCCCTGGATATGTTTAAATATGCTGTTCCATCTGCCCAATCTTGGCCTTTTGTCTTTCTGAGCTTCCAAAACCCCTACTCTCTTGTTACCTCTCCCTTAAAACTTTAATTAGCACAAATCATCTGTCCACTGGTCATATTGTTTATACGTGCATCTGCTGTTGCTTTGATGTGTGTGTGTGTGTGTGTGTGTGTGTGTGTGTGTGCGTGCTCAGTCGCTCAGTTGTGTCTGACTCTTTGAGACTCCACGGACTGTAGCCTGCCAGGCTCCTCTGTCCATGGAATTCTCCAGGTAAGAATACTGGAGTGGGTAGCCATTCCCTTATCCATGGGATCTTCCTGACCCAGGGATTAAACCCAGGTCTCCTACATTGGCAGGCAGTTCTTTACCACTACACCACCTGAAAAGCCCACTTTGATGTGTACATGTCAACTAATTGCCATGTGCTAATTAGAAGCTCTTAGAAGGGTGTGAATCAGATTTCTTCTGCATTCATTTCTCTTGAAACAAATTACTGGGTACAAGGAGGTATTACAAATACCTGTCTTCACTGGAAAAATTGTGGCTCTTGGAAACCACAGCGTCCCTTGGAAACTTACTTGACATCCACATTCTCTGGTCCCACCCCTGACCTCCTGATTCAGCAATGCTGGGCTGAGGAACTAGCAATGTGGCTTTTAACAAGCTGTCGAGGTGACTCTGATGCATGAAAAATTTTAAGAATTACCGATTTAGAATGTATTCAACTTATGAAAAATTAAGAAATAGGTGAGGATCTATTCTAGCCCACCTATAAGCCATTTAAATTCACCCATACTATTATGTCCTAAATCCACATGATGAAAACTATATGTCACAAAAAGTGTTTGACATAAACCTAGTTGAAAAAATATATTTGATTAATTCAACAACAGCTCCACTTCCCAGAAAAAGATACAGAGTTGCTAAGTAGTCCCAGATGAAAAGATGTACACCTTCTCATGATCAGATACTAAAAGTCAAAACGTCACTTTTTAAATTATCAAATTGATAATTTTTAAAATCTGCCATACCCTGTCATAGCAAGCTAAGTGAAAAGGAACTTCCTAAGCTCTTGCTCAGTAGATGAGTGTAACCTTCTTTTGGAACCACTTGCCTCTCTCTAATTAAAATGTACAGTCTTCTCTAATTTGACACTGTTGTTGTTTAGTCACTAAGCCATGTCTTACTCGTTACCCCATGGACTACAACACACCAGCCTTCCGTGTCCTTCACTATCTCCCGGAGGAGTTTGCTCATACGCGCCGTGTTCCTTCCTCCAGCTGCCCTGGCCCGCCTGTGGAGAGGGGAGGGACATTTCCACCATCGCTTGAAACCCCTCAGTACTAGTTTTGTAAATAAGCATCACTGCCTTTAAAACAGTGGCTCTAGTGGTAAAGAACCCACCTGCCAATGCAGGAGACATAAGGGATGTGGGTTCAGTCCCTGTGTCGGGAAGATACTCTGGAGGAAAGTCAAAAGCCTTAGTCGCTCAGTCATGCCCTACTCTTTGCAACCCCACAGACTGTAGCCTGCCAGGCTCCTCTGTCCATGTGATTCTCCAGGCAAGAATACTAGAGTGGGTTGCCATTTACTTCTTCAGGGGGTCTTCCCGACCCAGGGATTGAACCCGGGTCTCCTGCATTGCAGGCAGATTCTTTACTGTCTGAGCCACTGAGGAAGCCCCACCCTGGAGGAAGGCGTGGCATCCACTCCAGTATTCTTGCCTGGAGAATCCCCATGGACAGAGGAGCCTGGATGGCTGCAGTCTACAGGGTCACAAAGAGGCAGGTACGACTGAAGCCACTTAACACAGAGCGCACACGGCCTTTAAAGCAACTATGAAGGACAAAGGACATGCAGCAGACCTGGGTTCCCCTTCTCAAGACTCCTCTTCAGTTTATATTTCTCTCATTTTGGAGTTCGGTGCCCCTAAAATTGTAGGGAAATTGCCATATGTGATGTCGGCTGGAAAAGGTTTCAAGAAACTTAGGTGGAAATGGTTTAAGTTCCGAGTCTAAATGAGCAGTGAACTGTTAGGCCATCTCTGTTTTTCCTTCCAAAATTTAATAGTCTCTTATAAGCCTAGAGCTCTCCATTTCTTTGTTATTCTGGAAAAAAGAAAGGAGATACCTCCTAATGCACTGTTGCTGGCCTCATCCTGTTTTTCTTAAGGTGGTTATTGTCTGTCAAAACAAGTCCTTTGCAATTATTTTTTTTAATACTGAGAATGAATTCTTGAAGCAGACCAACCAAATTTAAGTGTTTTGAGGATAATAGTAATAATTACAGGAGTTGCCCCCTCAGTTCCCTGGTGGCTTAGATGGTAAAGAAACTGCCTGCAATGCAGGAGACCTGGGTTCCATCCCTAGGTCAAGAAGATTCCCCGGAGGAGGGCATGGCAACCCACTCCAGTCTTACCTGGAGAATTTCATGGACAAAGGAGCCTGGCAGGCTGTAGTCCATGGTGGGTCACAAAAAGTCGGACATAACTGAGTGGCTAACACTTACTGTTGAAAATCAGTCTGAACATTTTCCAAACTGTTGTTGGCAATGGCAGTTATCATGAGGAAAACAGAAAAAGAAAAAAAAAAAAGCTGTTTCAGGAAAAGTGGGAATAGATGGGGTCTGGGAAGAGTTCCTTTTTAATCCAATATTCAGGCCCTGCCAGGAGATATTCCAAGTTTATAGGCTATTTATGGGCTAAGTGTCTGCTTTGTTTTTCTTGCCTTCCTTTTGTCAGAAAACCAATTTCTCACCACTTCAGTGCTTTCTTTCCTTCTTGATTGAGAAGTTTTCTTATACCTGAGGTTCCTCCTTTTAGGTATGAGAAGAGAAATTAAGTTGCTTCAGTCGTGTCCAACTCTTTGCGACCCTATGGACTGTAGCCCCCCAGGGTTCTCTGTCCATGGGATTCTCCAGGTAAGAATACTGGAGTGGGTTGCCTCCTCCAGGGGATCTTCCCCACCCAGGGATCAAAGCCCTGGGTCTTCTCTTGGGTCTCCTGCACTGGCAGACAGGTTCTTCACTACTAGCGCCACCTGGGAAGCCCCTTACCTCCCCAAGTGACTCTTAAATATTCAAAAGTTTAAAAATGCATGCTTATATGAAACAGCAAAAATACAAGGAATTCTTAAAGGTTTAAATTATAGTTACGTTGGTCTTAAACACAGAAGAATGGCGATTGTTGTCATGGAAAATTAATATGTCCTGGTAAATTTACCATGTGGATTTCTAGTGGTGCTTATTTCCAAAGCAGTGATTGTATAAAATATTAAAGTGAAGCATTATTAACCTTGAAGTTCAAATTCATTGAGAATTTGTTTAGGTGTGACAGGATTGATGGCTATGTTTTCTTTCTCCATGTTAAGACTTCTTATTAGCTGTGAAAAGGGATTGGCATAAATGGCTTATTAACTTCGATTAACTATATCCGAAAGACATGAACAAGCATAGGGCAGGCTCCAGTCGGAAAATGCTGTCGTTTTCAATATTTTCCCCATTTCCTCTTTTATTTGCTCTTTCAGAAACTGTGAGTTTACTATTCTACCTACCAGAATCTTTTCTTCCCTCTTTAGATTTTTCACTTTCTATTATTGATACTGACGTTTTACTCAAAGAAATTACTCATTTAGGCTCTCTTCAAATCTGAAGTGATACTATTTTAATAAGAGATGAAAGGGAAATTTGACATAATACACCTGGAGTTGTCAGCATTTTAAGTGACAAATAGTAAAGTTTCATCTCGGAGGATTGTCAGAGAACCTACCACTAACCCAGGAAGTGTGTGTCTTCTTAGAGAATAGGCAAAAAATTACCAAGACAAGGAACACTGGGTACCAACTCCAAATGTGAGACCCAAGAGCATCTCTCTCTGTTAATCAACAGTGTGTGTAATTTTTTGGATCACGAAAGTAGTAGTAAAAGTGTTAGTCACTCAGTCGTGTCTGATTTGGCAACCCATGGACTGTAGTCCACCAGGCTTCTCTGTCCATGGGATTCTCCAGTCAAGAATATTGGAGTGGATTGCCATTCCCTTCTCCAAGGGATCATCCCATCCCAGGGATCAAACTCCGATCTCCTGCATTACAGGCAGATTCTTTACCGTCTAAGGCACTAGGGAATGCAAATTATATTTTTTGCTTCTTAAAGAATCTCCTGTGGAGACTTGGCATAGAAATCATACACCATCTGTTTTTTTCTCCCAAAGTGAATAGATGGCATAACTGCAAATGTCTTAGACACAGAGGATATGGTCATTTGGGTTTTTCCCTTCACCTAGAGTGAAGTCTGTGGGGTCACACAGAGTCGGACACGACTGAAGTGCCTTAGCAGCAGTAGCAGCAGCAGAGTGAAGTCAGGTAGTCAAGGAGAATACTTGAGAACTTTCTTGGCAAATGGCCAGAAAAAGTAAAAAAAATGAAAAGTCCCGAAGGTCACATATTCTCTCCAACCTTGGACTGCCTCACATTTGCCAGAGATCACATCCTTGTCATTTTTATGAGAGGGGCAGGACCTGAAATTCAGTGCGCATTCTTGGTGACCCACTGGCAATTTACCCTCCTTTTCTCATCTTCAGCTATCACCTTTCTAAAAAAAAACAGAAGGAAGAAAGCAATAAAATCCCTTAGAGAAAGCTGTTCCGACCTTTGATCTTCCTTTGATCTGGATATGACTAGGTGGGTGTCTATTCCACTCAGGCTGCCATGATAAAATACTGTAGACTGGATAGCTTAAACAACAGAATTCTTTCTCACAGTTCTGGAGGCTAGCAGTCCAAGATCAAAGCCTTGGCAAGTTTGAGTTCCCCTGAGGCCTCGCTTCTTAGTTTGCAGATGGCTGCTTTCTCACTGTATGTGAGTGAGAGAGAGATCTCTGGTGTCTCTTTCTCTTCCAGGCCTGTTCCCATGGGGCTCCCTGTGACCTCATTTTACCTTAATTCCCTCCTTAGAGCTCCTTTCTCCACATAGAGTCACATTAAGCGTGAGGGCTTTAACTACGAATTTGGGGGAAACACAATCTAGTCCATAATGGTTGACTACACCGTGCTTTGGGATAGATCCAGTATACCCCATGTTCAGTATGCCTCATCCATCATTTCTTTAGTGCATGTGGGTTCTTACAGCCTCAAAAAATCGAAGGAAGCCGTGAAAGAGTTCCCTCTTTCCTACCCTAAGTCATTGCACCCAGTTTTCTCATCAACAGTCTTCCACTCTCTCTGTGAACTTCAAATATAAAACTACTTGGGTGTATCAAAAGCCTGTCCTTGACCTAGAAGGATTTGATGGAATTTTTAATATTTGGTTATTTGGCTGCATCAGGCCCTGGTTGTGGCACTCGGGATCCTTTTTTGTGGCTCGAGGGCTTCTCTCTAGCTATGGCCTGCAGCTTTAGTTGCTTTGTGGCATGTGGGATCTTAGTCCCAGACCAGGGATAAGAACCTGTGACCCCTGAGATGACAGGCAGATTCTTAACCATTGGACCACCAAGGAAGTCCCTGATTTGATGGATTTTTAAATGTTGTTTCTCTTACTAATTTCTCCATGTGTGCCCACTCACTCGGTCGTGCCGACTCTTTTGCAACCCCATGGACTATAGCTTGCAAGGCTCCTCTGTCCATAGGATTCTCCAGGCAAGAATACTGGAGTGAGTTGCCATTTCCTTCTCCAGGGGCTCTTCCTGACCCAGGGATCAAACTCGTGTCTCCTACAGCTCCTGTGTTGCAGGTGGATTCTTTACCACTGACCCACTGGGGAAGCTCCAGTATTCACTTACTGAGATCGTGTTACAGTGTCCTAGGACTGCCAGAACAAATGACCATAAACTGGATGGCCTAAAAATGACAGAAATTTATTCTTTCACTGTTCCACTGCTAAAAGTCTGAAATGAAAGTGTCTACGGGGGCTTCCCTAGTGGCTCAAAGAGTCCACATGCCAATGTAGAAGACACAGGTTCAATCCCCGATCCAAGAGCATCCCACATGCCGCGGAGCAACCAAGCCCATGTGCCGCAGCTACCAAGCCTGTGCTCCAGGGCCTGGGAGCCGCAGGTCCTGAGCCCACGTGCCACAGCTGCTGAAGCCTGGGTACCCTAGAGCCCATGGTCCGCAACAAGAGAAGCCACCACAGCAAGAAGTCTGCTCACTGCAGCTGGAGAATAGCCCCCACTCGCCACAGCTAGACAAAAGCCCTTGCAACAATGAAAACCCAGCAGAGTCCAAAAAGTAATTAAATTCCAAAAAAAAATTTTTTTAAGTGTCTCTGGGGCCACGTTCCCTCTGAAGGCCCTAGAGGAGTATCTGTTTTGTTGCTTTTCCCTGTTCTTCCTGTTAGCAACCATCCCCAACAGTCCTTTGTAGATACACCGCTCCAGCCTCTGCCTGTCTTCACACAGAGTCTCTCCTTTGCCACTGCGTCTTCTCCATATGCCCAAGAGCCCACCTGACTCCCATGGTGTCCTCTCGATTCCATATTGGATTGAGAGCCTTACTCCAGTATGATCGGATCTTTACTTGGTTACATCTGTGAAGATCCCGTTTCCAAATAAGGCTATATTCATAGGCACTGGATGTTACAATGTCAGTATTATTTCAGGGACAGGACATAATTCAACCCATTCCAGGCAGTTGCTTTTGTTGGTTTGTTTGAGGTGCATACTGCAAGGCATGCAGGATGTTCGTTCCCTGACCGGGGATTGAACCCAGGCCCTCTTGCAGTGGAAGCATGGAGTCTTAACGACTCGACCACCAGGGAAGTCTCAGGCAATTTTATCTTTAATTTCCTTTGAATTCTACAATTCCAAAACATTGTCAGAGTTTCTTTCTAAAACATGATCAAATTTAAGTCAAAAGACTGCATGCATGTTTTCTGATGACCTCTCTTTTTTTATTTATGACCTCTTCATTAAAAAAAATAATTTCCATATTTAATTGGTTCAAATTGTGAAAGACTTTTAAAAATGCTTTGCATTTGCTTGAGGCTGATTAATGAGTAAATTTGTAAACTATGACTGTTTTAATTAGCCAGGGTTAATTAATGTTTACCACACTTAGAAGATGAAAAGACATGTATAAATGCACTGTAATATGAGTCATTTTTTAATTTGCTGTTGAAAGTTAAAGTTTATTCAAATAAAGACTGCTTACATCACAACCGCACACACAATCAGCTGTTGGAGGCCTGTGGTAATTAGGGTCGAGGGCTTTAAATTTTGAGGTTAATTTTATTTTATTGAAGATGATCATGTTTTAATACTGTATACTCGGAGAAAGCTAGTTTATATTTTTAGTTTGATTGTGTAAAAGGGAGGGAGAATAGAAATCTGAGACCAAACTGGTAAGTCTTCATACAGTATATCGTAGTTTAAGATGAAGTCTGTTTTTTGTTTTTATTTCTGAGTTTTTTATTGCAGAGCAGGGTGGAGGAAAGAAAAAGGTTACCTGTGCTGAGATGAAACTATCACATTTAAGCTGCTTTTTTGAAGAAAAAAACATTGCTAGAATTCTATGTAAATTTTCAGCAGGAAAAGCATCAGGGGCTTGGATGAGATCTGATGCCAAGATTGGGAAGTGTGGAGATTAGAAACATTTTGGAAGGAAAGACTAGGGCAAGATCTTCCTTAGAAGGCAGCAGGCAGCATTATGTCTCACGCATAGGATGGTGATGACATGGTTATCTGGGGTAATTTTCCAACATGTTCAATGGAACACAGCTCTGGTTTACAGGTGACAAAGGAGAGCTGGCCTCAGGGATTACACCCCCATTTTACCCTTCATCATTGTCCAAAGGGAGAGCATATTCAAAGGTAAATTAGCAAAAGAGTTAGAGATCCACTTTATTTTTCTCTCCTACACAATTTTCTCATTCATTCTTTGCATAAGGTTGCTTTTTTTTTTAAATCATCTCATAGGTGCTCATACTGAAATGATTTGACTTAAGAGCAGGGTGAGGGGAAAGACCTACAGCTCTTTATTTGGATACAAAAGACTTTGCTCCTTAATTCTTAACAGTAACCACCATCTGATGTTATTTTTCACCATGGCAAAGTTCTCTAAAGAATTTTCACTAAGTATGTGATGACACTTCACTACAGATGAGACTGTTCATTATCTAGCAGAATTCAATACGTGATAAATCCCTTTGGGGGAATCTGATGTGAACTTTTTTCCCAAAATACCTGGGAAAATGGGAAACCTCCCATTTTCTTTCCCGTGCCTCCCTGTGGGCTGTTGCAGCGTTGACATGCTTTCTCCAGACCACAGTTCCAGGGGCTCCAACCCTCTGCACCATGATATGGAATATCACAGACTCCACACATCTAAATAGAACCTGTCTTTCTGCCCCCGATCTGCGCTCTTTTGATGGACACAACTCAGGTCAGGAATGCAAATATTAACCAGCCGCCTGACAGCACCTCTTTACTTTCCCGGTCACAATCCCCCCTCCACACTTCCCTCCACCTGCAAAGTAACACTTCCTGTTCTTTGTATCACGTCCGTTAGCGTCTTTCTGGTTTTATCACTTGTGTACTTTCTTGCCCACTGTCTTCCCCATTTTTGAATGTCGACATGTCTTTTTAGCAGTTTATAATGCCCAGGTTTCCCCTCTGTCCTTCTTTATAATTTACCTAAAAACCAACTGCAGGCCACTCTCAATGCATGGAATCCCTTTAGTCCGTATTTTGCTAACAGCATATTCTTCCTGCAAGCCAGCATATTCCTTTGCCCTGTGTATATCCCACAAATTCCAAGTCCTTGGCTCCTGTCTAAGCTGCTTCCCTTTCCGTCTCCCTTGGGTTCCAGGAACCAGAAGAGTCCCCACAGGCAGAGGCATCCCATCCTCTCTCTGTACCTTGGTCCATGGACTTGTGTCCACTAGAACTGTAGGCACTCTTCCTTAGCAAACCTGTAATGCCACCATCCCAGCCCCAAAGTCCCAGTTTGTTTCTTTCTTGCTCTGTCCACACCCCTTACCATAGCATCTGTATAGGAATTACTTTTCTGCCCATCTTTTCTCTGGTGCCTTGAGCTTTCAGTAATACGAAACTGCCTTAGATATTTCCTACACTGGCCTGGAAGATGGTAGGATTGCTGAACAGCTGAATGCATGAATAAATAAATTAATGAGCTCATTAATTAATAATAAAATGATTTTCATTTTCTTGGCTCCAGATTAATTTTTGTAAAGTGAGTCCTTTCAGCCGCTCTTCATCTGCTCTGTTAATACTTCCCTGAAGACAGTCACTCTCCACCCATCTCCAAGCTTCAGATGCCAAGTACTTTCCATCACCAGGCTTGGCTCCCCTGCATTGTAAGAGGATCCCAAAGTCCTCTAATGCAGGAGATAAAGGACCATTGCTGTCCTAAAAATGTTCCCTGCAGAACGAGTTTTCTGTTAAAACACAAATAGGCCAGTGTGCAGAAGAGCATTGAGGCCTGGTGTAGTTTTTTTAATCTGTATAAATAAACCTTTCAAAATAGCTACTACGTCTACAAACATGATACCTTGTCTACAGGAACAGGAGCATCCTCCACTATGATTTGTACTGGTCTTATCTACACTTGCCTGTGCTCCTTATCCTAATCAGCATAAATCATAGCCTCTTTGGAAGTGAAGTCACCTATGGAGGAATGTTGAAAATGTTACTTTCTACCATGAGCTAGCCAGCCTTGATCCTTGACATCCTTCAGAATACAGGCATACCTAAGGAATATCGTGGGCTCAGTTCCAAACCACCAGAATAAAGTGACTATTTCCATGAAGTGAGTCATGTGAATTTTGGGGTTTCTGGAGTACATGTCAAAAGTTACTTTATGCTTGCTATAGTCTATTGTATGCAATAGCACTATGTCTAAAAATGCAGCGTAGTTACTCTGCCTAGAAAATACCTTCTTGCTTAAAATGGTAACCATCATCTGAGCCTTATCAAGTTGTAATCTTTTTGCAATTCTATTATCTAAGATCACAGATCACCATCCAAATATAATACTTGGATTATATCCAAGAATATCCAAGAATTTTTCAAAAAATTTGAAACATTGTGACAATTGCTGAAATGTGATCCAGAGACAAAAAGTGACTAAATACTATTGGGAAAATGGAACCGAAAGACTTGCTTGACACAGGGTTGCCACAGACCTTCAATCTGTTTAAAAAAAAAAAAAGCAGTATCTGTGAAGTGCCATAAACCAAGGTATGTCTGTTTAGAGTTCAGTCAATTAAGCATCTATCAGAGATGAATCAATTAGCATGCACTGTCTTTACTGCATAGCAGAGAATGACTCTGGCTGTTGAGAAGGGCACTGCTGCCCTTTCCTTTGGATTCCTTTCATCCCCGTAGGATGTCTCTTACCCAGGTAAGAAAGATTCTTCTCACAAGTTTGGGAGAGGGTGCAAATCAGACAGGGCTTCCCTGGTGGCACAGACAGTAAAGAATCTGCCTTCAGTGAGGAAGACCCAGGTTCGATTCCCTAGTGGGGAAAATCCCCTGGAGAGGGAAATGGCAACCCATTCCAGTATTCTTGCCTGGAGAATCCCATGGACAGAGGAGCCTGGTGGGCTGAAGTCCATGGGGTCACAAAAAGCTAGACACGACTGAAGCCACTTAGCATGCAGGCACGCAAATCAGACAGGACCACAGGTATGCAGATCAGACAGGACCACAGGCACGCAGATCAGATAGGACCACAGGTACGGTGCGCAGGTTGGATAGGACACAGCAGTAGGGGCTTCATTCAGACCCCCTCCTTTGTCACATGCAGCTGGGGGTACAAGGTGGAGCTGAAATCCAATCTACACACAGCATGATAAGCCTTGTGCCCTTGTGACTCAGTCCCCAGAGAAAGCATCCCGTGGGCTGGTAAGGGCCTGGCCCTTCTCAGGAGTAAAGGGGATGTTTTCATCTCCAGCTGCTCGCTTTTAGCTGGTTCAGAACCCAGAGCTGCGGTGGAGAAAATGGGACGTGATGCGTGGGTGCCCTGAACACCCCAGCACCCGCAGTGAAGGCTTCAGGGAAATATGTGCTCAGACTGTATACAGCTGCCAGAATGACTGTGCGTTTATAAAAAATGTATTCACGGGCAGTTAAACTGTCACTTGAGCACTTTGTAAAAATAATCTTCCTCCTCCTTTCTTGTGCTCACTAAAAGCTAAGCAATTTTTTTTTAAGGAAATGTGATACTGATCCAGATAGAGCAAACCTCAGGTTTTATTTCATGTTTCCAACTTACCATATAGCTGAGGACTTCGGAGTAAAAACAAACAATAAAGTGGACCCACTGCAGAACAACCTTCCAGAGAACTGAGAAATACATACTGTGGAATGGAACTGGAGAGAAATTGATTTCTTGTAATTTCATCTCTTTACGTCTTGAAATCTGATAACTCCAGTTCTAGGTGCCTTCTTCCCTATTCCTGAAAAATTCAGTCTCCTTGACCACAGTCATAAAAATTAAATAATGAAGTGATGTTGGGATGAGATGAAATAGTTGATTCCCTAAAGAGTAAAAACTATTTTTAAAATTGCTCTTGGTGGGATGGCAAATGAATTATTGTTTCTTTTATTTTCTCTATTTCTTGCACTGAATTTGACACTAGCTAATTACTACCAAACTACATTTTTATGTAAAGAGGAATCACAGGGAAGTTCTACCTTATGCTGGAGGAGGTTTGAAGAGAAAAATTCTATATAATTGTGGGGACTTCCCTGGCAATCCAGTGTTTAAGACTCCACACTCCTCATTTAGGGGCCCAGGTTCAATCCCTGGTCAGGGAACTAGATCTCACATGCTGCAACTGAAGACCTAGTGCAGCCAAATAAATAAATAAAACTTTGAAAGAAAGAAATTCCATATAATCATCATTACTTTGAAACTCCTTGAGCTTAGCCATAAAAGCATACATCTCTCAACTAGCCCAGGACAGCCAGTTTTTCCCCTAGAATGTGAGGAGATAGCTATTTGCTGTGTTGAAGACCACAAGAAATAATTAACTTTTGTGTAAGGGATGCAGGCATAAAAATCACATTTATTTTTATCTTAGTTTGTAGAAGACATATAGCCTTTATCTGCTTACATTAATGTACATACATGTATTTTCTCTCTCTCTCTCTCTCTCTATATATATATATATATGGCTTCCCTGGTGGCTCAGAGGTTAAAGCATCTGCCTGGAATGCTGGAGACCTGAGTTCAATCCCTAGGTCGGGAAGATCCCCTGGAGAAAGAAATGGCAACCCACTCCAGTGTTTTTTTAAGAATTTATTTTTGGCTGCATTGGGTCTCATTGCTATGCAGGAACTTTACCTAGTTGTGGTGACTACTCCCTATTGAGGGGGCTACTCTCTATTTGCAGTGCATGGGCTTCTCATTGTGGTGGCCTCGCTTGTTGCAGAGCACGGGCTTTGGGGCACTTGGGCTTCAGTAGTCATGGCACACAGGCCCAGTTGCCCCTCAGCGTGTGAGATCTTCAGGACCAGGGATCAAAATGGTGTCCCCAGCATTGCAAGGCAGATCGCTAACCACTGGACCATCACTATATATATAGTGGTCACTGGACCATCAATGTATATTCCTTCACTATATATATTAACCAGAAGAAAGCATCCCCATATATACAGGCTAAAGCTGGCACTAGAGTTTTAGTGCCATAGTACTGAAGGTTTATATATATATGTATTTATTTGGTTGTGGTACTTGGGATCTTCAGCCTTCATTGTAGCATGCCAGATCTTTAGTTGTGGCATGTGAACGCTTAGTTGCAGCGTGTGGGATCTAGTTCCCTGGCCAGGGATCAAACCCAGGCCCCCTGCATTTTAAGTCTTAGCGACTGGACCACCAAGGAAGTCCCTGAACTTTTTATAATAATGTACTTCCAGACTGAAAGAATAGTTCTGAAAACATTGCATAAAATTTCTTTTTTAAAAACTAACTTGCAAAAAAGATGGGAAAGGAGAGCTTCCCTAGTGGCTCAGTGGTAAAGAAGATGTCAGTGCAGGAGATGCAGGTTCAATCCCTGGTTCGGGAAGATCCCACATGCTGTACAGCAACAAAATCCGTGCACCACAACTAATGACCCTGTGCTCTAGAGTCTGTGCTCTGCAACAAGAAAAATCACCACAATAAGTCCATACAACAATGAAGACCCAGCTCAGCCAAAAATAAATTTAAAAATTCTTAAAGCTGGGGGGCGGGGGGAAGCTAGTAATTTTGTACCTTAAAAGAAAAGTAAGTAATTAACTTGCAGACATCTTGACCCTTTACACCTAAATTTTTCACCAGGGGTTATTTCCTCAAAGCAAGGACATTTCTTTATATATGCGAGTCACAGCCTCAACACAGCATGCTACGAGATTCTTCCTGTGATAGGTAAACTTGGTTTTTAGGCTACATTTTAGAATATTTTTTCCCCAAAGGATTGCTTAGGCTCCCAACTACCCAGCCAGGCAGGACCAAGACTCCTAATGTAGTTGGAAATACAATCAGGACGTTGGCACATGAAAAGGAACTCTTCAGTCTGTGTTTAGAAACCCGGGAACCTAATTGACATCAGAAATCTCTTGATTTCTGATGGCCGTGGGTAAATTCTAAGTTCTTTGATCTGTGTTTTTTGAAAGTCAAAGGAAATTTCTCTTGACAGGGGACTTCTGTATCCTCCATCTTAAGCGAAACAAATGATACTTCAGGAAAATACCACTTGCAATAAGGAATGTTCTCACATATGACGTGCGGCTATGTCTGTATCTCCCTGGGGATACTCTGTTGCCATAAGTGGACAAAGCATGCTCCATGTAAAATCCGTGTCCAAGAAACCACTAAAGAAAAATAAACCCCGATTCAGACAGTAGAGTCTGAATTTTGAGACCGTGAGAGATTTTTTGGGATTGATAGTGTAGCTAAAAATAAGAGGACTGACCCAGTTTGCGGGGA
Source organism: Neotragus pygmaeus (assembly GCA_006410875.1). Taxonomy (NCBI): domain Eukaryota; kingdom Metazoa; phylum Chordata; class Mammalia; order Artiodactyla; family Bovidae; genus Neotragus; species Neotragus pygmaeus. The sequence continues at coordinate 674,485 of SJYV01006839.1, forward strand.
GGTCAAAATGAAAACTAGATTTGTGGAACAGTATCACTTTGTGATAATATACCTCGTTTTTTCCTCTTGTTGGAACATATGGCAGCATTGACTACTTAAATAGCTCAAGATCTAAAGCAGTCTAAATTATCTTAAATCTGACTCAGAATCAGTGAAACCTGATGATTGTTCATGTAGCACTCATATTTATGCCGGTCTACCAGAGAAGAGGAAATCTAAAAATGTGGGAGGTGGATGAGAAGAGAAACTGCTATTGAGGGTAGACCATCACAGCAGGAGTGACAGGTAAGGTCTCACCTAGAGAAGGGAGCAGGCCTCCCCAGTGGCTCAGTGGTAAAGAATCTGCCTGCAATGCAGGAGACAGACGCAGGAGAGGAGGGTTCGACCCCTGGATGGGGAAGCTCCCCTGGAGGAGGGCACGGCAGCCCACTCCAGTATTCTTGCCTGGAAAGCCCCCGTGGACAGAGGATCCCAGCGGGCTACAGTCCATGGTGTCATGAAGAGTCGGACACGACTGAGCCACTAAACAGCACAGGGGGAACTAAAATCCTTGCAGCAACAAAGCCCACGTGACAGACCCAGAGCAACCAGAAAAGTAAATATAAATAATGTTTTTAAAAGATAACAAAAAAAGAGATGTTATAGCCTGACACAGTTGCACACGAGCCGCACGGTGATCTTAGCCTCCCAGCCTTACCCAGCAAGCACCTGAACACTGCAAAGGTTCTCCCCCAGCATTTTAGATAAATTCTGCTCCATTGAACTACAGGGCGGTCCATGCTTAGAGGTAATTTCCGTCTTAGGGGGAGCACAGAAAGGAAGGATGTCCTTTGGTTTTTAGGTACATTCTTTTTCTCAGCGTCTGAATAACAATAACCTGTTTCCTGAACACTTTCCTGCTCTGGCTCCTATGTCATTTCCTGCCTGACAAACAGTCTTGCAAAAAAAAGGTGGGGGGAAAAATTCATAACTAGTCTTTCCTGCAATTTTCTGGTTCAGAAAAATTTTATCATGATGGTAGCTTGAAGGCAACAGGGTGGGTTGTGTTTATGAACTGCCTTGGAGGTGTGTTGGCAGCCCGGTTTCTTCTGCGACCTGGTTTCTGGGCCGTACTCACCTCTGATACCTTGCTTTGTTTTGAGGCCTGTCTTCTGTGAAGGGGATGCTGAGGCCATTGTGCAGTGATGCCTTCGTATGGACATACCTCATAGCAGTGGTCAGACTATAATGTGCTTAAGACTGGCCTGGGATTAGATGTACCGTGCTAAGTGAAATAAGTCAGATAAAGACAAACTATATGATGTTACTTATGTGCGGAATTTAGAAAATACAACAAACTAGTGAATATAACCAAAAAAAAAAAAAAAAACAGACTTCAAAATAAGGAGAACAAACTAGTGGTTACCATGGAGAGAGGGAAGAAGGAAGGGGCAACATAGGAGTAGGGGAGTAAAAGGTACATACTATTAGGTATAAAATAAGCTACAAGAATACACTATACATCGCAGGGAATATAGCCGATATTTTATAGTAGCTGTAAATGGGGTATATAAAAAATATACCCTTTAAAAATAAATATTCCCTTTAAAAATCGGGAATCACTATATTGTACATTATATGCTAAAGCTGAAACTCCACTACTTTGGCCACCTCATGCGAAGAGTTGACTCATTGGAAAAGACTGATGCTGGGAGGGATTGGGAGCAGGAGGTGAAGGGGACGACAGAGGATGAGATGGCTGGATGGCATCACCGACTCAATGCACATGAGTTTGGGTAAACTCCGGGTGCTGGTGATGGACAGGGAGGTCTGGCATGCTGCGATTCATGGGGTCTCAAAGAGTCAGACATGACTGAGCGACTGAACTGAACACTATACTGGTGCTAGAAAAAACTGAAGGCAAAAGAAGGGGGAAGCAGAGGATGAGATGGTTAGATAGCATCAGCAACTCAATGGACATGAATTTGAGCAAACTCCAGGAGATAGCAAAGGACCAGGGAGTCTGGCATGCTGCATTCCATGGGATCACAAAGTGTCAGACATGACTTAGCGACTGAACAACAACATAATATACATCTGTAACTTATGTAATATTGAAAATGGACTATACTTGACAGTTTTTTTTTTTTTTTAATTGCCTGGGGACCATGTTAAATGTGTAGATTCTGTTTCCCTAGCTCAGGCTGGAACCTGAGATTATGATTTCAACAAACTCTTGGGGGATGCCCAGATAGCAAGATAAAGTGAAGAAACTACGAAGACCATCCATCCCACTCCCCCTAATTTTATAGATGAGAAACGCAAAGCTTAGGGAGTTTCAGAGACCATGGTCACATTGAAAGTAAAAGTGAAGTCGCTCAGTCATGTCCAACTCTTTGTGACCCCGTGGGCTGTAGCCTACCAGGCTCCTCTGTCCATGGGATTTTCCAGGTAAGAATGCTGGCGTGGGTTGCCACTGCCTTCTCCAGGGGATCTTTCTCAACCCAGGGATCGAACCTAGGTCTCTCTCATTGCAGGCAGGTGCTTTACTCTCTAAGCCACCAGGGAAGCCCGGTCACGTTAAGTACAATATAGTGAACAGCATAGTAGTTATATGCTAAGCCATGAATCAGATGTGCATGGACTGTGATTGGAAAATTAAATCTGATCTCATAATCTTGGTGTGGGCAAAATGCCTAGCACAGATGACAGCAGATTTACAGTAGAGCTCAATAGGGAAAAAATTACATCCCTTTTATAAATATGCCTGCTGCATCTGTGGCAGTTGCAAAGGGGGGGATTGAAGGGAAATGCATTGTTCAGAGGTGTAGTCCTCAGTGCTTTCAGATACATACGTTAATTATTTATTAAAATGTAAGAAATGATCAGATGAGACTCTCCTATTAGACAAGGTTGAAAACAAATTTCCATTTGGAGGAGAGGCTGCAGATAAATGTATCTATTTCCACCAGAACCAGAAAATAGGAGGGAAATGCTAACAATGATGCAGGTTCAATTCTATATGAAAGAAAACCCAGCAAGCCTAGGCATATTCACCAGTCTCCAAATCAGACCTTTAACTAGCTGTGTTTCATAGGGGAAAAGACAAGCGGTTGACCTCCTCTGTATAACGGAGGTTTCCTCCCTGCCCCAAATGTGTTCAAAGAATGGAAAAGGTAGTTAAGTAATTACACCTGAATCTTGTAGAAGAACTGACTTAATGTTTATAAAGTTCGTTTTCATGAAACCTTAAATGTGGCAGTAAAACTTTTAGGAGGAGTTAGGCGAGTGGATTAATCATTAAAAGGAGAGCATTAGATGAATTACCTAGGATTCATCTCTTTCCTATTCAGAAGTCCTTTTGTTGTAGCCACATGTTCCAGGAAACACACTCACTCAGAAGGACAATGCAGATAGTGGAGTGCAGTTTAGTACACCGGCGGGCCCAAGGCAGAGTCTCCTCTTAGCCAAGGACCTCGACCAGTTTTTGTGAAAACCTTATGTACCCTAAATGTATAAGGTTCCCTAAAACTAGTCTGAACAAAGGAAAAAGAAAGATACAATCAAACTTAACCGTGATGATATGCCTTAAGCCTAGGTAGTTAACAGTGAACAGTTATCAATAGGCCTAATAGAATGTATGATTCTGTTCGGTTACACAGATAATTAGGGTATTGATTAGGGTATGTTTTTAGGCAATGGTGAGCCCTGGGGCTCTTCCTTCCAGGGGCCTGGTTTTCTAGTTGATGTGTCATCTCCATAGATACTGGGCATATAGCTCAAAGTCCACAGTCTGGCCCAAGATGGAGTCCTGCTTTCAAGACAGAGCTTGTTCTGTTTCCTCCTTCACTTTTATAAGGCCACTTCTCTCAAAATAAATTATCATGGAAGTCTACTGCTTCTCCAAGAACAAAATATGTTAGTCATTTGAAGATGAAATCAACCAGGGATCTCTTTTGATGTTGCTTTTTTAAAAAATACATATTTTTAATATTTTTAATGACAGCTATGTGGTGAGATGTTTTGTTTTTCTTATTTGCTAGAAGTATGCCTGATATGGGCTTCCCAAGTGGCACTGGTGGTAAAGAACCCACTTGCCAATGCAGAAGACAAGAAGAGATGCAGATTGGATCCCTGAGTCAGGAAGATCCCCTGGAGGAGGGCATGACAGCCCACTCCAATATTCATGCCTGGAGAATCCCATGGACAGAAGAGCCTGGCGGGCTGCAGTCCATAGGGTCGCAAAGACCAGCACACAACTGAAGTGGCTTAGCACACACGCACACACATGCCTGATATATATCCTCAAAGCATTTTTGAAAGGGCAACATACAGGGGTTTGATTGCATGTTGAATATTTGAAATTAAACTTTTTTGTTGTTTAAACTGTAGATTAAATATTACCATCACTGAATTTAGTTAAATATTTCCATTTTTAACTACAAGGCTCATAAGCTCCGGTATTACAGAAGATATTTGACTACAGAGGTAGCTGCTATAATTTTGGGCAGTAACAATTAGCTTTTACAAAAATAAAGAGTCTTGAGGGAAATGTGCCTAGTCTTTTAGTTTAATATAGCAGTTGGCAAATGTAGATGCTTAAAAGCTTTGAAATCCCAATATATGCCATCAAAGTGCTGTAATAAAATAATAAATTAATTCAGATAAAAAGATTATCCATCAGGGCCACCAGCATAGTAGAAGTGTGGTTTCTGTGTGATCAGTCTGACCATAAAATTCAAAGATAAAGTCTCACTCAGAATGAACAATGAGATAATTGAATTTAGTTCTGGATTTTTTTTTTTTATCATAGGAGGAATTGTTTGGTACGAATTGTGTTAACAGTTGGTAAAAACCTGAGCCCTTAATAATGTCAAGAAGTAGGTGGCTGACTTAGACATTTTATGATCACAGAATTGAATCCTACTTCCACTGATGGTAATCCATCATTTCCACCCTCTTTTCCTCTCGTAAACACCACGCTGACTTCATTGTTCCAAGTGAGATGACCAGAGGGGGCTGTTTCTAAATCTCCTGTGTCACATTGAGATAGAAAAGTGGATTTCTACTTGCGTACCAAAAATGTCTTTCACATCTAAGTGCTTTTCACTCTACCGAAAATGTAATGTTTCTTGAATATTTCATTCTTTCATTTTCTGAAAATGAATATAATAAACCAGGAAAATTAACCACCACGGGGCTCTCTACATTTTAGCGGCCATTTGGAGGAAATTTCCTGCCAACAGTATACGAGATAAAAGAGAAATGAGGGAACACCATGATTTGCTGCAATCTGAAATGCTGTGCGTGTTTTATGAAGCGCAGATGTAAGGTTTTTCACCGTGACAGCGCCCTTTTTGTTATTGTCACTCAGTCATGTCCAACCCTTGTGACCCTGTGGACGGTAGCCCGCTGGGCTCCTCTGTCCATGGGATTCTTCAGGCAAGAATACTGGAATGGGTTGCCATGCCCTCCTCCAGGGGATCTCCCAACCCAAGGATCGAACCTAATGCTCCTGCACTGGCAGGCGGGTTCTTTACTGTCTGATAGTATGTTTTGAAAGCAGAAGCAGCAGAGGAGAAAGACGGGATGTTTGGGTTGAGAGCCCATGAGGAATGTTGGCAGGCAGGGCTGTGTACCCCACAGAAGAGAAGGCTGGCACAGAGCTTCGTGTCTGCAAGGCCACAACCATCAGGGCTAGGGGCTTGTTGCTTTGTTGCCTCAGAACACATATTGTGCAGCCCCTGGGAGCATTTGAGGAAGACAGATTGTTTTCAAGGCAAAACAATGAGAACTGTTCAGGAGTGGAGCAAGCAGGCAGCCTGTTAACTTCCGCTTTTCTTGTTCTTACACATGTTCATGGAAAGACTAGAAATCACGAGATATGTCCTTCAGCTTGAAAGAAACTATACCTGGCTTACTGAGGCCAGTGCACTGCAAACACCCCACCGAAGCATCCTCTCCATTCCTCTGTGATCCCTGTCGACTAGGAGAATCTACCCGTGTCTGGAGGGAAGGACCATTCCAGGTTTCTCGCTGGGGGAAGTGGTGCACCTGGTCAGAGCATCCACCTTGGTCTAAGCCATCCTCCCAGGGCTCAAGTCTTACCTTGGGTATTGTTAGCTATGAGTCTGTATAAGTGGCTTATCTACCGTGCGCCTGTTTTCCTGTCTATAGGATGGAGGTGATCACAGTACCCACATCGTAAATAAAATCGTGCCTTGCAGTCGTGCCTAGCAGACAGCAAGCGGGGGCCGCTGCTTCTGCTGGAACAGTTGCTGTTACTCACCCAAGATGTGGCTTCTGTTTGGTTTAGACGAGCTGCTGCAGAAAGAACAGAACTACTCGGACGATGTCTTGGCCAACATAGTCAGTGAACCGAGGATCAGCTACGGCAATGATGCTCTCATGCCATCTTTGACCGAAACCAAAACCACCGTGGAGCTTCTTCCCGTGAATGGCGAGTTCAGCCTGGATGACCTCCAGCCCTGGCATCCTTTCGGGGTCGACTCTGTGCCCGCCAACACGGAAAACGAAGGTAAGAAGCCCAAGAGGGAACAACAGTCAGCTACATATGTGATCTCTCTCACATTGCCAAGGGTGAATTGCTATATGGATTTTTCTTAAATGCTTTCTCACCGAGAGGTATTTTGTTGGTTCTGGAATGAAAGCACAGCATCCAGTTAGTGTCCTTGAGACATTGGCTTCAAATGCCCACCTTCAGAGAAAACAGGTGATGGAATTACGGAAATTGCAGTTCACTCAGTGAACAGAGAAATTTCGAAGGGGCCTGTATAAATGGAGGTTTGAAAGGGACCCAAAAGGTCCTCATCAGTTATTTATTTTAGTGCATTAAATTTCAGATCGCATTAAATGTGAAAGGCAAAGGAGAGAAACACTCAGATCATGAAATGTAATTTTGCTTAAGAGTTAACAGTTTGAGGTTTAGAAAGTTAAATACAATGCATTTGTCAAAATTAAGAAGCACATTAATCTAAATGTTACTTCCTTTGATAATTCAAAGAAGCGAGATTTTTCCCTGTCAATAAACTGGCACAATGGATTATATATATACTCTTCTCAGGGATTTCTTAGCAAAATTTATCAAATAGTATCTATTGGGCCGAGAGAATTTTTTAGTTTATTCCATTACATGTTCCAGAAGTATGAAATTTCAAAGAGGGAAACACCTTGGTTTTGAGATACTCATAGTTTGTTTTTCAAGAACACAGGATTTTATCTGTGATTCTTCTTTGTTAAAGTAATGACTTTTGATGGCAATATTTGTAATATGGATATTTGTAGTATGGATACTTCAAAATACAGTCAGTTACTCCTCCAACTAAATATAAATCCAATTTTAGACCTTAAGTGCACTGGAGAAACTTTTTTTAAGAACCATTGCAAAAAATCTTTAATGTAGACTGCTCTCATAAGAGGGGTAATCACCACAAATTTGTTTTATTCATTTGGAAAAAGGTACCTTTTTGGTAATAGTATCAGATACAAACAGCAGTGTTATTTATAATATAAAAATAATTAAGACTACCATTTATAAAAACAATTCTAACATGGAAAAAACATAAGGAGATTTAGTATCAAAGAGCTGGGTGACTTATGAAATTGTATTATTACTAGAATGCTACTTGTGTCATTTTTTTAAAGATAAATACATTTTGGTCATTTAAAATCCTCATCACTCAACCTCAAATGAGAATTGTTTGCGAAAAATGTCCAATCTCACTTTGTAAATAGAATGCACACAAGATTTCCTCTTTTCTTTTAAGATAACAGGTTGTTTAATGGACAGAAAAATAGGTAACAGGTATGAGGTCTCACAAACTTTAGTAGCAAATTGCAATCCTTTATGCCCTTTTTATACCAAATAGTGTTAAATGTGTAGTTTGTCATTTATGTCCAGGTTTTAGCTTTTTACAGAAAAGCTTAAATACATAGATTATTCTCTATTTTTATTAAAAATTACCCCTGCCACTGAGAACTTATTTACCTCCAGTGTGCTTCTAAAATTATAAAGAATTGCCTATCAATTGCTTATAATTTAAGACCTTTTACATATCTTTTAAGTATATATTTTCCATAAATGAAATGTTCCCACTTAATATTTTCAGTTATATATTGATTTTGGAAAAGTAGGATAAAATGTACTTTAGAGTTTACCTAAATCATTTTTATGAACACACACACAAGTAATAGAGACTATAAATTGTAATTTATTTATGGGTAAAGTTTATGGGAAGAGATTTAGAAAGCTCACAACAGAAGCTGAATTAGCAGCAAAGTGAAATTAATTCACAGACATTAGCATTGATGTTTGTTGTAATATTCAGTATATCCTTTAAAAATGTGAATCATGCAAAGCTTAATGAAGATAAAGATACTGTAGCCCTGTTTGTGTTAACTCTTCAAATTTAGTGAAGACAAAGAAGTGCAGTGCATAGTTCCACACAGCACAATAGAGAAGAGCAAAAAGTTATAAGAATCCCTGAAGGTGTTGCCTTCCCTGAATTTCAAAATTTCCCTTTCTCTGTCAAGTATTAAGAGCTTAACTGCTTCATATGTGAATATCAGCCTACATGTTTGCTTGCTTGTCTTTAATGAAGGAAACTGAACTTTGCATTTGTTATATTAATAGCATAAATAATACCAACAGTTAAATAAATCTGCCTTCATATGCCCTAAGTATTTTATCTTGACCCTATATGTATTCATATACATATACATGATAATGATTAAAAATTACATACATTCTATTTAAACATGCTTCTTATGTTAAACTTTCTAAATAGTAACCAAACTGATTTTGTTTAGGAAAAAAAGCAGGGGGAGGGGAGAAGAAATAGTGACTGTTCCTTTTATGTAGAAATAGCGAAAGAAATTACTTCATTTCAGTAGAGCGGCATTCTGAAATCAAGCCCCTGGTGCCACGGTTCGCATTCTCACTGTCGTCCTGTTCTTCTGCCCTTTAACACTTCTCCCAAATCAAGCAAGAAACAATTAAGTATTGGTCCAAGTTAGAAAGCATACTGTGATTTTTTTTTTTTTTTTCCCCTTCTCTTGCAAATTAATCCAAAGAAGGAACACTGGACTTACGATCCTGGCTTTCCCCCAAAGTGATCCATTTGGACCACTGATCAGAAGGTCAGGGTCAAGTACAAAAATGGTTTGGCGATATCGCAGAGCAGCAATGGACTAAATACACACCTCAGGACACTTGTGTGTTGCCAAGATTGATACCCAATTGGACAAAGTCTGTGACTGAGTGCTTCTGGAGCCCTGACTGGGATAAATAGATTGCCTCAGTTCAGTTCAGTTGCTCAGTCGTGTCTGACTCTTTGCGACCCCATGAATCTCAGCACACCAGGCCTCCCTGTCCATCACCAATTCCCGAAGTTCACTCAAACTCAAGTCAGTGATGCCATCCAGCCATCTCATCCTTTGTCATCCTCTCCTACTCCTCCCCGCAATCCCTCCCAGCATCAGAGTCTTTCCCAATGAGTCAACTCTTCACATGAGGTGGCCAAAGTACTGGAGTTTCAGCTTTAGCATCATTCCTTCCAAAGAACACCCAGGACTGATCTCCTTTAGGATGGACTGGTTGGATCTCCTTGCAGTCCAGGGGACTCTCAAGAGTCTTCTCCAACACCACAGTTCAAAAGCATCAATTCTTTGGCGCTCAACTTTCTTCACAGTCCAACTCTCACATCTATACATGACTACTAGGAAAACCATAGCCTTGACTAGACCACAGCCTTTGTTGGCTTCATTAAAAGAACTCGCTTCGCTTCAGTCGCTTCAGTTGTGTCCAACTCTGTGCGACTCCATAGACGGCAGCCCACCAGGCTCCACTGTCCCTGGGATTCTCCAGGCAAGAATACTGGAGTGGGTTGCCATTTCCTTCTCCAACGCATGAAAGTGAAAAGTGAAAGTGAAGTCACTGAGTCATGTCCAGCTCTCAGCCACCCCATGGACTGCAGCACACCAGGCTCCTCCGTCCATCGGATTTTCCAGGCAAGAGTACTGGAGTGGGGTGCCATTGCCTAATATTCTTATTAAATAAGGATGTTATTGAATAACAGCAAACTCTTGCAGAAGGATATTGGAGGCAACAATAGTTAAGATCTCAGAGTTTGAGTTCTGTTTTCACCAACATCAGACCAACCCTCCTTTTCTAAATGTTAAAAAATCTCCTTAGTGAATCTTAAAATGAGCTGACAGTGTTTAGGGGGTTAGTCAATATAATGGATGTCAAAGTAAATGTTTCAATAAGTGTTCAGGCTTGACTACCAGGATAAAACATAGCAGTCAAGTGTCTGCCCCCTTACGGATGTAACAAATATAGATGCAGACTGATACGGAGGTCCTGAATTGAAGTTTTTCTTCATATTATCCATTGGTGGGCTCTGGGAAGATCCAGGTTACAGTAAGAACTGTGCAGAAATGATTTGTGTTACATGTAAAGCTGAGTTACGTTCTGGGCTCACATAATCATCAATACATAAATGTCCAAGGCTTCCCTGCTGGCTCAGATGGTCAAGAATCTGCCCTCAGTGTGGGAGACCCTGGTTTGACCCCTGGGTCAGAAAGATTCCCTGGAGAAGGGAGTGGCAACTCACTCCAGTATTCTTATAGTCTTATCTGGAGAAATCCATGGAGGAGCGGGTGGGCTACAGTCCATGAGGTCCAAGGAGTCGCACATGACTGAGCAACTCACATGAACAACCACAAAAAGTGCAGCAGGAATGTAGGGAGCTGTGTGGGATGCGGGACAGTGTTTATTTGGATGAGTTTGCCCTGTGCATTCCGTCCAGCATCCCAGGTCCCCAGCTATTAAAGGCCGTTAATATCCTCCCTTCAATCACAGTGGCAATCCAAAAGACCTCCACATTCCCCACCATCCCACACTCCAGAATGCTGTGCATCAGAGTTTAAATTTCAGCTATGTGATCTGGGCCAAGTCACAAAGTTTCTCTGACTATTTCCTAGTTTATAAAATGAAGTTGATAATAATTGCTAACTCAAAGGGTGTAAGCATTAAATAAGATGGTAGGGAAAGCTCTTAGTAAAGTGCTTGAAATGTAGGAAACGTTCAGTGGTAGCTTTCTTTTTAAAAAAGTAGAACCGGGACCTTATTAGAGAAGTTTTACCAGCTTGTCTCAGAGAGTCACCCGATGACCTAAACAGTATCTGTTAAGTCCCCTACATACGAACGGGAGTTTCATTCTGAACACGTGTTCGTAAATCCAATTCATTCGTAAGCTCATCAGAGTTAGCCTAGGTACCCAACTAACACAATTGGCTATATAGTACTGTACTGTAATAGGTGTATAATGCATTTCACACAAATAATACATAAAAGGGGCTTCCCTGGTGGCTGACGGTAAAGAATCTGCCTGCAATGCAGGAGGACAAGTTCAATCCCTGGGTCAGGAAGATCCCCTGAAGAAGAGAATAGCAATCCACTCCAGTATTCTTGCCTGGGAAATCCGATGGCCAAAGGAGCCTGGTGGGCAACAGTCCCTGGAGTCACAAAGAGTCGGACATGACTGAGTGGCACATAATACATAAAAAGTAAACATCACTGAATTAGGTAAAACAAACAAACAAACAAAAAAAGAAAACACGTTTCATCTTACAGCACAGTACCTTGAAAAGTACAGTAGTACCAGCTGCTTTTACACTTGCTTCTGGACATCCTGGGCTGGAAATAAAGATACCGTACTACTGAACTCTGCCCTGTACCGCACAGTGAATTACAGAAAGCACAGCCACCTGCAGAGGATGCGCCTGCACAGTGTACCCCAGACATATGAACTGACTGACGTGACTCAATATGCAACCACACATTCACTTCTTTGAAAGTTTGCCACTCAGAGGTTCATAATGTAGAAGACTTACTGTATGTAAGTCTTAAAATTAGTGAATGTAACAGACCATATAATAGTCCTAAAATCTCACTTTTTCTCCCCATCTTCCTCTTCTCCCTCTCCCCAGAGCCTCGTTCCTTGCTAATCTTACCGACATGTGCTCCAATACAGGGCTATTGAAAATATTTAAAATTCTCAAACGATTTCCTTTCATTGTTCCTGCAAACCTTATCATCATCAGGGCTTCAAAGGCCTACCAGAATTTGTTGTTTTTCTCAAGAACAATCAGTCAGATCCGCACAGAGGGTCAATCACTCAGGCGTTCTTTTAATTTATATTGAAAAAATAAGTGTATCACAGAACAGTTTTCCAATATTTTAAGCTCTTTGACCAGCTGCAGTTTGCCTTCGGGGATTTTTATTCTGTGGTTTTTCTGAGCCACAAAACTGAAATGGCTAAACCGAAGTGAGGCTGTTGTTCCTAAAACGGTTGTTCTCACGGATCATGAAATCATCTGGCTGAAAGCTTTTGTGTTGATAGCATTTCTGTTTGTTCTGTATTTGCATGCCTCCCTGAACAGGCCAGGCTGAAGATCCAGAAAATGCATTGGCTACTGGGAAGTCTTTGTGGCCAGGAGTCAGCTTGCCTATATGTAACCCGTACACAGAGTACTCTAGTATTCCTCCAGAGGCACAAGAGGTCTCGTAAGACCGGATGTGTGTGATTGCATGGAGAAATAGCCCCCTGGTCCATTTTCACTTAGCTATAATGCAGCAGTGAACAAAGCACTTTTAAAATGGGGAAAATGAGGTTAAATAATGTCCTTCATCAAACCTGGAAGCCAGGCCTTTTCAGGCCCCCCTTAATCTACATGTAAAACTGGTTTCCTGTTGCCCTTCTATCACCTTGGGACTGGTGGGGAGGAGAGTTTATGCTGGGCAACTTTTAGCTTAGAATCGGTTTATTATTAATGCAGTGAACACCAGAACCAACAAACTCAGAAGTCCTTGATTTGCTGTCCTTCTATTTCTTTCTCTCTTTTTGCAGGGGACTGTTTGATGCAAAGCTGCTGCAGGCAGTGAAATAACACATTTCTGCTAAAGTTGTCTTGTTTCTTATGTTTAATTTACTACACAGCCAAAGTAGCATGTTTTGAACACTACTGAAGTTACTTTATACTGAAGTTACTTTCTGGCTCAAATGGTCTATTTGAAAAATTAGAAATATTTATTTTGGATTAGGAATAATACACTCTTTTGTCTTGTCAGTGTATTTTTTTTTTTAGTGATATGATTATCTTTTTAAAAATGCATAGGTGTCTGATCACTGAACCCAAGAATACCGTATTTTTTTAATATTCATATTAAATCAGCCTCACATTGTTAAACTAAGGTTTACGTCACTAAAACTATTGTTGTTTATCTTCCCAAAAAACAGAAAAAGTATTTATTACTGTCTTCAATAATGCATACACCTTCAAACAAAAAGGCAGAGAAATTTATAGGAGTGATTTCTTACCCACAATAAACTAATGATAGCTTTTTGTGGTCATATCTTTCAGGCTTTTTTCTATGCACAGTTGATGTGTTTCCATATTCCTTTGAGTAATTAGGAATAGGGCTTCATCATTTGTAAAGGTCTTTGGCATACATGTGCATGTTCAGCCCTGGGAAAACCTAGATTCCTTGTGACAGACCTGAGCTTCAGGAAGAATGACTTTTGCCCAGGAACACTGAAAGTACAAGTGGCGGCATTAAAATGGACCCCGAGACTGACTACCAGATCTTCAACCAAGATTTAAACCACAAACTCAGCTGCTTTCCCCTGAGTCACAGTTGCTAATGATTTAACCACTGATGAAGATTTTGCTCTGTGATTTTGGTATCTTTTTCTTCAACTGAAGCACCATTTGGGGCTCTTGTCATCAGGAAGTCCTCAAAAAGTACACTAATCCTTCCGTGAACACCATTTTATAAGGAGTAATAAAGCCCCTTATACAATGGAAAAAGGATGAAATACAGAGAAACAGTATTGCTCACATGTATTTGTGAGTTGCAGAAGGAAGTGGGTCTTCATTTGATAGTGAACAGAGTATGAGTCATCCTCACAATAGATGTCATAGATTAATTCATAAGTAGGATATTTAATAAATGCAATTTTATAGTATCGGAGAGTTTCTGAAATAGATTTAAAAAAATTTTTGCTTCCTCGTTATAATGAGAAGAGTTACTATTTCTATTAATATTTTACTTATTAAAAAAACAGCCTCAGATGTGGTCATTTGCCCTTGGTCACTTACATTGTAAATACCAGGTTTGAGTGTCTCCACCGCCCTTTCCCCTCATGCTGCCAGGCTGCATGATAAAGGACCAAATCACCTTTTGCTTTGGATGTATCCAAATGTCTTGGTATTCTCAGCAACATTTTTTTCTCCTCTTTTGAAGACTTGGCTTGCTGCCATTTTCTTCTCCCTCACTGTGCCTGCCAATGTGTGGCATTCAAAATTGACTTGGGCATATAATCCCATCTTTGAATGCCTGGGCTGTATGCATCCCTAAGCTGCATGGTCTTGTTGAAATTGCTGATCCAAATGCCATCCTGTNTGCCATTTTCTTCTCCCTCACTGTGCCTGCCAATGTGTGGCATTCAAAATTGACTTGGGCATATAATCCCATCTTTGAATGCCTGGGCTGTATGCATCCCTAAGCTGCATGGTCTTGTTGAAATTGCTGATCCAAATGCCATCCTGTCCAGGACACCTTCTCTTCCCACGGACACCACTGCTCACTTTTTCTTATCTTCTTACCTTTCTATTTCCAGGGCCATACCCGAGAGGCTTTATCCCTCCTTCCTGGCTTTACTGAGCTTCCCAGGTGGCTCAGTGGTAAAGAATCCACCTGCCAATGCAGGAGATGTGGGTTCGATCCCTGGGTCAGGAAGAAGAATGAAATGGCAACCCACTCTAGAATTCTTGCCTGGGATATCCCATGGACAGAGGAGCCTGCAGGGATTACGGTCCATGGGGTCACAAAACAGTCAGACATGACTTAGCGATTAAAGAACAACAAACGACCTGGCTTTGCTGTACCCTTGTCCATTGTTAATCCTAAAAGCTTTGTTTCTCTCCCTTGCCCATTTCTTGAAAGACCAGGGTAAGTTCAAGTTAATATTTTCTGAGAACCAGAAGCAAATACCAGCTAATGGTAAATAATAGTGGACACTATTGTGCTGCCATCAATGTTTTCTTTGGGTCAAACCCAAAATTGTGAAAGTCGACAAACACACAAGGAAATACTCTCACTTCATGTATTTCAACTGTATGTCATCTATTAAATAGAAACCAGTCTTTAAAAATACAGAGAGGGAGAAAAAAAAAAAAGAAAACACAGAGAGGGAGATAAACTCTGGTTTACCTCTGCCTCCCTCAAACTGGGAACAAATTTGAGTCCCTAAATGGCAGATTATGTGGTGAAGCTTTGTTCTCCTGATAAATTCCTATTTGCATTTCCCCTGAGGATTTAACTGAGGCCTTTTGTAGTTAATTAACTGTAAAATAAGACAAGGTTGGACAGTTGTAAAAGGAGTTATCTTTAAGATTTTCCACTGGACTGGGTATCATGTATTTTATTTCTAATCAAAAGCCAAGAAACTATCTCTAAACTCACTGGGAGGAAAACCCACTCTCACCAGCCCCTCTCCTTTGATGTTGCTGGTATCCTGGTGAGTGCGTTTATTGGAGAACTTAAGGAGCAGGATTGGCACATCAATAGCGATAAGCCTTCTGAAGTGGTACGCCTCCCATCCTTGATGCTGGAGATTAACTGTTCTTTTCTAGCTGCTCCT
Source organism: Neotragus pygmaeus (assembly GCA_006410875.1). Lineage (NCBI taxonomy): Eukaryota > Metazoa > Chordata > Mammalia > Artiodactyla > Bovidae > Neotragus > Neotragus pygmaeus. Next base: position 690,192 of record SJYV01006839.1, read on the forward strand.
TTTTATATATATGCTTTTTTCCCTGCGCTGTGTTCAGGAGCCACAACTTAACCATCTCGATTTGTCTTGTTTGCTTTCCGTGTGTCTTGCTTCCTGTACCCAGTCGAGCCTGTTGACGCCCGCCCTGCTGCCGACCGAGGACTGACCACTCGACCAGGTATAACCCGGGTGCCCTCCTCCCCCACATCCAGCGCTTACGCAGACGCGGCCCCTTTCTCCGGGGTCAGTCCCTCCGCATTGCAAGGTTGGAGAAGCAGGATGTGAAGGGACCGTGGAAAACAAACTTTAAAACTCTCCCATGTTTTCCCTTACACTTCATTTCCCAAGTTCCTAATTAAGTGATTTTTTTTTTTTTTTAATTCTTTCTGAGCGTTCCTTTTGAAACAATGAGAAGGAGCCCTTCCAATGCTTGGGATTTTTTTTTTTTCTTTTAAATGGAGAGGGTTCTAGAGACCCTATCTTTCCTCAAAAAATGGGAACCTACACAGAGGTAGACTCCAGCTGGTGGCGACCTGGTTACTTCTAGGAGCATCTCATTTCTTCCTTTCTTGTTTGGTATCTGGACGCTCCGTTTCTAACTGAACTGGGCTCAAACTTCAGTTCTTGTTAGACATGTCTTCCTAAAAATAGCAGAATTGGAATATCTTTAGAGACCAGAAATATTTCCATTTTATCTTTTGTGGGTTGTATATAGTTATTCTTGATGAGTGTCTAAAACACAGCAGAAGTCCCATGCCTAATTTTCCATATAAGTCCTTTATTTTTTATGCTACTTTAAATTCCCATTAACACTAGTATGGACACTTCTCTTTTTTTTGTAATTTCCTGAGCATTAAGAAGAAACTCGTTTTCACCTTTGTTCTGTATTGAGCCTAGGTCTCAAATTTACTTTTACACACAACAGAAGCATATATATGCCTGGTTTTTACCCCATGCACAACCTCACCCAATTGATAGCACCATTGCTTTCAGTGGATCAGAGAGAGGAGAGAAGTTAACTGAATTGGCAAATCTCTCCATATATTTTGGGAAGATTTTACTCCCAAGAGTGCAACACTACCCATATTTTCCCTCTGTATCCTCATAACGTCCCCTGCAGTAATCTTGGAACAGGGTGTTAACCTCACAGGGACATGTTAATGCCAGGAGGTTGTTGACCTCTGATCCCCTGTTCAGATGCAGCCAGAAGCAGGGGCCTGCCCCTCTTGCTTCCAGCTCAGGTTCAGGTTGCATCTGCCTCCAACCACCATCATTAAGAAGAAGTTCAGAGTCTGCCTGTGGCTTCTTCGTGCCTCTGCAGTGTAATTAACAGGGCACCAGGGACGGTGGAGTGACAGATCTTGACAGCCGATCTTGATTCTATGATCCCTTTCTGTAGGGCTTTTCAGAGACATAAATTACAGTAAGTCAGGCACAGCTTCAGCTTGCCTAACGTCTTCCTTATTGCCCGTGTCACACAAGTGAATTTCAAGAAACAGGGAATTGACACATCCCCAGCCTGCTCAGCCCACTGACAGGAACCAAGGCTGAGGGTTGGTTCTGTTCTAACTGCATCTAGACCGGTTCGGGTTGGTCCTTTGCCTTGGGCCATTTTTTCATGGCACTTCCTAGTTTATTTTTAAAGGAAGAGATGCTTCTCATCCACAAGCATACAGTGTGAATTAGAAGCACTCAGTACTAAGTTTTATTAAGTTGCTATATTGGGCACACAGGGCCATTATGTTCCTACTGAAATACCCAGGAAGAGGTAACACCACCGAAGTCTTTTTTTTTTTTTTAAACATGAAATGGACTTTTCCATACATTCTTAAATGAAAGCAATTTGTTTTAAGAGTTAGAGGATATATAGAGATGGGAAGAAGCCTTTTCTAAAGTCCCTATTGTAACATTGGCAATAGCTACTTTTGTTATTTTACCAAGACCCCTTAGTTGCTTTGGAGGGTTGAAAGAATTGAAATGATAAGGTCCTTGCTCTTAGGAACTTGAAGTAGCATAGAAGAACCACACTCTGCATATTTAGAAAGGTGAGATGGAATTAGAAAGACAGGGAAATTCAAAGCAACAGAAAGTGTAAACCACCTTTGATGTTTGGAATGTGAGCAGGTGGGCCATTAACCGAGGGGTGCATTGCTGGAGATGAACTTCAGGATGGGTTTTGAAAGGTTTGGAGCACATCCATTTGCAAAGAGGAGAAGAGTTCTATACGGGGATGAGAGAATGACCGGGGCCAGTCTTCCTTTCTTACACTGTTGTAAAACTTGAGTTCCGCCAGGAGAGGGCCGTAGATGGGAAAGAATTCTCAGAGAGAAAGTGAGGGAGACTCTAACTCAGGTATGTTTCTGAATAACTTTATTTGCTGCGTGTGTATTAAGATATACATATGCCCTGTATTTTTTGCACTTGTAATGAGTCTTTTTGACACGTGGATCAATTTTCCCCCTACGTTTTCTATTGAATAGCATTAGTTTTGTTTCCTCATCATCACAGTTTCTGAGACCACATGCTTGAATCTACTGTGCCAAATTACATTGTTATTCTTCCTGAATTTAGAAGACCCTTCCAAGATTGTCCCATCGTGTCATTTAACTGATGGCATTGTTTTTTACACAATCACTGTCGTAACTTGGAAACAAGTAAAGAAAGGGCTTTTGTATAATCACAGCTGAGGAAAAGGACTTCTCCTTGACTTTCATATCTGAAATACCAGGATACAGTAACCTCTAGAATGTAGTGTCACAGAGGGAAACCATAATATCAGTAGTGATTTCTGGGGACAGTGACCTTTATAGCTACTCCCCTAGGCTTACTTCCTGAAAGAAATAGACTCTGAAGGACGAGTTACACCATTTGACCAGAATAAAGAAGATAAATAGAGACATACCTCACTTTATTGCACTTTACAGTTATTGCATTTTTTTTACAAACTGAAAGTTTGTGACAACCCTGAGATAAGCAAGCTCCATTTTTCCAGTAGCATTTGCTCAATTCGTGTCTCTAGGTCACTGTTTGGTAACTCTCAGGTTATTTCGAACTTCTTTATTATCATTATATCATGGTGATCTGTGATAATCATCTTTGATGTTACTATTGCAAAAAGATTACAACTCGATGAAGGCTTAGATGATGGGTAGCCTTTTTTGGCAATAAAGTATTTTTAATTTAGGTACACACATTGTTTTTTAGAAATAGACTACAATACAGTGCAAGTATAACCTTTATATGCACTGGGAAACCAAAAAATGTGTATGACTCACTTTATTGCAATATTTACTTTATTGCGATGGTCTGAAACTAAACCCCCAATGTCTCTGAGGTATGTTTCCACTATAATTTAACTACCCTTCTCCAGTCCTAATAAAACCAGATCCTTGGAGAAAGCTTCTTCAAATGAACAGCAGGCTGTTCCTGACTCACCATGACTTAGAAAACAAGAGTCCCAGCAGGTCTTAGAGTAGAATCAGGGCAACTCAGGGATTGCATAGGGTAAACCTGCAAGCATGGAGAAGGCAATGGCACTCCACTCCAGTGCTCTTGCCTGGCAAATCCCATGGACGNAAAGACTTTGATGCTGGGAGGGATTGGGGGCAGGAGAAGAAGGGGACGACAGAGGATGAGATGGCTGGATGGCATCACGGACTCGATGGACACGAGTCTGAGTGAACTCCGGGAGTTGGTGATGGACAGGGAGGCCCGGTGTGCTGCGATTCATGGGGTCGCAAAGAGTCGGACACAACTGAGCGACTGAACTGAACTGAACTGGAGAAGGAAATGGCAAATCACTTAAGTATTTTTGCCTTGAGAACCCCATGAACAGTATGAAAAGGTAAAAAGATAGGACACTGAAAGATGAACACCCAGGTCAGTAGGTGCCCAATATGTTACTGGAGATCAGTGGAGAAATAACTCCAGAAAGAACGAAGAGATGAAGCCAAAGCAAAAACAATACTCAGTTGTTGATGTGGTTGGTGATGGAGGTAAAGTCTGATGCTGTAAAGAGCAATATTGCATAGGAACCTTGAATGTTAGGTCCATGAATCAAGGCAAATTGGAAGTGGTCTAACAGGAGATGGTAAGAGTGAACACTGACATTTTAGGAATCAGTGAACTAGAATAACTGGAATGGTGAATTTAACTCAGATAAACATTATATCTACTACTGAAGGCAAGAATCCCTTAGAAGAAATGGAGTAGCCCTCATAGCAAAACAGTCCAAAATGCAGTCCTTGGATGCAATCTCAAAAATGACAAAAGATCTCTGTTTCCAAGGCAAATCATTCAATATCACAGTAATCCAAGTCTATGCCTGACCAGTAATTCTGAAGAAGCTGAAGTTGAACGGTTCTATGAAGACCAACAAGACCTTCTAGAACTAAACTAAAAAAAAGATGTCTTTTTCACTATAAGGGACTGGAATGCAAAATTAGGAAGTCAAGAAACACCTGGAGTAACAGGCAAATTTGGCCTTGGAGTACAGAATGAGGCAGGGCAAAGGCTAATAGAGTTTTGCCAAGAAAGCACATTGGTCATAGTAAACACCCTCTTTCAACAGCACAAGAGAACACTCTACACTTGGACATCACCAGATGATCAATATCGAAATCAGACTGATTATACTCTTTGCAGCCAAAGATGAAGAAGCTGTATACAGTCAGCAAAAACAAGACTGGGAGCTGACTGTGGCTCAGATTATAAACTCCTTATTGCCAAATTCAGACTGAAATTGAAGAAAGTAGGGAAAACCACTAAACCATTCATGTATGAACTAAATCAAATTCCTTATGATTTACAGTGGAAGTGATAAATAAATTCAAGGGATTAGATATGATAGACAGAGTGCCTGAAGAACTATGGACGATGGTCCATGACTTTGTACAAGAGGCAGTGACCAAGACCATCCCCAAGAAAATGAATAGCAAAAAAGGCAAAATGATTGCTTTAAGGAGGCCTTACAAATAGCTGAGAAAAGAAGAGAAGTGAATGGTAAAGGAGAAAAGGAAAGATACACCCATTTGAATGCAGAGTTCCAAAGAAAAGTAAGGAAAGATAAGAAAGATTTTCTCAGTGATCAACGAAAAGAAATAGAGGGAAATAATAGAATGGGAAAGATTAGAAATTTCTTCAAGAAAATTAGAAATAAAAGGGAATAGTTCACGCAAAGATGGGCACAATAAAGGACAGAAATAGTATGGACCTAACAGAAGCAGAAGATATTAAGAAAAGGTGGCAAGAATACACAGAACTATACAAAAAANACTTCACTTTCACTTCTCACTTTCATGCACTGGAGAAGGAAATGGCAACCCACTCCAGTACTCTTGCCTGGAGAAACCCAGAGATGGGGGAGCCTGGTAGGCTCCCGTCTATGGGGTTGCACAGCGTCGGACACAACTGAAGCGACTTAGCAGCAGCAGCAAACTTGCAAGCAAAGGTCCATGTGATTTATTTACATCTTAAATCATCACATCTCACTAGACACAGTTTCAGCTTTTATTATCAACGATATTTCCCTGGTGAAAGCTTATTAGTTTTTCCCCTTTAAATGAGATATGCTTAAGGAAAGGCTCTTCGGTGACTGACTATACATGCTGTACAAAAAATGAACTCTTTTTCTGTTTTTCTGCTGAAAGTCCTGCAAACTGTTGTGCCATAATTAATTATCTGTTGTTCTGACTTACTGCATGAATTTGAAAATTTTTTGACCATTGAAAATACTTTTGGTATCCTTTCAGGAAGAGTGTAGGTTTTTAAAATTTTGAGTGAAGAGCTAGCTCATTCTTTACCTTTTTATAATGTGGTTATTTTGTCTCACAAGTCTTGAAGAGTATTCAAGACAGTTTTCTTAAAATCTCAGAAACATAGCTTTAACTGTTGCATTGTTAGATCCTGACAGAAAGAGGTAAGGTATAAAGAAATGACTTTATTTCAAAAAGACCTCAGATTTAAAAGGGTTTGTAGAAAGAGAAAAATGTAAAACTAATGAGGGATAAACAAGCATTAGTATCACAGCCGAATAAAAACTTGTATCAGGAAGATGAGAGATCAGAGTAAGATGAAATTTATTAGAAAGTGCTGATCATTTTAAGGCAGGAACATAAATAAGAATGGAGAGCCTTACAGTTCTTGCGACAGGGTTAGGGGTCAGGGACGGTCAGTGTGCTCAGCGGACCAGTTAAAAGATGAGAGAAGGAGAAATTGTCCTGCTTTGATGGTGCTTCTGTCTTTCATGTGTATATTGAAGAGAATGGTCTTTTGTTAAAAGGAAATCAAAGCCCTAGAAAGATGAAGATGAGAAAAGAAGGCACTAGTCCTTTGTAATGGGCTTCCCAGGTGGCACATTGGTAAAGAACCCACCTGCCAGTGCGGGAAACACAGGAGACGGGAGTTTGATCCCTGGGTCAGGAAGATTCCCTTGGAGGAGGAAGTGGCAACCCACTCCAGTATTCTTGCCTGAAAAAAATCCCGTGGACAGAGGAGCCTGGCAGGCTGCAGTCCATGGGATCGCAAAGAGACACACCTGAGCACACAGTCTTTTGTAATAGCTATCTGTTAGTATATAATAAATAGCCCCATAACTTAGCAACTTAAAAATAAACATTTCGCTTCTTATAATGAATTTCAAGGATTTCATGCATGGCTTAGCTGGATGCCTAAGGCTCAGGGTCTCTCAGGAAGTTGCAGTCAAGACATCTGTCGTAGCTGCATGCATCTGAGGGCTTGAGGCTGGTCAGGCTTTTTTTCTGTGATGGTTCACTCACATGGCAGTTGGCAGGAGACCTCGGTGCCTGCCCATGTGAATCTTTTTAATAGGACTGCTTGAGTATCCTCACAACATGGCAGCCAGCTTCCCTCAGACCAAGTGATCTGAGATAGATTACAAAGGAAGCTGTCCTTTGCCATCCAGTCTCAAGTCATACAGCCCCACTTTTGCTACATTCTGTTCATTAGAAGCAAGTCTCTATGTATCAGGTCTACACACAAGGGAATTAAGCCCCACCTCTTCATGGTAAGAGTATCTATAATTAGTGGCTATATTTTTTAAATGACCACACTTCTCTACCCAAGTGTCAGTCCCTGGGACCCAGGTAAATCACAGGCTAGGAGAACTTGAGGGCAAGATCATAGAACCGTTCTCACTGATCTTTGTGGATTAGCAAGACCTGGGAAGACAGGAATAAGAAAAACTTAGTTCTGATGAGAAGACAGCATCACAGGCTGTGCTGGATGGAGATTAACATTGATCTAGGGTCCATTTTTGAATAAGTTGTTAAATGGAAGCTCTTTGAGCAATTGGCCAAGGAATCAGTGATATGTCACAACCAGCATGAGCTCCCTGGATCCTGTCAAATTNAGACAGCATCACAGGCTGTGCTGGATGGAGATTAACATTGATCTAGGGTCCATTTTTGAATAAGTTGTTAAATGGAAGCTCTTTGAGCAATTGGCCAAGGAATCAGTGATATGTCACAACCAGCATGAGCTCCCTGGATCCTGTCAAATTATCCCCTTTTCTCTTTTGTATAGAGCGTGCTGTTAGACTGGCCCGTCATATGCTGTGGACATTGCTTTTCACTTTTAACAAGATGTGTGACAGGATTCACAGCACCTTGTAGACAAGATTGTGAGAGCGATAGACCAAAAGCAAGAAATTAGGTCCCATGGGAGCTGAAGGAACTTGGAGCCCAAGTAGGAGAAAAATCAGCAGGAACGTGATGTCTCTTCTTGAGTTTCTGATCTGTTCAAGGCTACTGTGTAGAAGAGAGGGCTCAGGCTTGTTCTGTGTTGAACAAAGAGTGGAAGTTACAAGGAAACTGATTTTGGCTTAGTGTAAGAAACACCATTCTAGTAGACAAAGCTGTCTGAAAATGCAGGCAAACTGATCTATTCCTCTCTTTTCAAGTAGAGCTGAGAGTTTACCCCTGGGTGGGAAGAGAAGAAAACAGATGATTTTAGAAGCCATTCTCATCCTAAAATTCAGACTTTTGATATTTAAATGCTGCAACATGTAAATCATATTTATACTGCACTCTTTCACTTTGGGTTTTAAAAATTACTTTGCGTTTTGTTTTTAAACTTCAAATTATCATCAGAAAAAGTAGCTTCATGATAGCAATTAGTGTAAGGATCAGATAGTAATTTATAAAGAAGCATTAGTACATTAGAAATTCTCTTAGTCCCACAGAAACATTTTTCAAAAATTACANTAAAAATTACTTTGCGTTTTGTTTTTAAACTTCAAATTATCATCAGAAAAAGTAGCTTCATGATAACAATTAGTGTAAGGATCATATAGTAATTTATAAAGAAGCATTAGTACATTAGAAATTCTCTTAGTCCCACAGAAACATTTTTCAAAAATTACATACTGCAGTTCTTTATTCAGCAGATGAACCAGTTACATTTTGTATTAATATCTGCAACTAAATCACTTAACTAAATAAATGATACAGTTTTTACAGAGCTGCACTGCATAGATGCATGAGCATAGTTTATTTGTAATAGGAACAAAGTCCCAAAGTAGCAGTTTTGTTCTACCAAGTAATTAGTTCTCATTTTTAAAGCCTTTTATTACTTTTCCTGAAGGAAAGAGACACATTATAGGCTAAACTATAAGCCCCTAAACCAAGCCAGCATATTCTAGGAACAAATCCTTGCCACCCTCCCAGCTAGCATTTAACTTCTATTTTTCCCCATTAAGAAAAAAAATTATAGCATGTGCTTAAAGGCACTAGAAGCCTTAAGTTCAAATTTCTTTCATCTTTAATTTCTTTTTGTTTAAAAAAGGTAGTGGTTAAGGATTTAAATATAGGGTGTCATTTTTCTTGAAGAAAGTCGTTAATCTGTTTTCGTCTAACTTTAGGCTTAGGGGAAGTTTCTGGTAGGCTTTGTGTTGTAATGATATTGTTTACAGATAAAACAAATGGACTGGCCTGTGTGTTTTGATTGTGGTACAATGCTTATGGTGTCATACAGGTTCGGGATTAACAAACATCAAGACGGAAGAGATCTCTGAGGTGAAGATGGATGCAGAATTCCGACATGACTCAGGATATGAAGTTCATCATCAAAAACTGGTAGGTGAAAAAAGAAATGATACAGATGAACTTGCAAAGCAGAAACAGACTCACAGACTTAGAGAATGAACCTGTGGGATGACATGTGCATACGGCTGTCTTCAAGATGGATAACCAACACGGTCCTACTGCAGAGCCCAGGAAACTCTGCTCTGTGTCATGTGGCAGCCTGGATGGGCGGGGAGTTTGGGGGAGAATGGATCCATGTATGTGTATGGCTGAGTCCCTTCGATGTTTACCCAAAACTATCACAACATTGTTAATTGGCTATATCCCAATACAAAATAAAAAGTTAAAAAAATAAATAGATAAAAATTGATAGGTGACATAATCTACCTCTTCCGGCCACTCCGTCTTGCCAAATGACTCTCATTCCTCCTGGGCCAGAAATCCAGTTAAGGAAAAGATCAAAACAAAAATAAAATGCTTGTCTATAGGCTCATCATGAAAATAGGAAAAAAAGAAAAAGAGGCCCTTTAAGATGGTAATTCTTAGTGTATGAAATAATTATATAGCACCACCGACTCAATGGACATGAATTTGAGCGAATGCCAGGAGATGGTAGAGAACAGAGGAGCCTGGTGTGCTACAGTCAACCGGGTCACAGAGAATCGGACATTACTTAGTGACTGAACAGCGACAAAAATAGGTCTAGAAAGCTGTTAAACTCACAAAGGACTTAAAATGGAATTAATTTCTAGTCTAGCAGCCATTTTACTTCCTGTCTGTTTTCTAGGACTGTAGGCTTTTGGTATGTTTGTGTGAAGGATCAAAATCTCAAATAAACAGGTGCAAATACTACTTAGGTTCACAAAACAGCATTCCTGGCCGTTTGATTAATTTCATGTTTGGAACTCTCTCCCTAGGTTTCTTCACCTCTCCCTAGCCCATCCTTCGGTCCCCTCCCTACCCTTTAAATTCTTCCTGAGGTGCAGGACGTTTGGGACCTCTGGAGGAGGGTGGAAGGGGTGGATGCACACTGTCTCCAGCAGTGCTGTTCAGCAGAAGACTTGAGCAGGAAGGACAGTGGCTTCCTTTTCAGATACACTCACCCTTCCCCACCCCCCAAATGTTGGAATTGGAGTAAATAAAAAAACACCCATCATTTCCTTTAAGGTAGTTAACATAAAGCCCTTTACCAAAGCCTCAGGTAAATCAGTCCTTCGTGATGTTAGGGTTCCTCCCATCTTAAGAGTAAGTCCCATGAGTAGCTTAAATTAATAATGGAAACAATTTGACTGCACATTCAGTAGTGAATAAAGGTGGTAGTAAAATTCTGAAAGCAGTAATAATCCTTGAGAAGGACGCTCTTAGGTACTTTATTTTTGTTTCTGTGTGTATAAGTGTATGTGTCTTTTTCCATTTCAAGGGAAACTGTCTTTCCAATATTTGTGAATAAAATTTATAAATCCAAGTATTAAACTCCGACAGAAGCACCTGTAAAGTATGATGCATGCCTCTTTTCACTGTAAACAACTGGGGCAAATCCAAAACTGATTTGCAGCTCAGATTTGCATCTTAACTCCCGTAATCTTTTCAATAAAAGCCCACTGAACTCTTTGAAGCATGGTTTTCCTTGGCAGGTTAATCCAGTGTCAGTTATTATAGAATCAGGGTCACTCTTGATCTGGGTGATGCTGAAGAGGTTAATAAAAAAATAAAAATTAAAAATTAAAAAAACCTGGGAATTCTGCTCAAGAGTTGGATGCTGGTGGGGCAAGAGCTGAAGATTAATGTGTGGCTTTGCATTTCCTGGTGACTGTGTCATGAAAACCCATCTCTGCAATTACACGAACTCCTATAATGCGACAGTGACTAATGCTGGCAGCAGCAATTATGAGAATCAGCTCCCTCTACTGAACTAGTTGATAAGATAATGTACTATAATTAGTGCAATGAATATTACAAAATTACAGTATTTTCTTAAAGACACAGGAAGATGTCCAGACTTAACACACATTTCTGATTACCTCATACTTGTATCATTAGCTAATTAATGATTTGTTCTTTACAAATATGTTGAGGGAGTATATTTGTTTAGAAAGGAGCATAATTATGAACAGTTTCTAGTTTTGTTGCAGATAAACCGTGAATAAAACTCTTTTCGAAGTTTGCTTTATTTGCTGCATTTCATGTTGCCTTTTCAGACGGCTAGGATGTCAGTTCTAGTTTTGACTGTCATTTTACTATCTTGAGATTATATCGAAAGAGTTATTTAGGGACCTATTTTTATTAATTTATATAGCAAACGTGGTATATATTCTGTAGTAATTAAACCAGATGATCTGGCATAAGAGCATCTCCTACATAAAAGATGATAAAAGTTGCCGTGTGCTTTTATGATTCCGTTCAAGTAAAGATGAAAAATAATGACTCGCTTTTACAAACAGTATGAAGGAATGTAGTATAATAAATTTATCACTGAATAAATTTCTTCTTCACAGTATTCTCTAAATTCTTTTCATGTTTAACTCAAATAAACATCAAGACTAAAACATTTTTAGTTGGGTTGCCAGAGACATCATAATAAGAAAGCACATGTCAATGTGTGACTATTAAAATTCTTGTCTTGTTGCCGACTGCTGCTTCTCTTTGAAATAAGTACCTTATAAGCATATGATGCTTCTCAAGGTTAATTAGTGTCTTGCAGAATTATTGTGGCTTAAAGTAGGTAACAAGATGCCTTTTTTCTTCTGTTTAATGCCTTTGTCTTAGAATGCATGTTCCTGTGTATTGAAAATGTCCTAACGACGGCATCTGTGGTTTGGAGAAGTACCTAAGGCATAGCTGTCATGCGTTAGGTCTCCCAGTTTAAACCTGCTGTGACTGGGAAGATACTGACCTTTCATAATCATGAACTGTGCCTTTCCAGTTTCTGATAGATCTAAGAGCTGCCCTCCCCCACTTAACAGAATGTCCACCTATCAGAGGGTTTCAGATCCCTGCAGGCTGCTGTTTGCCTTCCTAAAGACATATTGCAGGGAGAGGGGGAGGAGGGAGTGGCCGTTCCAGGACTGAGAAAGGCACATGGTTCATTATTCTACAAACTGAAGATAGCATTTTTAGTCAGGATTATTCGGCTTTTTTTCAAGTGCACACCAAATAATTGGAGTGACCAACAATTCAAACTTATGGCATAAAATGTAGACTGGATATACTGAAACTTTTCACATTCCTCATCCATACATCTCCCGTAGTTAAAATCCTTTTTCTTGATTTGTTTTCAAGGTGTTCTTTGCAGAAGATGTGGGTTCCAACAAAGGTGCCATTATTGGGCTTATGGTGGGCGGTGTTGTCATAGCAACAGTGATCGTCATCACCTTGGTGATGCTGAAGAAGAAACAGTACACATCCATCCATCATGGAGTGGTGGAGGTAGGTGAACCTGGCTGCCTGTTTGCAACTGGGATAAAGGAACTCTTGCTTGGTGTTAGAATTGTCCAAGTTATTTCTTCTTTGAAAAAACAATCCCATTCTTGCTCAAGTTGCAGCTGTTTTCTTGCTTCTGGTTTTTATTCATTCTGACTTATAACTACTGTGGTCAAGGCAATGGGGATATATGCTATCTCAGCTTCTTCTTTTGTATTGAAATATCAGAATAATACTAAGGATAATGCCTGGCTTAAAGACACTGTGACTGCCGTGAAACTTTTTTTTTTTTAAGTTACAAATAAAAAGAAGTAGAAGGCTGCTTTTTGTCAAAAAAAATTTTTTTTGATGCATTTATTCCTGGATTTTTTTTTTTTTCTTCTGACTACGCTGGGGTCTTCCTTGCGCCAGCAAGCTCAGCAGTTTCGGTGTGTGGGCTCTCTAGGTGTGGCATGTGGGATCTTAGTTCCCCAACCAGGGACTGAGCCTGAGTCCCCTGCACTAGAAGGTGGATTCTTAACCACTGAACCTCCAGGCATGTCCCATTCCTGGACTTTTAAATAAATCATGTGACTTCTAACTCAAGCCAGGTGATAGTAAATAATTTTCAGTAACCAGTCTTACCTTTAGAGTTTCATAGAAAATCACATCGGACCCAAGGGCTGAACAACATATACAAAGTTAGTCAAGGTCGTTAGCCTGCACTTGCACCTGAAATATCTTAGTTTCAAGCTGTTAGTGCAGTAGCCCTGAAGATAGAAAGAAGACCCACAACATGACAATTCCATTTCCTCGAGACTCTCCTAGCAGCCCAACCTGTGGGAAATAGGAGTATGTACAACAGAGAGGTAGTAAGTTACACCAGCAAAATAGATTAAGCTGCAGGATTCAAATATAACTCCTTAAACCCATGACATAAAATAAAATGTATGAATACGTTCCTTATATGCATTTAAAATGCAGGTTGAGAAGAGAACCTCACGGTTTGTGTAGTTTTTCGGAAACTATTAAGGAAAGTGAGTTAATACATCTTGAGAAGTTAAGAATTGCTAGAGCCAAAAAAAGATCTCAAGGATCAATTAATTGATCTCATTTTATACATAAGAAAACAGACCCAGACACTGACTTCTTTCAATGGCAAATCAGTAGACCCAGGGTCAGATTAGAGCTTCCCGGGTAGCACAGGGATAAAGAATCCACCTGCCAATGCAGGAAACACGGGAGACGTGAGTTCAATCCCTGGATCATCCGGAAGATCCCCTGGAGTAGGAAATGGCAACTCACCACAGTATTCATGCCTGGAAAACCCCATGGACAGAGGAGCCTGGTGGGCTCCAGTCCATGGGTTCGCAAAGAGCAAGACACATCTTAGCAACTAAACAACAAATGTATGGTTATTATGTACTGGGAATTAGGACTTTAGCATGGGAATCTGGGGAGGATACAGTCCGTATCAGAGCCCTGATGCTAGGCAATGAAACAAGGCATCTCGGAGCCGCCTGCCATGATCGTGCTGAGACTTACAAGGTACCAATTTCCAAGGACATGTTTCCCAGATCCCACCCCAGACCTTGGGAAACAGAATTTCTGAATAGGAGGCTAGAAATCTCAGTGTAGAAAATTTTTACAGCTGAATCAAACACACAGTCAGTTTTGGGAATCACTGATGTATATTTAGTGTTAGCGCTCCTGCCTTCTATGTGAAAAGTGAAAGTGTTAGTTGCTCAGTCGTATCTGGCTCTTTGCCACCCCATAGGCAGCCCATCAGGCTCCTTTGTCCATGGAATTCTCCAGGCAAGAATACTGGAGTCAGTTGCCATGCCCTTCTCCAGGGGATCTTCCTGACCCAGTGATCGAACCCAAGTCTCCCAAATTACAGGCCGATTCTTTACCATTTTAGCCACCAGGGAAACCTTTTATATAGTTATCTAAGCAAACCTTGGGCTTCCCAGGTGGCGCTAGTGGTAAAGAACCTGTCTGCCAGAGATGTGGGTTCAGTCTCTGGGTGGGAAAGATCCCCTGGAGAAGGGCATGGCAGCTCACTCCAGTATTCTTGCCTGAAGAATCCCAAGAACAGAGGAGCCTGGTAGGCTACAGTTCATGGAGTCAGAAAGAGCCAGATGCAACTTAGCATGCACACACATAGCTTCCTGGGTTAAAAAAAATTTTTTTGATTAGTTAGCAGAAAAACGTCTCCTTGGTTTTGAACTATTAGAGCAGTTGATGCTTTAACACAAGTTCTGAAAAAATGAATTAATTTTTAAGCCAGAAAGCATCCCTGTGAGAAGAGAAGTCCTTCAGCCCTTCTCATGTCGTTCATTTTGTTAATTTAAGAGCAACTGGGAACCTCTGGACTGACCGCCCCACCTCCTTTGGTGTTTCTTTTCCTTATTTCTGCTCACCTTCTTCTTCTTGAAAGGAAGGATGTTGTGAAGAGCCCAGAAACCATCTCTTTCTCCCTGGAGAGGTCTTCCTTTCTCTCCAGTCCGTAGATAACCCAAGCCTTCGTCAAGCTCCGTGTTGAGTATTAGAAGAGATCTTCATCTAAGGCACTGGATACCATCCCAGCCCTCAGGAACGTGATAGTCTAGCCAAATTCAGACACAGAACTGCAACCCAGCCTGAGCACCTGGGCTGGCTCACCTGGCAGGGTAGTGCAGCGTGAAAGGGGGTTTCAACACCATTGCTCTCAGAGTATGTGCCGAATCAAGTGATTCTCCCCACCCACATTTCTCTGCCTGTCTGAGAGAGCTTCTTCCCCTTAAGGACAGGGAAATAAGTTTATTGCCAGCTGGTTCACTTCAGTTCAGTCACTCAGTCATGCCCATCTCTTTGCGACTCCATGAGCCGCATCCTCCATCCAACCATCTCATCCTCTGTCGTCCCCTTCTCCTGCCCTCAATCTTTCCCAGCCTCAGGGTCTTTTCAAATGAGTCAGTTCTTCACATTAGGTGGCCAAAGTATTGGAGTTTCAGCTTCAACATCAGTCCCTCCAATGAACACCCAGGACTGATCTCCTTTAGGANGATCCACACAGTCAAAGGCTTTGGCATTGTCAATAAAGCAGAAATAGATGTTTTTCTGGAACTCTCTTTTTCGCTGAACACCTTATCCCGCACCAAACGTACATCTGTAAAGAGTATGTGGAGCTGGCCCTGACAGAGACCCTGGGAGGACAAAACCAAGTTTACATCTCAGAGGACCCACCGTATCAACAGAGGGCATCTGTTTAAATCTTTAGCCAGACGTACTTTTAGAATTTTAGTGCTTAGTTAAAAATAATAATCTGGAACAATATGTTCTTTATCTTTTTTTTTTTTCCCCTGAAACCCACTTAGGTTTAATCAAGTAGAAATTGATCATTTAGGCACTGCCAGGAATGTGTGACACTTAGTACCAAGACAAAAATATAACTGATGCTACCTTCAAGACACGTACAGCCTCCTGGGGCGGGGAGAGAAAATGAACATCCCCTCCCAGAATTTCAATATAAAAGTAAAGGCAGAATGGAGTTAACACTATGTTGGGGGGTCAGACGGAGTGTAGGTACAGAAGTTTCCCTCTTGGTCTTATCAGTGGAAGGTGCAGGTTTTCTGGGAAGGAGACTCCTATGCCAGAAAACCTCACAGTTCCCCATCAAGAGTGACCGTCTCACTCTCTCCCATTCCTCAGCCTCTCAGAGCTACCCCAGCCTGTTTTTTTCCCTCATGCCCCTCCATGGATTTTAAACTGACACTACGGTGGTGGTTTTCTGTTAGTCGATCCTAGAGCAAGATCTCCAGGTAGCGCCCTCCCAAGGGGTTTGCACCGTGTATTCCATGTAAATTGCATCCCTTTCTGGTCTCCTGGAGTTGGCAGCTTGGACTCCACTGTGCTCCATCAGGAAATGTTGTTCCTCATCTGTATTCACATTGAAGTGTCCAGAATTCTGCCATTAGTGCATCCACTTTTATCTGAAGGAAACCGTTAAAGGGAACAGACCCCAGAGAAAATATATTTGGATTTTACCCCCTCGCCTTGATTGATCAGGAAAGCCCCCTCCAAGAGCCATCTCTGCTTCCGTCTGCCTCTTTAACGTATTAAATTTGGTAAAAACGGGGACAAACTAAAACAAGGGTGAAGAGATAGCAGTTCAGATTTTGAATGTCAGTGAAAAGTGAAGCGGCTCAGTCGTGTCCAACTCTTTGGGACCCCATGGGCTGTAGCCTACCAGGCTCCCCCATCCATGGGATTTTCCAGGTAAGAATACTAGAGTGGGTTGTCATTTCTTTCTCCAGGGGATCTTCCCGACCCAGGAATTGAACTCCTGTCTCCCGCACTGGGGGCAAACGCTTTAACTGCTGAGCCACAAGCACACTTGCCCTGGTAGCTCAGACAGTAAAACGTCTGCCTACAATGTGGGAGACCTGGGTTCAGTACCTGGGTCAGGAAGGTCTCTNCAGGAATTGAACTCCTGTCTCCCGCACTGGGGGCAAACGCTTTAACTGCTGAGCCACAAGCACACTTGCCCTGGTAGCTCAGACAGTAAAACGTCTGCCTACAATGTGGGAGACCTGGGTTCAGTACCTGGGTCAGGAAGGTCTCTGGAGAAGGAAATGGCAACCCACTCCAATATTCTTGCCTGGAAAATCCCATGGACGGAGGAGCCTGGTGGGCTACAGTCCATGGGGTCGCAAAGAGTCAGACACGGATGCATGGCTAAATCTAATACTCGAACTTTTTTTTTTCTAGCTTGACACCACACTTTTAAAACAGTCTTTCATGGAAGCCTTTTTCAAGCCAACAGGGGAAGAGAATAATATTTATTGCCTTAGGTGTATCCAGTTACTTACTAAGGGAGGGAAGCAACCAATGAGCCCTGCCCAAGGCAAGCCAGCTGGTCAAGGGTTTGAGCGCCACCTAGTGGCCAGATGGAGTGTCTGCGTAACTGGTGGGCTCAGGCATTGGTGTTGAGTCGGTCGGCGGTGTCCGACTCTTTGCGACCCCGTGGACCGCACCACGCCAGGCTTCCCTGTCCCTCACTATCTCCTCGAGTTTGCTCGGACTCATGTCCGTTGCGTCGGTGATGCCATCCAACTATCTCATCCTCTGTCGCCGCTTTCTCCTCAAGTAGTGTTAGTCGCTAAGTCGTGTCCAACTCTTTGCAGTCCCACAGACTGCAGCCCACCAGGCTCCTCTGTCCCTGGGATTCTCCAGGCAAGGATACTGGAGTGGGTTGCCAAGCCCTCCTCCAGAGGATCTTCCCAACTCAGGGATCGACCCAGGTCTCCTGCATCGCAGGTGAATTCTTTACCATTTGAGCTCCAGAGAAGACCTCCTTCTCCTCCACTCTACGTCAGAGTGGAAAAGAAAGGACAATCTGTGGGTGTTCTGCAATCTTCGCTTTAAAAAAAAAAGAGAGTACAGTGCACCTTATCTTTCTCTGGCTTCTCCGTGTGTGCTATTAAAAGATTGATTTAAAAAAAAAACAAACTCATTTGTCCTTGTTCTTGCTCTGCAGGTTGACGCTGCTGTCACCCCAGAGGAGCGCCACCTCTCTAAAATGCAGCAGAACGGCTACGAAAACCCAACTTACAAGTTCTTTGAGCAGATGCAGAACTAGACCACCGCCGCAGCAGCCTCTGAAATCGGACAGCAAAACCATTGCTTCACTACCCATCGGTGTTCGTTTAGAGAATAACGTGGAGAAAAGCAAACCCTTCTGTTTTATTATTTACTCATTATCGCCTTTCGACAGCTGTGCTGTAACACGAGTAGATGCCTGAACTTGAATTAATATACAAATCAGTAATGTATTCTCTCTCTTCACATTCGGTCTCTACACTACATTATTAATGGGTTTTGTGTACTGTAAAGAATTTAGCTGTATCCAACTAGTGCATGAATAGATCCTCTCCTGATTATTTATCACGTAGCCCCTTAGCCAGGTGTATATTATCCTTGTGGTTTGTGGCCCAACTAAGTCCTACTTTGAAACATGCTTTAAGAATCGATGGGGGAATGCTTTCTGTGAACGTGTGGGTTTAGCTGCTTCTCTTGCCTAAGTATTCTTTTCCTGATCACTATGCATTTTAAAGTTCAACGTTTTTATGTAATCCAAATGAGTTAGAGGATTTTTTTCCACAATTGCATTTTACTGTACAGATTGCTGCTTCTGCTATATGTGTGATATAGGAATTATGAGGATAGACGTTTATTTCTTCGTGCCTGTTTTATGTGCACACATTCGGCATTGAGAATTGAAGCTTTTTTCATCCATGTATCTTCAGATCTTTGATAAAGCAAAGAATCCCTGTTCATTGTAAGCACTTTCATGGATTGGGGAGGGTGGGGGTGGGAGCGCTCTGCTGGTCTCAGTTTACCAAGAATTCTCCCAAAAAACTTTTCTGCAGGATGATTGTACAGGATCATTGCGTATGACCATGATAGCTTTCTACACTGTATTACATAAATAAATTAAATAAAATGACTCTGGGCAAGAGTTTTCTTTGAAGGATGACTATGGGCGTTAAATATTCAAAGTAACTTTGGATGGGGAAAAAGAGGTAAATTCAGGTTCTTTCACCCAGTCTAAAACCCTTTATTTATGATACCAAAAAGAGGTGAGAGTGGAAGGGACAAAATCAGGGAATGGGGAAGGCAAGCCTGGACAAACCCTTCAAGATTTGTCTTCAATGTGTATAAAATGGTGTTTTCATGTAAATAAATACATTATTGGAGGAGCGGCATTGTGCTGTTGTGAATGCTTCCATGGTAACCACCTTCTGATCCTGAGTCATCGGAAGCCTGATGAGAGCTCTCTGATGGAGGGCATCCACACCTGTTGTGTCTTAACAGTAAGTCCAAGCTGAAAACTAGGGCCAACAGGCATCTCCCAGCTTTAGTAAAATACTTCATAGACCCAACTCAGTCTTCACTTGCTCCAGACTACTTTGCTGCCATATCTTGGTCCTCAGCTTTGTCCCCGTCTTAGTCCATTCATGCTACTATAATAAAATATTATAGGCCACTGGGTGGCTTATAAACAGAAATTTGGGGATTGGGTGGGAAGTGGGAGGGAGGTTCACGAGGGAGGGGACATTTGTATACCTGTGGCTGATTCGTGTTGATGTATGGCAGAAACTAACACAACATTGCAAAGCAATTAATCCTTTTTATCAGGCCACTATGCAGCTTTAAAAAATCAAATTTACTCCTCACAGTTCTGGAGGATAAAAGTCTGAGATCAAGGTGCCGGCGTGGTCAGGTGAGAGCCCTCTTCAAGGTCGCAGAGTTCTTGCGTCCTCACGTGGTGGAAGGGGCTAGGACCTCTCTGGAGCCTCTCTTAGGAGGGCACTAATCCCATTCATGAATTCTCCACCTTCATGACCTAAGCACTTCCCAATGCCATCGCAGCGGGCATCAGGACTTCAATGTGAAGTTTGGGAGAACACAAACATACAAACAGTTTGTAACAGTTTCTAATAAAATATGAAGAGAGAAGTTCTAGGAAAAGAAAAGTTAAGACCAGCTGATCATTAGTGACTAAGCAGTATCCTCAACCATCACACGGTTGATATTTTGCAGGTGTAAGTCCTTGCTTCAAACATCGTGAGATGTTTGGAAGCATTCCTGGTCTCCATCGACTTCATGCCACCGTGTTGAGAAGCCCTCATGCTGCAGCTAGAGAAAGCCTGAGCAAAAGCAGCAAAGACCAGTGCAACCCAAGTTAAATTAATTTTATTTAATAGTCTATATATTTTTTTAACGTCTCCAGACGTTGTGAGATGTCCCTTACGAGGGATAAAACCATCCCACTTGAGAACCTCTGCTCCATGTCTATTTTAAAACGATGTCACATACGCTGTTCGTGATTTTTAATTGGAAAAGCCTGCGTGTGTGCTAAGTCACTTCAGTCCGACTGTGGGACCCCATGGACTGTAACCCGCCAGGCTCCTCTGTCCATGGAATTCCCCAGGCAAGAATACTGAAGTGTGTTACATTTCCTTCTCCAGGGGATCTTCCCACCCAGGGATAGAACCAGAGTGTCGTGTCTCCGCCACTGGCAGGCAGGTTCTTTAGCAGCAATTGGAAGAAGCCTGAGTCACCGCTATTCCAAGTGTCTCAGAACAAGCTGACCCTGGTGGCGTTGCTGTGCCGCACTTGAGAACAGGGGAACATGAGAACCAGTCAGTACCTTGTAGCCTTAGATGGCAGCCTTTTAAACGCTAAGCACAGAAAAGTAATCAAAAGTGTTTTATCAGGCCACTATGCAGTATGAGCGACTCAATTAAAACTCATCTGACTGTGTCTTATTTTCAGGAGAACAGAGTACTCGTCTCCCTCTTGCAGTTTAGGGCAATTAGACGTGACTGCTATATGAAGATGCTTAACGTGACAGTTGACATGTATAACCAGCAGTTCCATTTTGCCTGACCCGGAGAGGTAGCAAACACGGGGAGATCAGTGCTAAGTCACTTCAGTCATATCCACTTTTTGCGACCTTGTGGACTGCAGCCCACCAAGTTCCTCTCTCCGTGGAGTTACCCACACAAGAATACTGGAGTAGGTTGTCATGTCCTCCTCTAGGGAATCTTCCCAAACCAGGGTTCGAACCCTTGTCTCTTACATCTCTGCATTGGCAGGTGGGTTTGTTACTACTAAAGCCACATGGGAAGCCCAAGTCCTAATATAACAGTGATGAAGCAACAGTAATGAAATGAAACCAAACCTTTTCAAACATATGATGCTACTCCCAAGCCATATTTTAATGCCTATAGTTGCACGCTTTAAGATTGATCATTTCAAAGCTAATGAAACTATATATATATATATGTACACACAAATATGTATACACATATATAATTGTGGAGAAAAAGAATAAGGCTTTATAATCTTATTCTCAAGGTATAATGAAAGAATTATCTGATGGTCCAGAGGTTAATCAATAGGTAATTGAACTAAAGTGCTACAAAATAGAATCATAGTGGTAGGTCCAGGCCAAAGTTCAATGAGATTTTCGGGAAGTTTGGCCTGGCCAGTCTGATGGACAAAAAATGGCATCTCAGTAGTTTTCATTCATATTTATTTCTTATGGGTGAAGTTGGAAATTACTTTGTATGCTCGATGGCCACTTTTTATCTCTGAATTGTTTGTGTTTTGTTTTAGACTTAAAATCTACTTGGCTATCACGATTGCAGCTCCTGCTGTTTCACTGGTACTATTTGCCCGGTAAATCTTTGCCCAAGCCTTTATTTTTCGTTTTTTCAGTTGCATTTTAAGTGAGTGTCTGGTATACAGCACAGAGTTGAGTTTTTACTATGTGAGCCAAATTGAAAATCTTTTAATAGACAAGTTAGGCCCATTCAGTTTTATGATATGACTGCTGTGTTTGCTCTCAATTCTTTCATGTCTCCTGTAATTACTGAGTGTATTATATTTACTATCTCTATGAGGGAAGGACTCAATGTGGGAAGGGGGTGGTTTAGAAAGGTTTTTATTTTTATTCTAGGCATTACTTTTGTATTCATATTTTTTCCAGTGCTCTTAAGCCCTTTTTTCTTAACCTTTTGCTACCTGTCTTTTGTAAGCAACATCCTTTGCCTCCCACCTAACTAAGTATACAACAATCAGTGGTCTTACTCTCCTTTCCCCCTTTTCTCACTCCCATTTTTTGGTAGCTGTCGTATTTGATCCACTTTATCAGTCCATAGGTATCAACATGTTTTTCTCCAGCCCGTGATCCCCAACCACCCATCACTTTAGTCTTAGCCCCGCAGTTGAATATGTGGGATCTTTCTGCCAGTCTTGTGTTCCCAGACATCTTTAAGGTGGGTGCAGCTGACTCTCCAGTAAGTTCCCCATCGAGAGCACCTGTGAACAATGTCCTGGCATCCCAGCAATTCAAAACTGATTCTCCATGACCTTGCAACCTGAAGTGCAGCTTCTTCATCCTTAAGTTTCTTTTCTTTCTTTTCCTTTTTTGGTCGTACCTCGCAGCATGTGGGATCTTAGTTCCCCAGCCAGGGATGGAACCCCATGCCCCTCTGCAGTGGCAGCTCAGAGTCTGCCGGGACCTCCAGGGAAGTTATTCTTGTTTCTTGAGAATGCTGCAGCACTCTGTCCTTATTTTGTAAGTTATTTTGGAGAAACCTGAGGCTAAATTAAGATCGTGTATTTTGCATGAGCACTCCCCGCCCCCCCCACTGCAGTGATTACAGAAGCCAGGGAATGTCATAGGACTCACTGCTGTGGATATTGGTGGGCCCCAAGGCTCTGCCTTCAGGGTTCTCTTCTATACACAGCCACCTAGAAAATATTAGTAATAATTGGTGTACAAAGCAGTAGCTTTAACCTAGGCCCTTTCCCTGCATTCCAGGCCCAGATTCCTATTTTTATTTTAATAACATGCATTGTGATTATAAATGCAATGCCTGTTAATTGTAGAAAATATAGAATACAGGAAGAAAAACGATTCACTCATAATCCCTCCATCCAGAGGAAAGTACTCTTAACACCTTTGCATATATGCTTTTAGTAATTTGAAATCACATACATTTACCTTGCTTGCCATTTTTTTTTTGGTCATAGCTTGTAGCCCATATCCTGCTTTTTCCTTGCCTTGATATGCACATATTCTCATTTCATTTTTAAAAACCCTTAAAATAACCATTATAATGACTGCATAGGACATTAAATTCATCTTCTTCTGGAAATTTGTTAATGTTATAAATAAACTTTGAACCAATATTTTCAATCACAGGCCAATGTTTTACTTACTTTACAGTGTCTCACATGTGAGGGCTGTTCAATTTATTTAAACAAATGCATGAATTTATTTATTACATAAATGCATGAATCTGACTTGTCACACTTTGGCAACTAGCACAGAGAAAGTAATGAAGAGGAGGAGAAAAGGGAGGAAGGAGAAAAATTTACTCAATATTATATAAAAACTAGAGAGAAACAACAGAGCTGTATGTCTTGTTTCGCTTTCTCAAGATCCACTCATAGTTTGAATAGTTTTAAATATAGTTTATTTGTTGTTCAGTTGCTCAGTCATGTCCAACTCTTTGTGACCCCGTGGACTGCAGCATGCCAGGCTTACCTGTTCTTCACTATCTCCCAGAGTTTGCTCAAACTCATGCCCATTGAGTCGGTGATGCCATCCAACCATCTCATCCTCTGTCATCCCCTTCTCCCACCTTCAATCTTTCCCAGCATCAGGGTCTTTGCCAATGAATCAGTTCTTCGTATCAGGTGGCCAAAGGATTGAAACNGTACACCTGTGGTGGATTGATGTCGATGTATGGCAAAGCCAATAGAGTATTGTAAAGTCAAATTAAAAATTAAATAAATAAAGAAAAGAAAAAAAAAAGAAGTTTTGACTAAGTATGTCTTTGAAACCTAGTATAAACAGTGGTGGTCACAAAATTTTTTAAAAATTTAGAAGAAAAGAAGGACCTGCCTCATGAGAGGCAGACCTGTATACAGGTCAGGAAGCAACAGTTAGAATTGGACATGGAACAACAGACTGGTTCCAAATAGGAAAAGAGTACATCAAAGCTGTATATCGTCACCCTGCTTATTTAAGTTATATGCAGAGTGCATCATGAGAAACACTGGGCTGGAGGAAGCACAAGCTGGAATCAAGATTTCTGGGAGAAATATCAATAACCTCAGATATGCAGATGACACCACCCTTATGGCAGAAAGTGAAGAACTGAAGAGCCTCTTGATGAAAGTGAAAGAGGAGAGTGAAAAAGTTGGCTTAAAGCTCAACATTCAGAAAACAAAGATCATGGCATCTGGTCCCATCACTTCATGGCAATCGGATGGGGAAACAGTGGAAACAGTGGCTGACTTTATTTTTCTAGGCTCCAAAATCACTGTAGATGGTGATTGCTGACATGAAATTAAAAGACACTTGCTCCTGGGAAGGAAACTTATGACCAACCTAGACAGCNCGGATGGGGAAACAGTGGAAACAGTGGCTGACTTTATTTTTCTAGGCTCCAAAATCACTGTAGATGGTGATTGCTGACATGAAATTAAAAGACACTTGCTCCTGGGAAGGAAACTTATGACCAACCTAGACAGCATATTAAAAAGTAGAGACATTACTTTGCCAACAAAGGTCTGTTTCGTCAAGGCTATGGTTTTTCCAGTAGTCATGTATGAATGTGAGAGTTGGACTATAAAGAAAGCTGAGTGTGNGATATGCAGATGACTATGGCAGAAAGTGAAGAGGAACTGAAGAGCCTCTTGATGAAAGTGAAAGAGGAGAGTGAAAAAGCTGGCTTAAAACTCTGCATTCAGAAAACTAAGATCATGGCATCCAGTCCCATCGCTTCATGACAAATAGATGGGGAAACAATGGAAAAAGTAACAGATTTTATTTTCTTGGACTCCAAAATCACTGCGAATGATGACTGTAGTCATGAAATTAAAAGACACTTGCTCCTTGGAAGAAGAGTGATGGCCAACCTAGATAGCATATTAAAAATCAGAGACTTTACTTTGCTGACAAAGGTCCATCTAGTTAATGCTATGGCTTTTCCAGTAGTCATGTATGGATTGTGAAAGTTAGACTATAAAGAAAGCTGAGTGTGGAAGAATTGGTGCTTTTGAACTGTGGTGTTGGAGAAGACTCTTGAGAGTCCCTTGGACTGCAAGGAGATCCAACCAGTCCAGCCTAAAGGAGATCAGTCCTGGGTGTTCATTGGAAAGACTGATGTTGAAGCCGAAACTCCGATACTTTCGCCTCCTGATGCTGGGAAAGATTGAGGGCAGGAGGAGAAGGGGACAACAGAAGATGAGATGGTTGGATGGCATCACCAACTCAATGGACATGGGTTTGGGTGGACTCTGGGAGCTGGTGATGGACAGGGAGGCCTGGCGTGCAGCAGTTCATGGTGTCACAAAGAGTAGGACACGACTGAGTGACTGAACTGAAAGGAGGAAAGAAAGATATTTCCTGATGTGTGTGTGTTCATTCATCTCTCTTTGTGACCTTATCAATTGTAACCTGCCAGGCTCCTCTGTTCATAGAATTCTGCAGGAAGAATACTGGAGTGGCTGGCCATGCTCTCCTCCAGGGGATCTTCCCAACTCAGGGATCAATCCTGCATCTCTTCTGTCTCCTGCATTGACAGGTGGATTCTTTACCACTAGAGCCACCTGGGAAGCCCTCCTGATGTATATATTTACTGTAAATTATAACTTTTTCCCACTTCAGGAAGGAAAGAAAGGGACCAGTCCAACAAAGCCTGGAATTTTATTACTTTTATAAAATTTGTCACCTTAATTTATGATCCTTACAACCCAAACCAAGTCCTTTCATGTTATTTTTTTTAAACTCCCTAACAGTCAGTCTCTGACATTCCTCATTAGACTTATCAACTCTTGTTTCTGGAGTCCAGTTTATTTGGCTTGGAGGGATCAGCCAACTCTTCGGAGATTCCCAATAGGCCCAGTGCCAAATTCTTCTGTTTGATCTAATTGTGATGAGTTAATGGCTTCACAAAAAATTTATTTTGATCCAAATCTTCCCATGCACACAGACTTTTTAAAGAAATAATATTTTCATACTTAGAGAATAACAACCAAGCTTTTAAAATATTTGATTTCCTTCCTTCTCATCCTAGCTAAAAGATTTCTTCATTCTCCATAGAGGTTTTAAGGATATAAACAGGTATAAATCACCTGCCTGACTAACCTGAACCTTCATACACTTAGTGGACTAGAGGTGATGGGCATTTCTGATTTATATTCTACATTTCCCTTGAAGTGGTTAGTGAGTAATGAGCCGGCAAAAGAGAGGCAGAAAGCCCGAGTGCAATCCCTGCTGGGTGACCTTGATTATTGTTGCTGTTCAGTCATGTCTGACTCTTTGTGACCCCATGTCTGACTGCAGCATGTCAGGCTTCCCTGTCTTTCACCATCTCCTGAAGTTTGCTCAAACTCAGGTCCATCGAGTCAGAGATGCCATCCAATCATCTCATCTCTGTTGTCCCCTTTTCCTCCTGTCTTCAGTCTTTCCCAGCATCAGGGTCTGTTCCAATGAGTCAGTTCTTCCCATCAAGTGGCCAAAGTATCAGAGCTTCACTTTCAGCATCAGTCCTTCCAATGAATATTCAGGGTTGATTTCATTTAGGATTGACTGGTTTGATCTCCTTGCTGTCCAAGGGATTCTCAAGAGTCTTTTCCAATACCGCAGTTCAAAAGCATCAATTCTCAGCCTTCTTTATGGTCCAACTCTCACATCCATACATGACTATTGGAAAAATAATAGCTTTGACTATACAGAGCTTTGGTGGCAAAGTAGCATCTCTTCTTTTTAATGCACTGTCTAGGTTTGCCATAATTTTACTCCCAAGGAGCAAGAATCTTTTGATTTCATGGCTGCAGGCACCATCTGCAGTGATTTTGGAGTCCAAGAAAATAATATCTGTCACTGTTTCCGTTAAGACCTTGATTAAGCCCTTCCTTTTGGTTGAAGGTTACATTCCCAGGACTTTTCTGAGAAAGAAGCTGAGAGCTGACGGGCAGAAGTACAGGCAGGAAGTTGATGATCAAAAGGAGTTACCCGCTCATAAGTGAAAAAGCCAGCTTAAAACTCAATATTATAAAAACTAGGATCGCGGCACCCAGTCCTATCACTGCATGGCAAATAGAAGAGGAAAAGGTGGAAGGAGTGACAGATTTCCTCTTCTTGGGCTCTCAAATCACTGCGGATTGTGAGTGCAGCCATGAAATTAGATGATTACTTCTTGGCAGGAAAGCTATGACAAACCTGGACAGTGTGTTAAAAAGCAATGAAAGACATCACTTTGTCGACAAAGGTCTGTATAGTCAAAAGTATGGTTTTTCCAGTAGTCATGTATGGATGGCAGAGATGGAGCATAAAGAAGGCTGAGCACCGAAGGACTGATGCTTCCAAAATGTGGTGCTGGAGAAGACTCTCGAGAGTCCCTTGGACAGCAAGATCAAACCAGTCAATCCTAAAGGAAATCAAGCCTGAATATTCATTGGAAGGTTTGATACTGAAGCTGAAGCTCCAATACTTTGGCTACCTGTTGTGAAGGGCTGACTCATTGGAAAAGACCCTGATGCTGGAAAGATTGAAGGAAGAAGGAGAAGAGAGTGACAGAGGTTGAGATGGTTGGATGGCATCACCAGCTCAATAGACATGAACTTGGGCAGGCTCTGGGAGATGGTGAGGGACAGGGAAGCCTGGTGTGCTGCAGTCCTTGAGACCCCAGTTGGGCATGACTTGGCGACTGAAGAATAACAACAAGGCTAGGGCCAAGCAAAACTACAGGGACTCAAAAGTATTTGCTCTTTTCCAATATCAGATGTGATAAGTGAAAGACTTGTAAAAAGGTTCTGTAGTCAAGGCCTGTGTAAATTCCATTCATTCTGCATCGTTGTGAATATGGAATGAAAGTTATAAACCCACTTAGTATAACATTATTTTTCAAAATAAAGTTATTCATCTTGATTAAAAACAAGGAAAATATGAATTATTATAGATGTACCTGTTGAAAAGATGGTCTTCCTCAAGATCACTGCTGACATTTTGGGCCAGATGATTCTATACTTGAGGGGGTGTCCCTGGCATTATAACATGTTTAGCAGTGTTCCTGTCCTCTTCTCACTAAATGCTAATGGCCCCCCTTCGCCCCTGGAGAGAATCAAAATGTCTCCATCCACTGGAAAACGTGCCCTGAGGGTAAAACATCTCCCAGTTGAAAACCACTCTTGCTTTTGTTTTTCAAGACAAGGAGCCACTTAAAAGCACATTCAGTTTTTCCATGAAATTCCCAGGTCCAAATTTTTAACACTTTGACTTGAGGGCCTGTCACTTTAAGAGAGCCTTTCCAAACATCTGGGAATATGTTTATTAATAATTATACGAGGCTTGAATGTTTGGAGAGGGAGGGGAGAGATTATTTCCTGTTTGTGCTACATACCAGGTCCTGACAGGGTACTAACATCATAGTATGCTCTGGTAAGGACTTGGATGGATGATGGATAAATGGATGGATGAAAAGTGAAATGAAAAGAAATCAGTGTAGGAAGCTATGGATTTATTTTCTTTAGCTGTCTCTTTACCTATGCTATACCAAGGTACTGCAAAGAGCATCCTAATGATGGAAGGATTAAGCTGTGTGACTCTAAAAGAAAACCTCAATGAGCTTCTGGAGTGGTGTCCCCCATGCATGCTCAGTCATGTCCAACTCTTTGAGACCCCATGGACTGTAGCCCACCAAGTTCCTCTGTCCATGGGATTTTTCAGGCAAGAATACTGGAATGAATTGCCATTTTCTCCTCCAGGGAAGCTTCCCAACCCAGGGATCAAACCTTTGTCTCCTGTATCTCCTGCATTATAGCAGATTCTTTACCTACTACTTTATTATTATTATTATTGAAGTATAGTTGATTTACAATGTTGTGTTGCTTTCAGGTGTACAGCAAAGTGATTCAGCTGAGCATATACAAATATCTATTCTTTTTCAGATTCTTTCCCATATCGGTTAGTACAGAATATTGAATAGTGGTCCCTGTGCCGTCCATGCGTGCTGAATCGCTTCCGTTGTGTCTGACTCTTCGTGACTCCATGGACTCTAGCCTGCCCGGCTCCTCGGTCCATGTGATTCTTCAGGCAAGAATACTGGAGTGGATTGCCTTTCCCGTTTTCAGGGGATCTTCCTGACTCAGGGATCCAGCCCGCGTCTCTTATGTCTCCTGCATTGGCAGGCAGGTAGGTTCTTTACCACTGGCACCACCTGATAAGCCCTTGTTGATTATCTATTTTAGCAACCCACTCCAATTTTCTTGCCTGGAGAATCCCATGGACTAAGGATCCTGGCAGGCTACAGTCCATGGGGTCGCAAAGAGTTGGATACGACCGAGCAGCTAACACTACACACCATATAGCAGTGTGTGTGTGTTAATCCCAGTGGAGTGGTACATTAAAGGGCCAAGAACATACTGTGATACTTTGGGTCTCTCACCCATTCTGCAATAGATAATGCCGTCAGGTTGAGAATTAAACCAGCATGGCCCTCACCAGGAGACTTAATGCACAACAGTAGGAACATAAACACAGCAAGGTGCGAGAGTCTGTCCCACCACCTGCATTTGCTCTGTACCTGCCCCTGACTGTCTGGGGACAAAGGACTTCAAGTGGGTCAGCGGTCAGTGTTACTCCAGGCTTGCCTGAGGTCTGTAAACGCACATCCCTTCTCCACAGCAGTAATTTAATCTGCCATCTCTATTGTGGTTGGCCAAGCTTGTCTAAATTACCCCTTCTGTGACTCTGAAACTTGACCTTATGGATTTGTTTTTGGAAAATTCTTTTTGTCGTCTGAAATCAGCCGGTCTCCAATTTGAAGATCTCATCTTTAGACTACATAAATAAACTGGCTTCTGACACGATACTCACCCCTACCTAGCCCCTTCCTAGGGGGGGCTCTGATTTTTCTAAAAGAACAAAACCGGGCCCTGCAGAAGACTGGAGATGGGGAGTTCCTAACGTTTTGATTTTGTGGGAGGTAATTTTGTTGCTATAGAAGTAAGCAGAATGTCCCCCCGGCCCCCTTGAATAATAAGTCTGATCATCACCCCATCTCCCCTGAGAGGAAAATGGCTTGTTCGTAAAGCCACTCATGGCAGGATTGTTTGGCTCCCACTGATAAATGTCGTATAGGGATCTTCTGCTTCCTAGAAATTACTCTCTTCCTAACCCCAGGGAGAGATTATTCTTGACTTTTAAATGGTACCCTGTGTTCAGCAGGCCAAGCAAAGAAGAGGAGTTAATCACTCGTTTTAAGGATCAAATTGAGCACCGAGACAGAGATGGCAAAAAAGGAAGAAAGCTTTTAGAGCATTGGGAATGTTAAAAAAAAAAAAAAAAAATCAAACATCTAATAGTTGTCAGGGAGAAAGAAAAATTTTCCTCTACCCTTCTAGGTTTTTCTGGCTGGTTTAAAAATTAAATGAACCTGATACAGCATGCTGTTGTGGTGGTTTAGTTGCTAAGTCATATCCAACTCTTTGAGATCTCATGGACTGTAGTGCACCAGACTTCTCTGTCCTTCACCATCTCCCGGAGTTTGCTCAAACTCACGTCCATTGAGTTGGCGATCCTATCCAGATTAACAGGAGAAAATCAAGCAAAAGGTTAGTAACAGATATATGTAAGATTTTCCTAGTGGTTTTGTGGAAAAGAATCCGCCTGCAGTGCTGGAGACGTGGGTTCCATCCTTGGGTGGGGAAGATGCCCCAAAGAAGGAAATGGCAACCCACCTCCAGTATTCATACCTAGGAAATCCCACGGACAGAGGAGCCTGGTGGGCTACAGGCCATAGGGTCGCAAAGAGTCGGACATGACTTAGTGACTAAGCATAAACACACACACATGAGAGAGACCCAGGAAAACCAAGCATCTGGTCAAAATGACTGCAGCTCTCACCTGAAATGCCATCATCAGCTAAAGACAAATGAAAGTGCTGGGATCGTGGTTTGGGACTTCAAAGAAAAGGAAGGCAATTCACATGGAGATAGAAAATCAAGTGTTTGGTAAACAAATGTTGGCTGAGCCAGGCAGGCTAATGTTACACAGAGAATATTCTAACAAATTTGCTAGGTTCCTGTCTACACACCTAGTTCATATCAGAGCGAAGGTGGACAGGTTGTCTATCCACATTCTTTAGGCATTTAGGAGGAAGTTCAAAGATTCTTCCGGAGTCTGTTGGGACTCAAAAAGAATGAGGCTCTGGGAATTTCCTCATGTCTGAGTGGTTAGGACTCAGGGATTTCCCTGCCATGCGCCAGGGTTTGATCCCTGGTTGCAGAACTAGGATCCTGCAAGCCATGCAGCCAAAAAAAAAAAAAATCAAAACAGAGAAAAAAATAAGCAGCCTCAATCAAATTTCATGCCAAAGAGACACATTTCTCAGGTGGCAAATTTTGCTCCCCTACGTTATGTTGCCTCACACACCTCCGTGCAGAAGCCCATCATCTCATGACCCAGCTCTGTCTCCCATTCTTTCCGTGCATGGCACCCCAAAGTTCAGAGATGAGTAAGACCAAAAGATCAGTCCTTGATTCTCAAAGATTTAAAATCCAGACGTGCAGTGACAGAGAAATAAAAAGTATGCAGAAATAGCAACAAGACAGGGAAGACTATAATGGCATAAGTGCCCAAACGACTCAAACGTCCCATGGAACGAGAAGACATATTCATTTTGTAGCGGCTGAAGAGTGACTTTGTGGCACGTGAACCAATCTTAAAGGATGGATTGCACGTGGTTAGGAAGAGATGAATGCGTATGGAGGAGTGGGAAGGCTGTATTTCATGTGATGCAGAAAATGAGCAAAGTACAAATATGCGAGAGTGCTCAGAAGGGAGGAAGAGAACAGGAAGAATTCAATCCTCACTTGGAGGTTGCATCATTTCTGGGTCCATTCAGGAGAGAAAAATCACATTAGCTGTTTTAACAGAGAGAAGGTAACATACAGATGAGTTAGCTAGGGCTTCCCTGCAGGCCCTGTGGTAAAGAATCCACCTGCCAATGCAGGAGACACGGGTTCAATCCCTAGCCCGGGAGGATCCCACATGCTGTGGAGCAGCTAAGCCCATGCGCTACGACTAAGCCTCTGCTCTAGAGCCTGTGCTCTGCAACCAAGGGTAGCCCTGCTCCCTGCAACCAGAGAAAAGCTCAAGCAGCAATGAGACCCAGGGCAGCCACACACAAAAAGGTAAATACTTAGAAATGTTTTTAACAAGTATAGTTAGCTAATACAAAATTCTGAATAAGTAGGTGAAAAAGCGGTATTAGCCATATGAAGCATATTGAATGCTGAGGCAAAAGGAAAGGAAAACATGTGCACCCCAACACACACGATTTCATGTACTTTATAAGTGGTGAATNAAAAAAAAAAAAAAAAATCAAACATCTAATAGTTGTCAGGGAGAAAGAAAAATTTTCCTCTACCCTTCTAGGTTTTTCTGGCTGGTTTAAAAATTAAATGAACCTGATACAGCATGCTGTTGTGGTGGTTTAGTTGCTAAGTCATATCCAACTCTTTGAGATCTCATGGACTGTAGTGCACCAGACTTCTCTGTCCTTCACCATCTCCCGGAGTTTGCTCAAACTCACGTCCATTGAGTTGGCGATCCTATCCAGATTAACAGGAGAAAATCAAGCAAAAGGTTAGTAACAGATATATGTAAGATTTTCCTAGTGGTTTTGTGGAAAAGAATCCGCCTGCAGTGCTGGAGACGTGGGTTCCATCCTTGGGTGGGGAAGATGCCCCAAAGAAGGAAATGGCAACCCACCTCCAGTATTCATACCTAGGAAATCCCACGGACAGAGGAGCCTGGTGGGCTACAGGCCATAGGGTCGCAAAGAGTCGGACATGACTTAGTGACTAAGCATAAACACACACACATGAGAGAGACCCAGGAAAACCAAGCATCTGGTCAAAATGACTGCAGCTCTCACCTGAAATGCCATCATCAGCTAAAGACAAATGAAAGTGCTGGGATCGTGGTTTGAGACTTCAAAGAAAAGGAAGGCAATTCACATGGAGATAGAAAATCAAGTGTTTGGTAAGCAAATGTTGGCTGAGCCAGGCAGGCTAATGTTACACAGAGAATATTCTAACAAATTTGCTAGGTTCCTGTCTACACACCTAGTTCATATCAGAGCGAAGGTGGACAGGTTGTCTATCCACATTCTTTAGGCATTTAGGAGGAAGTTCAAAGATTCTTCCGGAGTCTGTTGGGACTCAAAAAGAATGAGGCTCTGGGAATTTCCTCATGTCTGAGTGGTTAGGACTCAGGGATTTCCCTGCCATGCGCCAGGGTTTGATCCCTGGTTGCAGAACTAGGATCCTGCAAGCCATGCAGCCAAAAAAAAAAAAAATCAAAACAGAGAAAAAAATAAGCAGCCTCAATCAAATTTCATGCCAAAGAGACACATTTCTCAGGTGGCAAATTTTGCTCCCCTACGTTATGTTGCCTCACACACCTCCGTGCAGAAGCCCATCATCTCNCAAAAAAAAAAAAAAAAAAAAAAAAATCAAAACAGAGAAAAAAATAAGCAGCCTCAATCAAATTTCATGCCAAAGAGACACATTTCTCGGGTGGCAAATTTTGCTCCCCTACGTTATGTTGCCTCACACACCTCCGTGCAGAAGCCCATCATCTCATGACCCAGCTCTGTCTCCCATTCTTTCCGTGCATGGCACCCCAAAGTTCAGAGATGAGTAAGACCAAAAGATCAGTCCTTGATTCTCAAAGATTTAAAATCCAGACGTGCAGTGACAGAGAAATAAAAAGTATGCAGAAATAGCAACAAGACAGGGAAGACTATAATGGCATAAGTGCCCAAACGACTCAAACGTCCCATGGAACGAGAAGACATATTCATTTTGTAGCGGCTGAAGAGTGACTTTGTGGCACGTGAACCAATCTTAAAGGATGGATTGCACGTGGTTAGGAAGAGATGAATGCGTATGGAGGAGTGGGAAGGCTGTATTTCATGTGATGCAGAAAATGAGCAAAGTACAAATATGCGAGAGTGCTCAGAAGGGAGGAAGAGAACAGGAAGAATTCAATCCTCACTTGGAGGTTGCATCATTTCTGGGTCCATTCAGGAGAGAAAAATCACATTAGCTGTTTTAACAGAGAGAAGGTAACATACAGATGAGTTAGCTAGGGCTTCCCTGCAGGCCCTGTGGTAAAGAATCCACCTGCCAATGCGGGAGACACGGGTTCAATCCCTAGCCCGGGAGGATCCCACATGCTGTGGAGCAGCTAAGCCCATGCACTACGACTAAGCCTCTGCTCTAGAGCCTGTGCTCTGCAACCAAGGGTAGCCCTGCTCCCTGCAACCAGAGAAAAGCTCAAGCAGCAATGAGACCCAGGGCAGCCACACACAAAAAGGTAAATACTTAGAAATGTTTTTAACAAGTATAGTTAGCTAATACAAAATTCTGAATAAGTAGGTGAAAAAGCAGTATTAGCCATATGAAGCATATTGAATGCTGAGGCAAAAGGAAAGGAAAACATGTGCACCCCAACACACACGATTTCATGTACTTTATAAGTGGTGAATTTTTCCGGAACACTAAATTAGCTGAAAAATAATGAAAAATTGAAAAGTTTGTGTATTGAAATTCACAATATTGTTTTTAATTTAAATGCTTTATTTGTACCCAAACCCAATTTATAATAATTTTACATCATTTTAAGCTAATTCAAAATTATTCAAGATTATCCCCTGGACAGGAGAAATGGTCAAATATGATAATTCTCTCAATAAGAATTTGAAATGAGCAAAAAATCATATATTTTGAAAATAGAGTTTATGAGCTTGTGTTTATTAAAGCCAGTGGAACACATTTTTCTCTTTAGCCTCAGGCTCTAAGATGCCTCAGCATGGTACTGAAATTTTGGTATTTTGTTCACCATGGTTTTGTGCATTTGAGTTTTGAAAAATATTACATTCATATGTAGGTTGTCTGGATTCCTGAGAATTTTGATGTCCCCTTTAATTCTATGCCTGAGGCAACTGACTCACTGACCTCATCCTAACCTTGGCCCTATGAAAAGGTAGAATAGAATTCTAACTGCCATATGATCCTGCAATTCCACTCCTGGGTATGTATCCAGACAAAACTATAATTCAAAAAGATACATGTGCCCCTGTGTTTATAAAAGTACTATTTACAAGAGCTAAGACATGGAAACAATGTAAAAGTCCATCAACAGATGAATGGACAAATCTGTGGTACAATGGAATACTCCTCAGCCATAAAAAGAATGAAGCAATGCCATCTGCAGCAGCGTGGATAGAATTAGAGATTATCATATACCATGTGATAACACTCATGTGGGAGATCTAAAATAAGACACAAATGAACTTACTCATGAAACAGAAACAGACTCACAGACATAGATAACAGACCTATGGTTGCCAAGGAGGAGGGGAAGTGGGAGAGGGATGATTAGAAGTTTGGGATTAGCAGAAGCAAACTATTGTATATAGATAGATAAACAACGAGGTCCTACTGGATAGCACAGGAACTGTATTCAAAATCCTATAATACACCACAATGGAAAAAATATGTCAAGATATACATATAACTGAGTCATTTTGCTGTAAAGCAGAAATTAAACAACATTGTAAATTACCTGTACTGGGATTAAAAAGAGAGAGAAAGAGAACTCTAAGACACCACAGCTAGGTGAGCAAGTGTTGCTGGTTCCTAGGAGCAGACAGCCTGAGGGACACACCCAGGAAAAAGGAAGGATCAGTCCCTTCTTCTTCCAGTGCTGTGGTCTCTCTCTCCCGCCCACTAGAAGAAGAGTCTAATAGGGTGCCCACAGGCAAAGCAGAATCCTGGTCCAGCATCACAAAGCCAACTACAGAAGAGTGAGTTTGGGGCTAAAATCAATAGCCAAATAACTGGCACATGGACAATTTCCCCTGAGTTGAATCTTGAAAGATAAGTAAGACAGTCATTTTTTGAGCACCATGCTAGGCTCTTTACAATATCACACAGTTAATACATGAAAGTGTTCTGAACCCAAAACTAGTTCAGTCTCACCCCAAAGCTTCTGCTTTCAATCACGATGCCATAAATGAAGGAGAGGACATGTCAGGCAAAGGAAAACAGAATCAGTTCCGTTTAGTCGCTCAGTCGTGTCCGACTCTTTGTGACCCCATGAACCGCAGCATGCCAGGACTCCCTGTCCATCACCAATTCCTGGAGTTTACCCAAACTCATGTTCATTGAGTCAGTGATGCCATCCAACCATCTCATCCTCTGTCGTCCCCTTCTCCTCCTGCCCTCAATCTTTCCCAGCCTCCGGGTCTTTTCAAATGAGTCAGCTCTTCACATCAGGTGGCCAAAGTATTGGAGTTTCAGCTTCAGCATCAATCCTTCCAATGAATATTCAGGACTGATTTCCTTTAGGCTGTCCTGGTTGGATCTCCTTGCAGTCCAAGGGACTCTCAAGAGTCTTCTCCAACACCACAGAATAGAGCGAGGTAAAAGGGTTGACAAATAGCATGGTGTGTGATGGTGACAAGTGGTCTAGTTACAGGACATCTTGTTTGTGCTGGACAACTTGCCCAGTGTTTTATATTTTATTTTTTACTTGTAGGTGCTCTTCTTTGTCCCATTTTATAGATGGGAAACCAAGTCATAGAACATTAGTTAAATTTTCCCAGGGACATTCAGCTCATAGGTGAAGCAACCAGAATACAAACCTCAACTTCACAGTCTTTGCCTTTACTCACTAGCCAGACTGCCTCCCACAGAACGTAAAATGAACTTGAGGCTGGAGGTAGGATAGAATCAGGTTCTGGCGGCCATCCTAAGGTACAGGACTTAATTCTCCGTAGGAATGGGGACTGCTGAAGCATTTTAAACAGCATCAGTTTTGTGATTTGTATGGGTCACAATGGTCTGAGCCCAGTTTGGAAGATAAATTTTAAAAGGTCAAAGATTTACACAATCTGAAGGGAAACCCGAATATAGGATGTATTTTAAATATACACACAGGAATTAGAGAAACCAATTATAAAACTATTGCAATAATTTAGTGAGTAGAGCTCTAATGGAGTTGAGAATAGGGAATGTATTTAAGAGACTAGAGATATTTATAACACTAGTGATTAGACATGGATAATGATAAAAAGCATTGGAGAAGACTCTTGAGAGTCCCTGGGACTGCAAGGAGATCCAACCAGTCAATCCTAAAGGAAATCAGTCCTGAATATTCATTGGAAGGACTGATGCTGAGGCTGAAGCTCCAATACTTTGGCCACCTAATGCAAAGAACTGACTCATGGAAAAGACCCTGATTTTAGAAAAGATTGAAGGTGGAAGGAAAAGGGGGCCACAGAGGATGAGATGATTGGATGGCATCACCGACTCAACGGACATGAGTGTGAGCAAGCTCCAGGAGTGGGTATGGACAGGGAAGCTTGGCGAGCTGCAGTCCATGGGGTCACAAAGAGTCAGACACAACTGAGCAACTGAACTGAACCAAACCGAGTGATAAACAGAGAAGAGTAATGGATTACCATGGTTTGGGGTTCTGGCCAGCAGGTTAGCATGTCTTACGCTGATAGAAATGTCAGTCTAGTGCAGTAGACTAGTTCCTATCAACATTTGTTTTCTGGAACTTTGAGCTTATGTAGAAATATCCCTGGTCAGGAACCTAGATCCCACATCCTGCAACTAAGACTTGATGTATCCAAAATAAATAAACTTTTTTTCTAGAAATTAATGTAGCTCAACAAGTAGAATGTGTAGTAATAGATAAATAAAATGAGGCAACGAGCTAGATCNTTTCTCAAGTGAGTCTACCAAGAATAAAATAAAATCCATTCCTCAATGAATCTGCTCCTCCCACCACTAAGTTCTATGTATGAGTGAAGACTCTCATCACCTTCTCAACTGACAGGACTTTGCTTCTCTCCATCAGTAGTTACAGGCTGTGTTCTTTTCTACTCATTCCTTTTTAGATAACTCAGTCTCCTCCAACTAAGATCCCACTTCTCACCACTCAGGTCAAAATGTGAAGAGAAGAGAGAAAAGGGAGCCAAGCCCTAAGAGCGTTTTCCCAACCCCTTCTCCATCGCCCACCTGGTATACTAGACCAAGCGTTCATTGGCTTTCTTGCAGGTATCTGTTGTTAAACTTACAAAGCAACTTTGTATATTGGCTGTTAAAGTATTAAGAGCTTTAAATCATCATGCTTGGAGCATTTCACACTCAGAAATTGGCAAACGTTTCCAATTGGGTTTTTTATCCCCCTCTACTACCGACCATGCCTTATTTCATATATGTATCTACAGACCTCACAGACCTGCTCTTCTCGGTTCTTGTAGAGATTCCTCTGACAGGTGGAAGATGGGTTTTTATTTTAGTCTGTTTGCTTCCCAGTTTTTATCCTTAAAGACCTAGCTCAGTTGTCTTGGTCAAAGTGTTTCAGTTTCAAGAAACTGAGTCCCAGTCACGATAGCTCAGAAAAAGAGAAGAGTTGGGGTAATAACGGAAAAGACAGAAGAATCTCAGATAAACCAAGGCAGAAAGTACACAGTCTGATGTTCAGGTCCATGAACCCAACAGGGCCCCACCACTGGGAGGCACCTGATTGGGTGGTTTATGGTCCAATCAGCCACAGGCTAGGGAATCTCTCGGTAAATTCAGATTTACCTCTGCTCACAGGCCCAATGTTCATACAGGCTAACACAGTGAAAGATGGCCAGCACATCTTTCTTTAAGGGTTATTGAAACTGTGCCACTCAGATTGAGACATGAAGCCACAGTCTTTTACTTGAGATCACACACCTAGTCTCGGGACTTAATGAAATTCAGGTTCTTGATGTGTCCTCACAGAATTCAGTGAATGACAAAGTGATAAGTAAGAAGGGGATTTATTTAAAGAGAAATGCATACTACAGATAGAGTGTGGGCCCTCTCAGAAGCTGAGAGCAGCCCCAGGGTATGGAGTTGTCAGTTTTTATAATGGTGGGTAATTTCATAGGTTAATAGTA
Organism: Neotragus pygmaeus; assembly: GCA_006410875.1. Taxonomy (NCBI): domain Eukaryota; kingdom Metazoa; phylum Chordata; class Mammalia; order Artiodactyla; family Bovidae; genus Neotragus; species Neotragus pygmaeus. The sequence continues at coordinate 729,199 of SJYV01006839.1, forward strand.
GGAGGAGCACTCCAGCTACTTTGGGGGAAGAGGTGGGGATTTCCAAAAGTTGAGCCACTGCCCACTCTTTGACCTCTTATGGTTGACTTTGGAATTGTGATGGCAACTGTGAGAATGTCATTTAACATGCTCATGGACTTCCCAGGTGATGCTAGTGGCAAAGAAACTTCCTGCCAAAGCAGAAGGCTTAAGAGACACTGGTTTGATAGCTGAGTCGGGAAGATCCCCTAGAGAAGGGCACAGCCACCCACTCCAGTATTCTTTTCTGGAGAATCCCATGGACAAAGGAGCCTGGTAGGCTGCAGTTCATGGGGTCACAAAGAGTTGGACATGACTGAAGTGACTTAGCATGTACACACATGTTTATAGTGAGATCCACTGATGCTCAAGGTCTAGTGGAAGTCAACTCATGTGCCATCTTGGACCCAGTTGGTTCTAATCAGTCTTTGTCATGTCCTATGGCTATGTCATTCCTTTAAAAGTTGTGCCTTGCTCCCTTCCTTCCTGTTTCAATATGGCTTATTTACTGTCTTTCTCTTGGAGAAGGAAATGGCAATCCACTCCAGTATTCTCGCCTAGAGAATTCAATGGACAGAGGAGCCTGGTGGGCTGCAGTCCATGGCGTCTCAAAGTCAGACATGACTGAGCGACTTTCACTCACTCACAGGATTTGGCTAGAAATTGTTACCCTATTTTTATTTAACTATTTGCAATGAAATTCACAAAATGCATCCAAAAAAACTGAGTTCTTACTTGAGTTGACATTAGAACTTGAGTTCTACCTAAGAGGAAGGAGAGAAACTATCAAACTTATAGAATCCTCCTTAATAGATTAGGGATGGTTCGAAACTGGAGCTATTTCAACAATGATATAACCCCTCATATGTGACAAGCAACATGGTTAGACAGTCATGATAAAGAATTTATCAAGGATCAGTCTTTTTAGGAACTCATCTTTTAATAAGAAGCTCATGATCTAACTGGAAATAAAGGATAATAACAACAGAGTTAGCATGTTGTAGCTCAAGCTTTGGGGGTTTTAAAACAGCCAGACTGAGTTCAGACTGAGGTCAGCCTGCAAATAGTCTGTGTCCTCCCGGGCTCCTTGTTGCCCCCTGATTTATCATTCTCACTCTCTCTGTGGTCCAGAGTAGCAACCTCCTGCTTAGGTAGCAATTGGAAGCATCATTACTTTCAAAGACAGCAAGTGGAGGGTGGAGAGAGGTGCGGTCCCTAATTTCACTGTTAAAAGGATGCATTTCTGGGTCCCTATATGGAGAAGCTAAAAACATCCCAATGAGTAATCATTACGAACGATGGCTGAATTTTCTAGTACTTTTCATATCGCATTCCACTTCTGAGTAAGACTAATAGGATTCCTTAAGCTGGTTGTGAAACCTGAAATCTAGCATTGTTATTCTAGAAAAATACACTGCAATTTAAACCACTGGATCACAGCAGGGCTTTGGAAACAAAGTCCATCCATTACAGTGAACAGAACTAAGACTTGATCTAAGAGAGAGCTCAGTTCCACTGACCTCTCCTTCCTCACCTTGCAAGTATGCCTGCTATTTAGAAGAAACAGGAAGTTAACTCTGTGATGGGAATCATAAGTTATGGCAGCAAATTAATTGAATTCTTGACTGAAGACTTCTCGAATGCAAAATGCTTCCTATACACATAGTATATATTCCTGATTTCATTTTCATTCTGCTGTAAAGGAAATTTTGAAGAGCATGGCTGTGAAAATTAGGGATTTCCAGTCAATCTTTTCAATGTCTAACACTCCAAAAATAATGTTCTAAGGAATTTTCATTGATGAAAACAGCTAATGTGGAAATAAACTTCCACTATCTAAGCTATAATGTTTATAGTATATTATGGCTCTCCCTCCAAGACCTTCAGAGTTCTCTTTGTGTTTGGGTTATGAACATAAGCAACCAGCTGCTCCTAATCCCAAAATAACAGAGTTCAGGAAAACAAGAAATTAGCAGGGCAAGAAGGCACCGTGAAAGTCTTGTCAGTCACTCTATTTATATATTTTTTTGTTATTAAGTCACTCACAAGCATTTATTGCACCCTACTGTTTGCCAGACACTGTAGTTTGTTACTCGGGATGTATTGGTGCACAAAAAAAAGATGTGTTCCCTGCCAACAGTCCTAAAGAAGTAATAGCTAGGGAATTCCTTGGGGCTTCTGTGGTGGCTCAGATAGTAAAGCGTCTGCCCACAATGCGGGAGACCCAGGTTTGATTCCTGGGTTAGGAAGATCCCCTGGAGAAGGAAATGGCAACCCACTCCAGTGTTCTTGCCTGAAAAATTCCATGGACAGAAGAGCCTGGTGGGCTACAGTCCAAGGGACTTCAAAGAGTCAGACATGACTGAGCAGACTTCATTTTCTTTCTTTCTTTCTCTGGTGGGCCAATGGTTAGGACTCCACTCTTTCACCTCAGAGGCCTGAGTTCAATCCCTGGAGGGGGGGTGGGGCTTGGGGGGGAATTAAGATCCCACAAGCTGTGAGGTGCAGCCCCAAAAACAAACCTAACAGTTACATAATGCTTATAGTTTCAGGGTTGTCCCAAGCATTTTCTTATATAAAACTCATTAAATCAAACTTCTAAAGTAAGTACTGTTATGATCTCCAATTTAGAGATGAGGAAATTGAGGCACTAGAGTTTTAAATGGTAATCACATAATCTCACTTGTATATATATCATTTCAAACCAATCTAAGGTCTCTGATGGAAAGTTATACCAGGGACTCATTTCAAGCAGGGACCTGGACCACAGATCATTTCTTGAACAGCTCTGTGGTGAAGGACAGACCCAAAAGATGTATTATGAGGCAAGGGGCTTTACTCCTCAAAAAAAGAGCAGTCAGTTCAAGATAGAGGTATTGTCTCTCTAGAATATCTCTCTAGATTTAGAATGTTGAAACTCCATTCTGCATCTTTTTCTGCCATTGCCTGGTGATGAAATATTGCTAAGTCTTGCTCTTCCTGTTTTGGAGAAAGCATCTCCTGCAAGATTGATGTCTGAATAAAGTTTCAGTCATTTTCAGATATTATTGTGAAAAAAAGTTCTCTGTAGGAAAATGAATTTCATATCATCAGAGATGCAAACTAATACACTGAATTTTATCCTGGAGCAACGGTGGATGGGTGTGTCTACACTTGGGAACCCAGTGGCATGCATTGGTTTAACCTTTTAAGTGGATCAAGAGCTTTGAGCTAAGGGGAAAGAATTTTTTTCCTCATCAGAGTGCTTCGGTACCTTTGTCTCATCAGCACTGAGTTCACATCAACCAGGCTTACTGGATCAGCTCAGATGCGATTAGTTTCAACAGCAGATTCTACTGCTCCAAAGAAATGTACATAAGGTTAGGTAACAACTAGCATTGCTTTCCTTTGTTTTTATGATTTCAAGCGCCATTTCCTTCTCCAGGAAGTCTTCCCAACTCAGGGATCAAACATGGTTCTCCTGCACTGCAGGCAGATTCTTTACCATCTGAGCCACCAGGGAAGCCTGCTCAAAACAGAAAAAATGACTAATTAAATTTAGGACACAATCATTTGGAAATTTATGTATTCACTAAAATGATAATAATAAACTACATAGAAATGTTTTCATTAAAATAATAGTATAAAGACTACATAGAAATACAATTTGTGACTTGAATTTATTGGGAAATAATAGACTTTAAAGCTGCAAGAATTATGTTTATAACTAAATGAAAACCAAAGCACCAGAGACTAGAAAGTCGCAGAAAATAAAAAGAGGTCAAGATTGTATCAGAGTGAAGAAATTAGGACACTTCCTATATCTTTCTAATTTTCTGTAATGGGTTGTCTTTTTAAATTGAAAGGAAGAAAATGAAATGTTTTATGTGCTATTTCAAAATGTCAACGGCCCTGGTTTACTGCTAACTGCTCTTGTCAAAGTTCAGAAATGGGAGTCATACCATGGCTAGAGGTATAAATCCACAGAGTTACTATGCCCTCCTCCATCAAGATAGAAATCCTCAAAAAGGAAAGCAAAATCTATATGCATAGCTTCAGAGCACAGAAAAAAATCACATTATGACTTTACTCAAGACGTTCACAACCATTTCTCCGTCAGGAATGGAATAATGCATATTGGTCTCCAACCTTAAATACATGTATGCTCTCTTGTTAAAAAGAAGATCTTGGAAATTCCCTGGTGGTCCAGTGGTTATGTTAGGTAGGTAGAATAGGGAAATGGAGTCCAAAATGGCGGTGGCTAAAGAAAAAACAAAGAAGGTCAAAGGAAGTTCTGAAGACCAGAGTGAAGACTTCGGGTAGAACAAACAGTGCTCCTGGCTAAGCCCAATTTGCATAGGGCAGGCCCAGGTGGAGGCAAAAACATATAAAAGGAAGAGCCAAAGCGCTCTCTCTCTTTTTCTCTCCNTTTTTAATCCATTAATTATTTTTAAATCTTCTTTCTGAAAAAGTCTTATAGTCTGTAAACTATGACATAAACTGTAATTTGAAGTCCTTTTTTTTTTCTTAAGGTGATTCTAGATTGATAATGACTCTACTGGAATAGGATTTATAGAATCCCAGGGTTTGAAAGAACCTTAAGTGATCTAGTCCAACTTCTACATTTTCTCAACCAAAGTCTTATACTACCTGGGATCAAACCCCTTCACAGGTAGGAAATTCCTTTTGCTCCACTCACTTCATCTTTGGTTGGCACATTAAGAATGTTATTAACTTGAGTTCAAAGATGTCTCTCTGATGATTCTATTGACTTCTCTGAAAATGTATGATACGACATAAGGGTTGGCATTCAACTGGCACATGCATGCTTGTACAATGTATCAGTTGTTAAAATACTCAAGTATGTTATTTAATAACCACACTACACTGAGTCCACACTACTGCCAGGGGGCACTCCTGGGCCATTTCATAATGTGGGAACTAAATGACCCAGCAGAGGGCCCTGGGGCTCTACTCTGGAAATATGACCGGTATCCCTTCTGAGAGTTCAGTGCCTCTGCTGTACTTGGCATTTTTAACATCATCCTTGCTTGTACCTCTACCACATAGAAGCCTGTTACTTTGTTTCTTAAAAGCTCAAAAGTCTGGTTAGTCAAAGAATGATGCATCACCTTGGAGTTCTGAGGTATTTTGCAGAATTGCAGGCACCACCTCAAATCTACTTAATCATAATCTACATTTTAATGAGACCTCCAGATGATTCATATGCAAACTTCATTTGATTTGTGCCATCTTAGATCTTGCTTCTAGGTTGGGGCTTGTAACCTAGCAGAAATTCAAAGCAATGGCACTAACGAGGGCTTAAAGCAGTGGATACTTAACAACCAGTACTTGACTATTTTAACAACTAGTACTTTGTATGTATCAGCTGAATGACAACACTTGGGTTGTTTGATAAATTTTAGGAGAAGTAAATAGAATTTTCAGAGATACAGCTTTGAAATGGTAGATTAACAATGTAGAGAAGGAGAGGGGAGTTCATCAAAGCATCTAAATCCTTGAGAAGGCAACATGTTCTATGTGCACTAAGAGGAACCGGTCTTTGAAAGAAGGAAGAAATAAGTAGGAAGAAGCCAATGCAGAAGCAGGAGTTTGAAGGCTGGGTAACAAGATGGTAAGATGAATTTTGAGAAGGTAAGGTAAGATGGATTTTGTCATTTCAGTGAAACTTGAGGGAGTTTGTCAGCTGAAATGGGTGGGCAGGAGAATATGGAGGTGTAATCAAAAAGTAGAGGCTGATGAATTAGTCATTTCAGTGAGTAGACAGCCTTATTAGAAAAATGTTGGTAGATTCCTGGACAGCTTGAGTGTGTTTGAATGTTGTACACATGAACTTAAACAGAAATCAGTCAGCCCATTTGGATGTTCAAGTGCTAGTCGGAAGATGGCAGATGGTAGATTGCGGCCAGTGCTGGGATTCTGTTAGCCAGATAAGTGAGAAAGTTGAAAAAATAAGGGCATGCTAAGTCATTTCATTCATATCCAACTCTTTGTGATCCCGTGTATCTGCCAGGCTCCTCTGTCCATGGGATTCTCCAGGCAAGAACACTGGAGTGGGTTGCCCTTCTTCAGGGGATCTTCCTGACCCAGGGATCAGATCCAGGCCTCCGTTGCAGGCAGATTCTTTACCATCTGAGCCACAATGCGAGGCCACTGCAAGAATTTTCCTTACATCACTCAAGATAGATGAGGGGGCAAGTAAATACAAAAATGGGCTGGGAGATATATGAGACAGTTGCTGTCAGGTCAGTGAAATGAAGATCTTAACTAGAATAAGTGGGCTTGAAAGTATAGGAAGTAGAAGTGTGAGAGTGAGAGGAATTGAAGATTGTGAAGGTTGTAATATACCAGAAAACTGGGTTCATTTCTTGGTGAGTGTCAAGCCAAAGATCAGGAGAAGGACTGATAATTGCAGTACACTGGGGAGCTTTCCCAAAGCAGTGTCTCCCCAGAAGCAAGATAGGTGAAATTTTAAGCCAAGGGCTCATGTATATTTATGAACATGCTTGGTCAGTATATGCATATTCATGAAGGGATATGAACAGGAGAATTTAATATAGAATTATGGCAAAAGTCAACAGAGTGCATATTTTAGTTGACTGAAGTCACAAAAGTCAGAAAAAGTCAACATCATCATGGTGGTTGAGGACCTCAGGCTAATCCTTACTACTGAAACAGAACTGGGAGTCTAGGCAATTGATTTATTATCTTTGCTGTTGTTAATTCTCTTGCTTGATAGCAGTTTGTTGCTGCCTTCTTTTGTTTCCTTAAGATCATTAATTACTGAGACTTGTAAGAGGACAAACACTGTACCCAGGCTTAGATCACAAAATGGCTTAGGACGAAAATGGTTTCTCTTATGTCAACAAAGCCATGCCTGATTCTATTTCTCCAGGGACTCCATGCCCTATCTGCTTACAGTAATTTGTGTTGAAAGGCTTAAGTATGACATTAAGAGATTCGAGTGGAGAAGAAGTCAAGGAGTTGAGAGACCATGGAGCTGGCTGGGACACTTACAGAAACTTTATTTAATGTTTTATCATGGAAAACTTTCAGCATATACAAAGGCAGAAAGAAGGGTATAATAAACCTCCATGTATACATCACCCACCTTCAACAATTATCAGCTCATGTTCAACCTACTTTTACCAGTGGAAGAAAACCCAAATACCACATCTTGATATCTGTGAATATACCAGAATGCACCTGTAAAAAACAAGGAATCATTAAAAAAAAAAACACCACACATCCATGTTATATCATCACATTTAAAACAACTAACAATAACCACATAGTATCTTTGTGAAGCTATGGACTGTAACCCGCCAGCTCCTCTATCCATGGGATTCTCCAGGCAAGAACAGTGGAGTGGGTTGCCACGCCTGCCTCCGGGGCATCAGGGATTGAACCTGAGTCTCTTAGTCTCCTGCACTGGCAGGCAGGTTCTTTACCACTAGCACCACCAGGGAAGACCACATATCATAATATCATCATATACCCAATCTGCCACAGTGATGGTTGAAATTGCTGATCACCATGTCAGGAATTGATGTGGAGATACAGGTTGATGGAGGGACCAATTCCCAAAGCAGGAAGAGGAAGGACACAGAATTCACCAGGGACAGCAATAAAGAAGGGTGAGATTTTCAAGAGAGTTAACCTAAATTGTGAGAAACTCTGGGCTGGATGAAGCACAAGCTGGAATCAAGATTGCCGGGAGAAATATCGATAACCTCAGATATGCAGATGACACCACCTTTATGGCAGAAAGTGAAGAGGAACTAAAAAGCTTCTTGATGAAAGTGAAAGAGGAGAGTGAAAAAGTTGGCTTAAAGCTCAACATTCAGAAAACGAAGATCATGGCATCTGGTCCCATCACTTCATGACAAATAGATGGAGAAACAGTGTCAGACTTTATTTTTGGGGGCTCCAAAATCACTGCAGATGGTTGACTGTAGCCATGAAATTAAAAGACGCTTACTCCTTGGAAGGAAAGTTATGACCAACCTAGACAGCATATTCAAAAGCAGAGACATTACTTTGCCAACAAAGGTCCATCTAGTCAAGGCTATGGTTTTTCCAGTAGCCATGTATGGATGTGAGAGTTAGACCATAAAGAAAGCTGAGCATCAAAGAACTGATGCTTTTGAAATGTGGTGTTGGNCAAAAGCAGAGACATTACTTTGCCAACAAAGGTCCATCTAGTCAAGGCTATGGTTTTTCCAGTAGCCATGTATGGATGTGAGAATTAGACCATAAAGAAAGCTGAGCATCAAAGAACTGATGCTTTTGAAATGTGGTGTTGGAGAAGACTCTTGAGAGTCCCTTGGACTGCAAGGAGATCCAACCAGTCCAGCCTAAAGGAAATCAGTCCTGAATATTCATTGGAAGGACTGATGCTAAAGCTGAAACTCCAATACTTTGGCCACCTGATCCAAAGAGCTGACTCATAAGACCCTGGTGCTGGGAAAGATTGAAGGCACGAGGAGAAGGGGATAACAGAGGATGAGATGGTTGGAAGGCATCACTGACTCAATGGAGATGAGTTTGGGTAAACTCTGGGAGTTGGTGATGGACAGGGAAGCCTGGCCTGCTGCAGTCCATGGAGTCACAATGTCTCTGGGATCAGACACAACTGAGCAACTGAACTGAAACTGAACCTAAACCTCAAAAGTGCATGCGCTTCTTTTGCTTCCAAGAAAGGTGGAAAAATGGCTTGAAAATGGCAGTGAGAAACAGAGGACAGCTTTGAGTCTCATAATAGTCTCACCCTGAGAAACAAGGAATATGAGAGCAAAAATAGTCTCCAGTCAAGAGATATAAAGGGAGAAGAGATTTCATACGGAGAGCCAGGCTTCTGGTGAATTCGGAAAGTGAAAGAAACATTTATCAAAGAGATGGAATGTATGAGGATCTGCTGATTGTAGACCTGGAGGGCTTAGTGAGTAATATGAAGGTGGGTGAGGGTGAGGGTACAGAGGATCAAGTCAGATTTATGAGGAGATGTTCTGGAAACTGTGGGTCATGATTAGGGTGATGATACACCCCATTTTTCTCAAGAGTGTCTCCATTTATATCTCATCCTGACATGCAATTTACTGTATGTCCAAGTTCAGATCATAAATTGTGTGATCCCCCTAGTCATAAAGATTGACTGAAGTTTGTTCTCCAGACGGTGGTTGAGTGAGCCCATGTGCCCAGAATGGTGAGTTGGTCCTGAGGGCCAGCCTGTTCTAGCTCTGTGCAACCCTGGGGTGAAGACCACCCTGCAGTTCTGGGAGCTGGTACTGGCATGGTCTTTTCTCCATTGGTGAGTCCATTTGGTGTGAAGAATGCTAAACTTTTGATCCAGAAATTCTGAAGTTGAGAGTCTTCAGAAGGCTCTAATCAATATCGCAAAGACTGACATGAAATGAAGTTAAAGTCACTCAGTTGTGTCTGACTCTTTGCGATCCCGTGGACTATACAGTCCATGGAACTCTCCAGGCCAGAATACTGGAGTGGGTAGCCTTTCCCTTCTCCAGGGGATCTTCCTGACCCAGGAATCGAACCAGGGTCTCCTGCATGGCAGGCATATTCTTTGCTAACTGAGCTATGAGGGAAGCCCCAAAGATTACTTACCAACAAGCTCTTGTTTCAATATTATTTACAAGAAGTTGGACTCCCCAGCATAAACAGAATAATTAACCATCTCTAAATGAATAGATCTAATTCTCTGCTGGGGAATAAACTACACAGAATTCTCCATTCATGAAATGTCTGAGTCCCAAATAACTACCTACAGTTCTCGGCACCTACCATCCTGACCTGTCATTTGAAACTCACATGTGACGCCACCAGGAGAGGCACTGATATCAGTGCATTTTGGATGTGTACCTTTTTTTGGGGGGGTGGGGTGCTTTTCTATTTCTCTTGAGCTAATTTTAATGCATATCATTTTGGGGATAATTACAAACATATAATTTTTCAAATTTATTGATATTAAATTGCTCAAAATATTTGCTTATGATTTCTACATTCCTTATATTTTTATTTGTTCTCTTTCTTTTACTTGATCCAGCTCTAGTTTTTTTATTCTATTATTTCTTGTTTTATATCTCATTCATTTCTACTCCCATCTTTATTTCNTGGTGTTGGAGAAGACTCTTGAGAGTCGCTTGGACTGCAAGGAGATCCAACCAGTGCATCCTAAAGGAGGTCAGTCCTGAGGGCTCATTTGAAAGACTGATGATAAAGCTGAAACTCCAATATTTTGGCCACCTGATGCGAAGAGCTGACTCATTTGAAAAAACCTAATGCTGGGAAAGATTGAAGGCAGGAGAGGAAGGGGATGGCAGAGGATGAGATGGTGGATAGAATCACTGACTCAATGGACATGAGTTTGGGTAAACTCTGGGAGCTGGTGACGGACAGGGAGGCCTGGCATGCTGCAGTCCTTTGGGTCACAAAGAGTCGGACACGACTGAGTGACTGAACTGCCCTGAATATTGCTCTATTCATTCTATTATACGGCATTAATATTGCTATATTTCTTTCTTTGAAATTTTAATGAAGCATAGTTGATTCACAATGTTGTAAATGTGTTAATATCTGCTGTACAGCAGCAATTCAGTTACATTATATATATATATATATATACACATACATATATATATATATATATATGTATGTATGTATATATACACTCTCCTTTAGGATGAGGGTCTTTTGCACTGCAAGGAGATCCAATCAGTCCATCCTAAAGGAAATCGGTCTTGCATATTTATTGGAAGGACTGATGCTGAAGTTGAAGCTCCAATACTTTGGCTGCTTATTTGGGAAGAACTGGCTCATTGGAAAAGCCCCTGATGCCAGAAAAGACTGAAGGCAGGAGGAGAAGGGGATGATAGAGGATGAGATGGTTGGATGGCATCACTAATTCAATGGACGTGAGTTTGAGCATGCGCTGGGAATTGGTGATGGGCAGGGAACCCTGGCATGCTGAGTCCATGGGGTCACAAAGAGTTGGACACGACTAAGCAACTGAACTGAACTGATACTTTTTCATATTCTTTTCCATTATGGTTTATCACAAAATATTTAATNGAGTTTGAGCATGCGCTGGGAATTGGTGATGGGCAGGGAACCCTGGCATGCTGAGTCCATGGGGTCACAAAGAGTTGGACACGACTAAGCAACTGAACTGAACTGATACTTTTTCATATTCTTTTCCATTATGGTTTATCACAAAATATTTAATGTAGTTCCCTGTGTTATACAGGAGGACTGTTGTTTATCCATCCTATATATAATAGTTTGCATCTGCTAGCCCCCAACTCCCAGTCTGTCCTTTCCCCACCGTTCTCCGCCTTGGTAACCAGAAGTCTGTTCTCTATGTCTGTGAATCTGTTTCTGTTTCATAGAGAAGTTTATTTGGTTGATATTTGAAAAATATATCTTTTCTCCATCCCTTCTTTTTTTAAATAGCATGTAACTTTCTCTTTGAAATCTTTATATATTCACATAAATCTCTACAACAACAAAAGATACAGGGAGGTCCCTTGCACTCCACGCAGCCTGCCTCAGGGTCCACATCTTGCAGAACTATAAAACTCTGTTTCAAATTTCTAAAATACGTAAACATATAAATATAAATAATTAAATTTCTAAAATACATAAACATATAAATATAAATAATTAAATTTCTAAAATACAAATTCTTGTCTTTTGCTTGACAACTAGATTTTGTTTCTTTATTCAGTCTGCTAATTTCAGCTGTTTTAAAAGGTAAGTTTAATCTGTTTTTATTTAGAGTTATTTATATAGCTGCAATTGTTTCTAATTTCGTATTTTCTTTCTCTCTTTACTTCTTTTCTCTGCTCACTACCCTTTTTATTTGTTTCTTTATTTCCTCTTTCCTGCTCTTTCCTTTTCTTGCTTATAATTCATTTTTATAGTCAGTAATACTGTCACCAAAATATTATATGTTTCCATACTCACATTTTTTTCTTGTGTTCCAATGCCTTTTCTCTAAATTCAATGTTCTTCATGATGAAGGACACTTCTTAACAGCTTTTTTGTTTTTTAGTTGGGAAGATATGTGTGGTAAATTCTTAATCTTAGTAAATCCATCATTCTCTGAATATAAAAGTCTAGGCTGATTATTTACCTTTAGGACATTTAAGATACAATTCTTCTGTCTCTATGCATCTATCTTTGCTGATAGTAATAATAATAAATCATGAATAGGTGATAATCCATCTTTCTGCCTGGTCATGTTTTAATTTTATTAGAGAGTTTGACTGTAATATATCCTGTTTGGATCTATTTTTATCCATCATCTTTGGTACTTAGAATACCATTTGTATTTAAAAACTTAGGTTTATTTTCAGTTCTTAGAAAGCCTTAGCTAATTTCTTTAAATATAATTTCTCCACCATCCCTTCATTTTCTTTCTCTGTACTTTCCAGTAGGAATATGGGAGCACTTTTCAATTGAACCACCATTTCTGAGTGAAGATTTCCACTAGCTAATTTTCATCTTCCATTATGTTTACTAGCTTATCCCATTTCTTAAAGTATATTTATGACTACATTTTTCATTTCTAATCTTTGGTTATTAGTTATATTTCATATTCATCTATTCTTGATTTACTTGTGCCTATTTTGTGTCATAATGTTTTCTCTCTTTTACTTTTTCGTTTTGAGAAAAATGTTTCCCTTCATTTCCTCTTTAAGTATCTTAAAACACTTATTTTAAAGTCTTCTTTTCAGACCATTCTATTATTTCTCATTTATTCTAACCGCATTTACCTCATGATTTTGGCAGTTGTCTTTCTTGGCATTGTATTTCTAGATCCTTCCTGAACATTTGGTTTGCCGGCTCTTCAGATGTTGGTTTTGTTCCTGTTTTCACTTCTTCGTGGACTCGCCTCACACTGTCCAGTGGTTTGACGGTTGCTGAGCCTCAGGGCAGAACCAGTTTATCTCAAGGAGGCCATTGGAGAGAAGGCGGTTCAGTCACTGAGTGGGATGGCTTGTTTCTAGCAGTTCCCTTCCATGAGGGTGTCTTCTCTCTCGAGGTCTGTGAGGGTGCAGAAACCCTACAGTCAAGCAATAGTCAAGCAGCAGAAATTCTGAATTATATGTTAGAGGCTAGGGATCCACATCAGCCTTTAGCAATGAACTAAATTTGGCCTCTGTCTTTTGTGGATCAATTTACCTGCTGCTGCTGCTGCTACCTAAGTCTCTTCAGTTGTGTCCGACTCTGTATGACCGCATAGACGGCAGCCTACCAGGCTCCCCCATCCCTGGGATTCTCCAGGCAAGAACACTGGAGTGGGTTGCTATTTTCTTCTCCAATGCATGAAAGTGAAAAGTGAAAGGGAAGTCACTCAGTCAATTCCAACCCTTAGTGACCCCATGTACTGCAACCTTCCAGGCTCCTCCATCCATGGGATTTTCCAGGCAAGATCAGAGTGAAACTGCCCATTCTCTCTGCTGGCTTCCAGAGCCACACTCCAGGGTCATCAGCTTATTCTCCTCTTGCTGCTTCGTAGTCTGCATCAATTTCTTTTTCTTCTTTTTAGAGCATAATATAATAACCTAGATTTGATAAATAGAGTGCCTGATTAACTATAGAATGAGGTTCATGACATTGTACAGGAGACAGGGATCAAGACCATCCCCATGGAAAAGAAATGCAAAAAACCAAAATGGCTGTCTGGGGAGGACTTACAAATAGCTGTGAAAAGAAGAGAGGCAAAAAGCAAAGGAGAAAAGGGAAGACATAAGCATCTGAATGCAGAGTTCCAAAGGATAGCAAGAAGAGATAAGAAAGACTTCTTCAGCAATCAATGCAAAGAAATAGAGGAAAAGAACAGAATGGGAAAGACAAGAGATCTCTTCAAGAAAATTAGAGATACCAAGGGAACATTTCATGCAAAGATGGGCTCGATAAAGGACAGAAATGGTTTGGACCTAACAGAAGCAGAAGATATTAAGAAGAGGTGGCAAGAATACACAGAAGAACTGTACAAAAAAAAAAAAGATCTCCATGACCCAGATAATCATGATGATGTGATCACTTATCTAGAGCCAGACATCCTGGAATGTGAAGTCAAGTGGGCCTTACAAAGCATCACTATGAACAAAGCTAGTGGAGGTGATGGAATTCC
>SJYV01006839.1:745385-783103 GCA_006410875.1 Neotragus pygmaeus
AGAGTTGGACTGTGAAGAAGGCTGAGCACCGAAGAACTGATGCTTTTGAACTGTGGTGTTGGAGAAGGCTCTTGAGAGTCCCTTGAACTGCAAGGAGATCCAACCAGTCCATTCTGAAAGAGATCAGCCCTGGGATTTCTTTGGAAGGAATGATGCTAAAGCTGAAACTCCAATACTTTGGCCACCTCATGCGAAGAGTTGACTCATTGGAAAAGACTCTGATGCTGGAAAGGATTGGGGGCAGGAGGAGAAGGGGACAACAGAGGATGAGATGGCTGGATGGCATGACTGACTAATGGACGTGAGTCTGGGTGAACTCCGGGAGTTGGTGATGTACAGGGAGGCCTGGCGTGCTGCGATTCATGGGGTCGCAAAGAGTCGGACACGACTGAGCGACTGAACTGAACTGAACTGAATTGATAATAACTATGTCTTTTAACTTTTCCATTTTATCTTCATCTATTACTGTTGTATGTTTGGAATAAAAGGATGGTTCCAAAGTGTAAATAAGGCCCCCTGAATGGAGATTCTGTATTAATGCCAGGTCAAGAGAGTAAAAGGAAAAATACAGTTTTAATGGTTGGAATATTTTATTTAGCTTTTTGAAAGTGTTGCAAAGCATAGTAACTATGCTTTGATAAATAAGTGTTTGTAACAATGCTGTTCAGGGCTATTAGATGGATTTTAAAAGACTCTATATGTAAATAGCCCACTAAACATTTTATTAAGTGTCTTAAGGGTTTATTTTCTTTTATGTAAACTGGAACTTTTTCCAGCTTTATATCCAGGTTCATAGTTTTTTCACTTTCTTGAGAATTGCAACAACCAATAAGGAAAATTAAAACCTCAAAGGGCAAATATTTTGCCAAACCACTAATGGCAGGTACAGAAAGCAGCAGAAAAATAGAATATTTGAAGTCAAAGAGCAACTTATCTTTCCTAGCTCCCTTCCTGGCTGGAAGGATGATCTTATTCCTTGGGGGTTGCTAAAATCGAGAGGAATCTAATTTCCATATAGCAATTGGTTATAGGGAGGGAAAAAAATTATGCCACAGGGAATAAATTTTTTCTGAAAAACATATTTTTAGTTTTAGCTTCATGCTGTTTCTAATTCCCTCTGGGTATGATGCCTCTGACATTTCTCCAACAAAATTCATGCCGAAATGGAAGCTTTTCTTATAGTATGCATTTCTTACATGGAATGCAATGAAATGTTAATGTTCTAAATTTTAAAACATTAATACAATAGAAACATAAGCCCCTCATATTGAAGGCCAAAATACAGCAGCTCTTCAGGAAGGAAGTTTTGAGAGAGAAAGCATCGACTTTGGAGTTGGATAGATCTAGACTGGACCCTGTCACTGTAATTGTGCAAGCGGATGAGATGGTTGGATGGCATCATCAACTCGATAGACATATGTCTGAGCAAGCTCTGGAAGTTGGTGATGGACAGTGAAGTCTGGCATGCTGCAGTCCATGGAGTCGCAAAGAGTTGGACACGACTGAGCATTGAACTGAACTGAATATAATAGAAATAGCTTCTACGTAACTCAAAGTCTTGAGGACTCCTGGACTGAGTTCACCATATTGATTCCTAGCTTGTTAACCTATCTGTGATGGTAATGGTGTGTGTTTAGCCTTAACTAAATTAGACAAGTTCCTAATTAAATAACAAGAGACATGGAATGAAGAATAAAATCACTGTGTGATTAGTGGTAGCAATTATCAAAAAGGTGGAACCATCTTAAACTTGCATTTTCCTGTAGCTTCTTTATGCTGCCAATCAGAAAGAACTTGGGTACTTTTTAAATAAGGAGATCTGTGCATGTTGTGTGCATGCATGTGAGTCTAAATATATACACAGACACGTATATAGACAACACATATGTTGGCTGATAGAGCCTTATAAATGAACATCTTATGCTCCATTCTCTTAGGAAAATTTCCATAGATTTTTTTTTAACATCCATGTTTTTAGCTATTGAATTGCTATTTGTGCAAAGAATGCTATAAACTTGCTGCTGCTGCTGCTACTCAGATGCTTGGTTGTGTCTGACTCTTTGAGAGCCCATGGACTGTAGCCGACCAAGCTCCTTCATCCATGGGATTCTCCAGGCAAGATTATCTGAGTTGTGTTGCTATTTCCTACTCCAATAAACTTGCTAGCTTAGCATAAGGGGAAACATAAGCCCCTCATATTGAAAGCCAAAATACAGCAACACTTTGGGAAGGAAGTGGTTGTGAGAGAGAAAGCATCAACTTTCGATAGATCTAGACTGGACTCTGTCTCAGCCACTGACTTACAGAATAAACTTGACTTTGAACTTCTTTCCACACATATTCTTACCTGTAAATTGAAGATGATATCTGGCCTGAACACTTGTGTGATATTAGCACTCTTTGATCAATGACACATCCAGAAACTAGGAAAAGGATATTATTAGAATAAGAAAATGAAAGGTGCATGAATATGAAAATAATATTTCAAAGCAAGTGGCATTCAATGCAAATGAGATATCTGAAGATGTATGGGCTGTTACCTTCCTAAGAAAAGCAGTCCTATCTGATGTAGCTTAGCTTTAGCTGGTGGATTGTTGTTGTTGTCTGGTTGCTAAGTTGTGTCCAACTCTTTTGTGACCCCATGAACTGTAGACCATCAGGCTCCTCTGTCCCTAGGATTTCCCAGGCAAGAATACTAAAGTGGGTTGTCATTTCCTTCTCCAAGGGATCTTCCTAACCCAGGTATCAAACCCTCGAATCCTGCATTGCCTGAGTCTCCTGCATTGAAGGTGGATTCTTTACCATTAAGCTACCAAGAAAGCCAACTGGTGGATACTGGTCATGAAATTTTGTTTCCAAACAAAATTTTCTGAACTCCTCTGTTGTTTTCCACTTCTCAAGACATCCTGATATAATCTGCTAAAATTAATCAGTGATCTGTCCCCCACAATAGCACTGGGGGGCATTTGTGGTACCTTCCAGAATTACCTCTCGAAACTATCAAACTCTCAACATATAACCAGTATCCCAGGACAGAACGTGGTATAAACCCTGTCCTGCTGAGAGTTAAGTTCTGTCCCTGGTCTTAAAACTTGCTTTTGTCTCTCACATGTATGCCCAATCCATTCCCCATTCAAAGTCAGAGTAACAGTTAAAATAATGATGATAACCGTCATCACAAGAGCCTACGAAGCAGGTACCTGTCATCAATTTTACTATACAAACAAAGAAATCAAGCCCTGGTCAATCTGCCTCCAAATATGATAAGAGAATGAAATGAGCTTTCTATCTTGTTTGGCTGCATGTTAAGTCACTTTAGTCATGTCCAATTCTTTGCAACCCCATGGACCATACTCACACGGCTCCTCTGTCCATGGGTTTCTCTAGGCACAAATCCTGGAGTGGGTTGCCATGCCCTCCTCCAGGGGATCTTCCTGACCTAGGGATGGAATCCACATGTCCTTATGTCTCCTGCATTGGCAGGTAGGTTTTTGACCGCTAGTGCCACCTGGGAAGTCCTTCTATCTTGTTTAAGTTCCTGCTAATTTGAGGTGTTCCTGCTCTTAAAGCCCAAACCAGCAGACATAACAATATTTTAAAGCTGACTTTATGTGGTTCATGTTCCCTGGAGAAGGAAATGGCAACCCAATCCAGTATTCTTGCCTGGAGAATTCCATGGACAGAGGAGCGTGGCAGGCTACAGTCCATGGGGTCACACAGAGTCAGACACAACTGAACACACGTGTTCCTCTTATCTTTCTTTCATAATTATTTATGGGACAAAAGATCCCAGAGCCGGCTCTTGCTAACTTAAGCAGTTTTTGAAAGTCTATGATCAGGCTGAACTTTCACTTTCTGAATTCTATTTCCAGAGATAACTCTTCCACCTTTTGTCTAGGTCCTTGCTTTTGTATTTTTTTTTTTTTTTACATCTGATCTTTTAAATGCTAGAGACTTATTTATATCCTGCTGCATTTGGAAATGGATGGGAGGTGACTGCTTAGAGACTGTAGACAATTTTACACTCAAGAAATCTGAAATATATGCCTTGCCTGAGAACACTGGCCAGGTCATTCCAAATAGTATATATGGACATTAATGTTTTCTTATAGCTCTCTAAAAAAGCAGGTTCTGCCAGCTTGTTTGGTAATGAAACCACCTTCTCAAGCTAGATATTTAATTTTTTTAAAGAAACATAATTTCTATAACAGTTTTGGGTTTTAAAAAATATTACAAAGATTTTGCCAAAAGTATTCAGAGATACACATGCCCCCCACAGTTTCCTCTATTATTAATATATTACATTCATCACAACTTTTGAATAAATAATGATACAATTTTAGAGTTCAGTTTTTCATTATTTTCATTCAAATAGCTTTCTTCATTTTGCCCACTGATTTCCTATTTTCAATTTCAATGATTCTCCCTCAAAATTTTGTTTTATTTTTTCTGCTTGCTTTACTCTTAAATTGCTCTTCTTTCTCTTGTTTCCTAAGGTGGGAGCTTATATCACAGATTTTCAATCTTTCTTCTTTTCTAATATATGCACTTAATGCTATAAATTTTCCTCTAAGCACTGCTTTCACTGCATCCCAAGAATTTGGATCCATTTCATGGCTTCAAGGTCTATATTGGTATATATATATGCTCCACATAACATTGAGAAGAATGTATATTCTGTTATTTTAGATGAAGAATTCTGTGTCCATTATATCCAACTGATTAATGGAGCTGTTCAGGTTAACCATATTCTTTTGTTTCTTCTTTGTCTTCTTTTTTGGCTGTACTGCGTCTTCCCTGCTGTGTTCAGGATTTCTCTAGATGTGGCAAATGGGGACTACTCCTTAGTTGCTGCGTGTGTGCTTCTCATTGTGGTGGCTTCCCTGATCGCAGAGCACAGGCTCTAGGGCTCACGGTCTCAGTAGCTGCAGTGCACGGGCTTAGCTGCCCCATAGCATGTGGAATCTTCCCCGACCACGGATCACACCTGTGTCCCATGCATTTACAGGCAGGTTTTTTTAAATTTATTTTATTATTATTTTTTTTATTTTTTACTTTACAATATTGTATTGGTTTTGCCATACATCAACATGAATCCNAACAAAATTCTAGCAATCAGAATCCAACAACACATTAAAAAGATCATACACCATGACCAAGTGGGCTTTATCCCAGGGATGCAAGGATTCTTCAATATCCACAAATCAATCAATGTAATACACCACGTTAACAAATTGAAAAATAAAAGCCATATGATTATCTAAATAGATGCAGAGAAAGCCTTTGACAAAATTCAACATCCATTTATGATAAAAACTCTCCAGAAAGCAGGAATAGAAGGAACATACCTCAACATAATAAAAGCTATATATGACAAACCCACAGCAAACATTATCCTCAGTGGTTGAAAATTGAAAGCATTTCCCCTAAAGTCAGAAACAAGACAAGGGTGCCCACTTTCACTACTACTATTCAACATAGTTCTGGAGGTTTTGGCCACAGCAATCGGAGCAGAAAAGGAAATAAAAGGAACCCAAATTGGAAAAGAAGAAGTAAAACTCTCACTGTTTGCAGATGACATGATCCTCTACATACAGGCAGATTTTTAACTAGTGGACCACCATGGAAGTCAAAGTATTCTTGTATATATCTTAACTGGTTTTCTGCCTGCCTGAAACATCAATTACTTAGAGAGGCGTGTTGAAGTCTCCATCTGTAATTGTGGATTTGTGTATTTCTCCTTGCCATTCGATTCATTTTTGCCACATGTGGAGATAAATTCTTGTCCACTTAGAGTGGACAAGATACAATAAGAGAGTCTCTTTTATTATGGAGAATGCTCTGGGCATGTTTCCTAGCAGTTATTCTTTCTCTCTGCCAAGGCCAGGGAAGGGATCTTTATTGGCTGTTGATCATGAGAACCTGATGAGATTCTTGGAAAAAAACCTTTGAAAGTATGGGAATTCCCCCTTAGACTAGACCCCAGGAGTTTTAACTGTAAAGCTCCTCCACATGAAGTCTCAAGCAGTTCAAGATTACTAGTTAAGTGTGTTCCCACCAGTTTATACCTCCACTAACTCCTATTTGAGTGGAATTGAGCAGATATTGGTTCTCTGAATTCACTTGTCTTGCCAGGTTTCAGATGGTGGTTCATTTTGCAACTTCAACTCTCTGATGGGTCTAAGAAAAATTTTAGATTTTCAATATCTTTGGCTTTTTCTTATTGTGAGGACAAGAGTGGTAACTGACAACTGCTTTACATTTTGAAGCTGGAATCAGAAGTCTTCCAGATATTTAATTGTAATTCTTACATTTCTCTAAACTCAAGAAAACGTTGTGAATGTGATATAACATTTCCATTGTAATGATTTATTCCATGTGTGGGTCGAAATATTTTCAACTTGCCCTAGTATCATATCCCAAAATAAGCATAAACACATCATATCAGAATGCACAGTTTCAGGCCAAGAATTTCATGCTACCAGCGATTTGTGCATGTGACTGTCACGTTTAGATTTGCCATAGCCACGCCAAGGCTTTAGTTTTTCCCTTTCTCTCTCTTCTTTCTTCTACGCTCAATGTTAAGTACCATTTACTGAGAAAGTTTTTAACATATATGCTGACAGCTCTTACAGTCATGAATTATTTTATGTGTTTTGTTAACCTTTTTCCAACTGTGATATAAAACATTATTGTTGTATCCTTTGTTTCATTTTCTGTGAACTCAGAAACTTAAAACTCCCAAACTTAAAACTCTGTAAAACAGACCCTGGAATTTTAGAGTTGAAGATATCAGAACTGATACTAAGGTGGAAAAATTTACCAAGACACCACAAAACCCAGTGATTGGGGTAAATAATATTTTAATGTTATATTTTTTAAGTGTATGCCGAAAAAAAATCTGTGATGAAAAAAATATAGGTTTTAAATTACATCAGGAACAATATATTATCTTGTCTAAACATTGCAAATCCTTCATGAGCCAAACATGGAACCAAGACTTCACTTGGTCACAGCACAAGTGCATATGAGACAAGTTACAGTCTTCAGACTCAGGAGTTACAGGAAATAATTTCAGTGCAATAGATGAGCAGTTTTCCTTTTGCTACCAAAGGATACTGCTGGTCTCAGAGCTCTCCAGACAAGAGTCATCCTGACTGGGCACCTTGGCCTAACCTGCATGAGAATAGAGGGTACATTACCCTCCACCAAGAGGACCCTTTAGTTTTCCACCTGACTTCGCTGTCCTCTCCTACCACCAGAAGATCTATAAAATCTGTAGACAATAGAACCAGGATCCACCCACCTCTTCTCAAGCCAATCTAAGGACTGAATCATCATCAATCCTAATTTCCTTTGTTAGAATGCATTTCTTCCTAGGATAATTGATGGTAGGCATATCTCCTTTGTTCAACAAAAGCCTTGCCCACTGGGCTTTGGATTTGTCACAGTGCCTCCATAGGAAACTACATCAGAACACATCAGTACAATACCAGAATATCTCTACAAATATGGATGATTCTGCTGTTATAATAGCCCCACTAGCAGAGATCAATAGCACAGTCCAGGCTGAATTCCATCTGACCCGTCTAGTTCCCTCTTCCTGTGCGATGAAAATCAGGTTTCGTATGGGTTCCACCAGTATTAAGTCTCAGTTCCTGATCCCTTATGAACAGCTTCTCAAATAACAGAAACAATAATAAAAACAGCAGCATCAATAACAACAGCACTCACACAGATCTTCATAAAAAAACAGTGGTCGATCAAAGGCATGTGTGCGTGCAGAGCTGTGTCCAACTCTTTTTGACCCCATGGACTGTAGCCTGCCAGGCTCCTCTGTCTATGGAAGTTTCTAGGCAAGAATACTGGAGTGGATTGCCATTTCCTCAGGGATTCAACCTGCACCTCTTGCGTCTTTTGCATTGGCAGGCAGATTCTTTACCGCTGAGCCACCTAGGAAGCCCCATTAAGATAGACTCTAATGTGATATGACTGGTGTGCTTATAGAGGAGACTGGGACAGACACACGAGTGAAGACCATGTGGAGACGCATGGAGACAAAGGCCAGAGAAGCCTCTGAAGGAAGCAACCTAGATTTGGGACTGTTGGTGTCTAGAGCTGTGAGAAAACAAATTTATGTTGGTTAAGCCACCCAGTCTGTTGTATCTTGCTGCAGCAGTCTTAGGAAAATAAAATACTCTTCCTTGTATTGTTTGTGTAATTTTACCCTTTCATGAAATCCCCCAATCTTCAGAATCTCATTACAATTTATTATGGGTCGGTTTTGTCTTACAAAGGGATGAGAAATGCTTCTTCTGTGTCTCAGAGCACAGAACAGACAGGTAATTAATTATTTGCTGAAACCTTGGGATACTGCAAAAATTCCCAGAAAGATCACTGAAAAAATTCTTGGTGAAGAAAATGCTTCAACACACACCCACCAGACAAACTGGCAAGTGTGTTGCTGTTAATACTAAACCCAAATTTGAAAAACTAGATTTATTTTGACAGGATTTTGCTTCATAAAGATCATTTTCTTTTATACATTTTATTCTGTGACTAGGAATCAACATTTCCTCTCCCTCGTTTTTCTATGCTCTGTTTTACTCTGGTCATTAATAGTGTCCCGCTCCAAGGGGTTTCTCTCTCTGCCTCCTCTGTGGGATGAAGATACTTCTCAGATGCTTTCTAGAATCAGCTGTGTCTTCCTAGCTGCCTAGCCAAGGAATCCCATTCAAGGTCCATTTGTAACCAAGTCCAGGTCAAGGCCATGGGGACCCAGGTCCTCTCTGTGCCTTTAAAACCCATTTCATGGTTTCATTAGGGGAAACACTGACTAAAACTTCTCCCCCTGGCCAGACAAGAGAGTAGCCATTTGCATGAGTTATTTAACAATAGGAGGTTCTGGTAAGGAATACAGAACTAACAAGCTACTGCCAGTCAGAGGAATTTGGGAAAGGTCAAAAGGAGGGAGGAGACTTTAGTCCAAATGTCCTGTCAACCTCCCAGAATCCTCCTTGGTGGAATCCATCTTGGCTGAGTGATGCATGCACCACCAAGAAGGACCTCGAGTCAAAATGACAGCCAGAGACAAACCGGAAACTTACCTCATTACCATAAAACCCAAGACCGTGGGCCTCACGGCAGAGCAATTCTCCTGAGTGCTCTTACCCTCCTGTTCTCCATCCAGGCGCCCCAGCCCAGTAACGTCTCTTGCTTTCTCAGTATGTGTGTCTCCTTGGACAATTCATTTCCAATGTTAGACAAGAGTCCCCCCTTGGGCCCTGGAAGGGGTCCCCCTTCCTGCAAGAGTTTCAGTGACTGCTTCTGAAACACTTAGGAGAAATCACTGGGAGAGTGATTTCCCCGTTTCTTCATCTCAGGACTGATATCTTCCCCATAAGAACCCAGACTGATGCCCCTCTCTGGGCAAAATGACCCTTAACAATGGGTACTTCCGCATTTTAAGCTGTCGATGGCCATGAAGACTGCACAATTCTGATTTTCTCCGGCTGAATCCCAAATAAATGTTCTCCATGTCCATCATCATTAGCAGTTCACAGATTTAAACCAGAAATAGCAACTCTGAGTTGCTGTGCTTAGTTACAGCTTGAACCCTGACCACGTCACAGAGTCTTGTCTTGAATTTCCTTCGATTTTGCAAAACACCCTTTTCTTCACCCGGGCCATCCAGTATCTTGACGTGGAAAATTGAATTTTAGACAGATTTGGTTTCCTCCTTTTAGGCAGAAGAAAAACAGAAACAAAATTTAAAAACCAAGAGTAGTCGTTCTTTGAAACAAGGTAAAATGCAGCCTATTATTATCTTAATTAGAATAATCACTTTTCACATCAAGTTGTAACAACAGGAAATGGTCCAAAATGAGATTCTCCTTGAGAAGTATGGTCCTGTGGAGGCAGGTTTCATAACAAAAAACATTTGTGTAACCTCAGCTCAAGCTCTTCCTGCTTGTGCAAATCACAATATGCTCTGCAGGGAGTGCTAATGAATATATCTGTTTGCATCCCTCCACAGCTGAGTAATATCTGAAAACAGATCTGTATTGTCCCATTCAGAAAAACACCCAGTAAGTGGTTGTGGACAAAGTGGTTTAGTTACGTAAGTTCCTTTACCTTGCCATTTCAACTGACACCACATAGAAGAGGCCCTACGCAGCTGCTGAAACTCAGGGACTTATTGTTTACTTTGGAGCCTAAAGTGCCCAAGCAGATATTTTAATTTCAACTTCTGTTTATTTTCAGACACTCTGAGCCGTTACATTCCTTCTAATGAACAGTGCTGTTGCATTGGACTTACTCTGTTCTCTGTCCTGCCTTCCAAGAGGGAGAGAGACAGTCTACCTGCCCATTGCTGGTAATTTAGCCTCGAGGGGTCCATGTAGAGAGTCTAGAAGCCAGAGGAAAGGCTGTTATCGGCTCTCTCACACACCATGGCAGTTTAGATCACCGGGAAGATTTACTTGCGGTGTCTTCGCAAAAAGCAGCAATTTCCACAGCTTCCAAACTCAATACAGATTTGTTTGCTTACTTTTCCACCGACTCTTCTAAAATCAGATCAATGCATTCACCTAGCCACTGATTCCAAGAACTGAGTTCTAATGTTTTGCCTTGTTCTTCATCCCCATTTAACAGCATCCCCCAGCATACAGGCTTCCTCTCGATTCAGCCATATTATTAGATGTGTTCTCTCTCTCTACTGTTTTATGCCAGATGTTTGCGATACCTTTGCCATAGTGACATCAACTGGAAAAAGTTGGAACTGGAATTTCTGAACATCACAGAAACTCCCAAATTAATCGTTTTCTACACTACTGGTTTTTACAGTTTTCAAAATGTAGATTTCTAAGTAAATTCATCATACAAATTAACATCCAATTAATACTTAATACTTTTGGATAACCTTTATTGAAATAGTCATTCATTTATTAGGCAATAAAGCTTTTGAAACCAGATTACATGTAAGGCATCAACAATGCAAGACAGTCACAAATACATATTATTCTTGGTTGCTCTACGTCCTGGACAGGGGAGGACAACTAGACAAAATCCACTTAGGCTACAATTGGACAAAACCCATAAAACACAGGGTGTATCAAATGCCATTAAAAGAATACTGGAAGACTTAGAGGAAGAAAATCAGTATCTTAGCTGAAATTTGAAGATTAAGAATTTTAAAATAATGCCAATTATTAAAATAAACAATGCTATATTATTTTTAACTCCTACCAGGAATCTGAATCTTTGTTCTGGGACTAAGCTTGTTTTTTAAGGTTTGTTGTTGTTNCATGTAAGGCATCAACAATGCAAGACAGTCACAAATACACATTATTCTTGGTTGCTCTACGTCCTGGACAGGGGAGGACAACTAGACAAAATCCACTTAGGCTACAATTGGACAAAACCCATAAAACACAGGGTGTATCAAATGCCATTAAAAGAATACTGGAAGACTTAGAGGAAGAAAATCAGTATCTTAGCTGAAATTTGAAGATTAAGAATTTTAAAATAATGCCAATTATTAAAATAAACAATGCTATATTATTTTTAACTCCTACCAGGAATCTGAATCTTTGTTCTGGGACTAAGCTTGTTTTTTAAGGTTTGTTGTTGTTGCTGCTGCTGCTGCTGCTAAGTCACTTCAGTCGTGTCCAACTCTGTGCGATCCCATAGACAGCAGCCCACCAGGCTCCCCCGTCCCTGGGATTCTCCAGGCAAGAACACTGGAGTGGGTTATTTCCTTCTCCAATGCATGAAAGTAGAAAGTGAAAAGTGAAAGTGAAGCTTCGCTAGGTGGAACCAAAGCAGTCTTCAGTCGACTGTCTTTTGAGTACTCAATACCATGAATCAGAATACAAGGTTTTCTTCTTTGGCAGGTGGAAACAACTATTCCAGGCCCTGGAGGAGCTCCGAGCATTGGTCCCCAGGTTTCTGTCTGGTGGTTCTTTCCTCAGCCTTGGGTAATGTCCTCTCTTATTTGTACAGAGCAGCTGAAGACTCCCAGGGAAGCCCTTACCCCCTCTTCCAAGCTCCGTCTCTGTGCAGCCCTCTTCCCTCTGGGACCACACTCTGCAAGCCCTACCTGTCTTGACCTCCCAGTGGGGTCTCCCTGAGTTCCTCTGCCTCATGCTGCTCCTTGGACTCTCGCTCCAGGGCTTAAGCTGGGGCAATCACAGGGCTTACCTCCAGTATTTCCCCTTCTTAGGATCCCTGTCCTGTGCCGCTTGATGCCCAAGGTCTGGAAAATGTTGTCTCATTTTTTCTTTTTATGGTTTTACACTTGTTTAAGGAAGTCCCGTGTCTTAGCCCATTCAGGCTGCCATAACATAATACCACACACTGGGGAAGGTAGGCTTATAAACAACAGAAATTTACAAGATTAGGGTGCCAGTGTGGCCAAGTGACAACCCTCCTTTAAGCTGCAGACACAGAGAGAGAGAGAGAAAAATTTATATATCTATGAAAAAGTGAAACAATGTCAGTCATTCAGTTGTGTCCAGCTCTGCGACCCCATGGACTATAGCCCGCCGGACTCCTCTGTCCATGGGATTCTCCAGGCAGGAATACTGGAGTGGGTTGCCATTCTCTTCTCCGGGGATCGAACCCAAGTCTCCTGCATTGCAGCAGCAAAGGTCCAGCACAACCAAAAATAAATAAATAAATGATATATTTTTAAAAGATGCTTGCCACTGAGTAAGCCGAGAGTTGAAACAGCAATAAAAAAGATAGAAGCAAATAAGAGAAATTTAGACGATAGGTAAAAATCATAAAAGTTTAAAAAAATATGTTGAAAAAAGGTCTGTTAAGGAACAGCGTTCACTAACTGTGGTGTAAATGCCACATGTGTATAAATATGTGCAATTTATATATGTAGTTACAGAAGTATATACTTCTCAAACTGAAATTTTGAATACTATGTCATAACCTGTATTTTCTTTAATAAAACATTGTTTATATGTTTAATATGCAAAATCATTTTTAATAGGTTGACTTTTTATGGGTTTCCATGATAAACTCAAATGATACCTTCTTATGAAAAATTTGGGTTATTCTTAAATTTTTACAATTATAAAAACCCACTGTGACAAATGTTTGAAATTAAACAACATATTTTGAAATAACCCAAGGGTGCAAAAGAGGAAATCATAAGAGAACTTAAAATACATTTGCATGGAATTATCGTGAAAATGGCATTATCATCAGGGCTTCCCTGACAGCTCAGTTGGTAAAGAATTCACCTGCAATGTAGGAGAATGTGGTTCGATTCCTAGGTCAGGAAGATCCCCTGGAGAAGGGAAAGGCTACCCACTCCAGGATTCTGGCCTGGAAAATTCCACGGACTGTACAGTCCATGGGGTCACAAAGAGTCAGACATGACTGAGTGACTTTCACTTTCATCTTGAAAATGGAACATTCTAAAATTTCTGTGATGGAGCTAAAACTGTGTTTAGAAGAAATGCACAATTTAAAATATTTATAATAAAAAATTTTAATGTATAAAATCAGAGACATAAGCTTTCACCTTAAACCAGAAAATTATGATTGCATTAAACCTGAATAAGAAGGAAAACAATAAAGAGCATAAGTCAATAGAGCAGAAAACAAATAGAAAAAAATTAACCAAGACAAAAATTGATTATTTGAAAAGATTAATAAATTGATAGATTTCTAGCAAGATCAACCAAGAAAGAAGAGAAAAATCCACTATCAATATCAAGAATGAAAGCAAGTGATTGCTATAGATTCTTTAGACAGTCAAAGGATAATAGCAACTTTATGTCAGCAAGTATGACAGTTTAGATGAAATGGACAAATGTCTTGGGGAAAAAATCAACTTATTCAAACTGACTAAAATGATATTAAAAAATCTTAATTTTCTCATATCTATTTAGGAAAGTTGAATTTGTTACTTAAAAAAGGTCTCACAAAGAAAACTCTAGACCTAGATGGTTTCAGTGGTGAATTCTACCAAATATTTAAGGAACAAATAGTACCAATATTACCCAGAAATTTTATGGGGTTAGAATAGCCCAATATCAAAGACTGACAAGAAATGAACTGTACAGACCAATATCCCTATGAACACAGGGGGGAGAAAAAAAACCTCAGTAAAATACATGTAAACCAAATATAACAATATATTAAAACAATGATACATTAGGACCAAGCAGGGCTAATTCCAGGAAAGCAAAATGGGTTAGCCATTTTAAAATCAATCAGTGTATTTCTCCATATTAAAAGAGGTTCTTCCAGAAATACTCATGAGTACTCTGGGCCTGACAATAAGTTAGTAGTAGTGGAGAGGGAGGAGAGGGGATGACTTTATGATAGATATTGTCATCCTAAGTTGCTTCAGTCATGTCCGACTCTTTGCAAGCCTATGGCCTATAGTCTATCAGGCTGTTCTGTCCATAAGATTCTCCAAGCAAGAACACTGGAGTGGATTGCCATCCCCTTCTCCATTACGATAGACATTAGTGATAGAATATTTAATGATAGATTGGATGTAAGAACAAGGAAAATGAAGGAATTAAGGAAAAATTTAAGTCCTGCTTTTGAGCAATTGGGTGGATGGGGAGCTACTTACTGAGAAGATGAAACTGGCAAGAACAAAAGAGGGTTGAAAAATTAAAAGTACCATCTTCCCCATATTTAGATTGAACTGTCCAATTATACACCCTTGTAAGCAGTTGTCGATATTTTTCTTGGGCTCTGGGCAAAGTCAAGTTTGAATATTAAGATTTGCGATCATTTGCATAGATGGTTTGGAAAATTATAGTCATCAATGTGAGGTTGGATGAAGAAAAGGGGCCCAGGACTGAGCCCATAAAGTAGGTGCCATTGAGGTGGAAACATCAGATGTGCGTCATTTCAAGGAAGGTATGTTCAAACAGGAGGGAATACTTGATTCTGGGCAATAAAGGATGATAAGGTTTTTTGCTTTTGTTTATCTTTTGGCCATGTCACATGGCATATGGGATCTTTAGCTCCCCAGCCAGAGATTGAACCTACGTCCCCTGCATTGGGAACATGAAGTCTTAACCACTGGACTGCCCGGGAGGTCCCGAGGATCACACAATTTTTAACATACAGAGAAGTGGGAGGAAAAGGAAGCATAAAGAGGAGAAGCATTTCGATCAGAGGGAGTAGAGTGAAATGTCATCCCTATTCATGCTCCACTGCAATGAGACACCAAGCTGGTATTCTCTCAACAAGTTTTGTGAAGTTGAGAAAATAAAGAGGAAATCAGTATCTTGTCTCTTGAAGCAGAGATGTCTGAAGCACAACGCCCTCAGATTTTGAGGACCTTATTTAGTAAATTGAGACTATCACTGACTTTCAGAGAGCATACTCCCAGCTTCCAAGATGTGTCTAATTTCCTCTTTACAGGTGCCACAGGCTAATACACAAATCCAATGGTTTCTCAGCTGAGAAAGAACTCTTGGAGTCATCCTGTTTCAAAGACTTGAAAATCAAATAGCCACAGGAAATTCTGGTGTCTTCACAGATGGAGGTGAAAATGTAGACAACAATCTTACTTTAATTTATTTTGGCAAAGATCTTTGGTATTATTTCTCAACAGGGATGAACTAAGTAAATTTTCTTAACCAGAGATAAATATGAGGAAGACTTTCCCCCCTCAGCACGAAGGTTTATCCAATACATATCATGGGATGTTTTAGCCCTAAATCCACCCAGGTGAATGAGTTCGTCTCTGCAAGCTTTCTGATTGACCTCCTGTTTGCTAAAACTCTTCCGAAGTTTAGTGCTCTTCAAGAATTCATTGTTTTAATTCAATACTGAGAATCTGACAAATGTCATGAGAATTCTGCTTGCAGCTGCTTTTATTCAGCTTATAGAACAAGAAAGGTTAGCATGAATTTTGAATTCTTGAATAATATCTTAACTAGAAAATAACCCTGCCATTTCTGGAACTCTACTCCCAAAATCTCCACTTAAAAAATAAAATGCCACAGATCATCTAATGCCTTTTACTTTTTCAAACCTAACCTATTGATATCAGTTGATGTATTTTCATACTGAGATTTGGAATCAATCAATACAGCAACTTAAAATTTCCATTTAGGAGAAAATACATNGCCTGGAAAATTCCACAGACTGTACAGTCCATGGGGTCACAAAGAGTCAGACATGACTGAGTGACTTTCACTTTCATCTTGAAAATGGAACATTCTAAAATTTCTGTGATGGAGCTAAAACTGTGTTTAGAAGAAATGCACAATTTAAAATATTTATAATAAAAAATTTTAATGTATAAAATCAGAGACATAAGCTTTCACCTTAAACCAGAAAATTATGATTGCATTAAACCTGAATAAGAAGGAAAACAATAAAGAGCATAAGTCAATAGAGCAGAAAACAAATAGAAAAAAATTAACCAAGACAAAAATTGATGATTTGAAAAGATTAATAAATTGATAGATTTCTAGCAAGATCAACCAAGAAAGAAGAGAAAAATCCACTATCAATATCAAGAATGAAAGCAAGTGATTGCTATAGATTCTTTAGACAGTCAAAGGATAATAGCAACTTTATGTCAGCAAGTATGACAGTTTAGATGAAATGGACAAATGTCTTGGGGAAAAAATCAACTTATTCAAACTGACTAAAATGATATTAAAAAATCTTAATTTTCTCATATCTATTTAGGAAAGTTGAATTTGTTACTTAAAAAAAGGTCTCACAAAGAAAACTCTAGACCTAGATGGTTTCAGTGGTGAATTCTACCGAATATTTAAGGAACAAATAGTACCAATATTACCCAGAAATTTTATGGGGTTAGAATAGCCCAATATCAAAGACTGACAAGAAATGAACAGTACAGACCAATATCCCTATGAACACAGGGGGGAGAAAAAAAACCTCAGTAAAATACATGTAAACCAAATATAACAATATATTAAAACAATGATACATTAGGACCAAGCAGGGCTAATTCCAGGAAAGCAAAATGGGTTAGCCATTTTAAAATCAATCAGTGTATTTCTCCATATTAAAAGAGGTTCTTCCAGAAATACTCATGAGTACTCTGGGCCTGACAATAAGTTAGTAGTAGTGGAGAGGGAGGAGAGGGGATGACTTTATGATAGATATTGTCATCCTAAGTTGCTTCAGTCATGTCCGACTCTTTGCAAGCCTATGGCCTATAGTCTATCAGGCTGTTCTGTCCATAAGATTCTCCAAGCAAGAACACTGGAGTGGATTGCCATCCCCTTCTCCATTACGATAGACATTAGTGATAGAATATTTAATGATAGATTGGATGTAAGAACAAGGAAAATGAAGGAATTAAGGAAAAATTTAAGTCCTGCTTTTGAGCAATTGGGTGGATGGGGAGCTACTTACTGAGAAGATGAAACTGGCAAGAACAAAAGAGGGTTGAAAAATTAAAAGTACCATCTTCCCCATATTTAGATTGAACTGTCCAATTATACACCCTTGTAAGCAGTTGTCGATATTTTTCTTGGGCTCTGGGCAAAGTCAAGTTTGAATATTAAGATTTGCGATCATTTGCATAGATGGTTTGGAAAATTATAGTCATCAATGTGAGGTTGGATGAAGAAAAGGGGCCCAGGACTGAGCCCATAAAGTAGGTGCCATTGAGGTGGAAACATCAGATGTGCGTCATTTCAAGGAAGGTATGTTCAAACAGGAGGGAATACTTGATTCTGGGCAATAAAGGATGATAAGGTTTTTTGCTTTTGTTTATCTTTTGGCCATGTCACATGGCATATGGGATCTTTAGCTCCCCAGCCAGAGATTGAACCTACGTCCCCTGCATTGGGAACATGAAGTCTTAACCACTGGACTGCCCGGGAGGTCCCGAGGATCACACAATTTTTAACATACAGAGAAGTGGGAGGAAAAGGAAGCATAAAGAGGAGAAGCATTTCGATCAGAGGGAGTAGAGTGAAATGTCATCCCTATTCATGCTCCACTGCAATGAGACACCAAGCTGGTATTCTCTCAACAAGTTTTGTGAAGTTGAGAAAATAAAGAGGAAATCAGTATCTTGTCTCTTGAAGCAGAGATGTCTGAAGCACAACGCCCTCAGATTTTGAGGACCTTATTTAGTAAATTGAGACTATCACTGACTTTCAGAGAGCATACTCCCAGCTTCCAAGATGTGTCTAATTTCCTCTTTACAGGTGCCACAGGCTAATACACAAATCCAATGGTTTCTCAGCTGAGAAAGAACTCTTGGAGTCATCCTGTTTCAAAGACTTGAAAATCAAATAGCCACAGGAAATTCTGGTGTCTTCACAGATGGAGGTGAAAATGTAGACAACAATCTTACTTTAATTTATTTTGGCAAAGATCTTTGGTATTATTTCTCAACAGGGATGAACTAAGTAAATTTTCTTAACCAGAGATAAATATGAGGAAGACTTTCCCCCCTCAGCACGAAGGTTTATCCAATACATATCATGGGATGTTTTAGCCCTAAATCCACCCAGGTGAATGAGTTCGTCTCTGCAAGCTTTCTGATTGACCTCCTGTTTGCTAAAACTCTTCCGAAGTTTAGTGCTCTTCAAGAATTCATTGTTTTAATTCAATACTGAGAATCTGACAAATGTCATGAGAATTCTGCTTGCAGCTGCTTTTATTCAGCTTATAGAACAAGAAAGGTTAGCATGAATTTTGAATTCTTGAATAATATCTTAACTAGAAAATAACCCTGCCATTTCTGGAACTCTACTCCCAAAATCTCCACTTAAAAAATAAAATGCCACAGATCATCTAATGCCTTTTACTTTTTCAAACCTAACCTATTGATATCAGTTGATGTATTTTCATACTGAGATTTGGAATCAATCAATACAGCAACTTAAAATTTCCATTTAGGAGAAAATACATGAATGAAAAATAGTTTATAAAATGTTAGTTTTGAGATTGATTTTTAAAGGCATATAAAAATTAAATATATTATGGAAAAGAATTAAGGATTGAAGTGGTGAAAGACTGTTTTCCCTTCTGTCTCCCATTTACCCAAATAGGAGCATGCACTTTACTATTATGTCATGTTTCTTTAAAAAAAATATTTCCACACAAAGTTTATTGTTTTTACCTCAGAAAGAAAAAATATTTTGATAAAAATATACTTTTAGAATCAACAAATGGATATAATTACCCCATCAAGTTGATAAAAATATGTGATCAATATGATGTTTCTGATGCTTTAATCAATTTATTTCTCTATGCAATATTGATGTTGCCAATAATGTGTTTTAGCAGACCCAAATTTCGATTATATCCTAAATAACTGTAGGGAAAAAAAAGCAGTTCTCAAGTACAATACTTATTCTTTATTTATAAAATATGTGATACAAGATGCCACTCACCACAAATGCTAATCAAACAACAGTGAGATATCACTTCATACCTATCAGGATGGCAGTCATCAAAAAGACAATAAATAGCAGGTGCTGGTGAGGATTTGAAAAAAAGGGAACTCTCATGCCCTGCTAATAGGAATGTAAATTGCTGCACCCACTATGGAAAATAGTACAGCTGCTCCTTAAAAAATTAAAAATAGAACTAATATCCAGCAATTCCACTTCTGGGTATTTTCTGAAGAAAGCAAAAACATTAATTCTAAAAGATAGCTGCACCTCATGTTCACTGCAGATTGTTTAGTCAAGATACAGATGCAATCTAAGTACCCATCAATAGATGAATGGATAAAGAAGATATGGTAAATACATACAAAGAAATATTATTTAGCCATAATAAAGAATGAAATTTTTCATTTGCAACAACGTGGATGGACCTATAAGTTATTGTGCTAAGTGATTAGAATTAGTCTTTATTATCATTCCTTCAGTTATTCAATAATACTTTATCATTTTTATAATATTTTGCCATTTTACAATATTGTATCATTTTATCATTAAATGAAATAAGCACTAATTGCCACAACAGAGGATTCTTTGGATGGTAGATTTTCTTTTCCAGACCCTTGTGCTTATTACATAATTGTGAGATGAGATACTTTCATATATGTGATTCCATGTAATCCATGTGAATTAAATGTGATTCCTTGTAAATCCATGTAATCCCATGTGAATCCTATCCATACAGCTGCATTGTATGCAAATGTATCTATTATCCCAGCTTTGGAAGATAGGAAGGAGCCGAGATGCTAGACAACTTGCCCTCAAGGTCATACTAGTTAGTGGCAAAGCTAGGTCTATAAACTAGCTCTTCTGGTCTTTCCTTGACATGCTGCCTTACATATTCCATACAGTCAGGTACTCTGTATCTGTTTAATCACTTAATAAATTTCAGACCAGCAGGGTAGATTTTCACAGTTAAAGAAGTTTCTTTAAAATAAAATATCCTCTCTATTTTATATTCTGAGAGCTGAAGACACAAATCCTATTATGGGATTCTTAATGCATGACTATTTCCTTTAACCACTAAGCCAAGCAAATGTTCTGGTTCAACTACCCAATGATGTTGCTGCTGCTGTTTGGTTGCCAAGTTGTGTCCGACTCTTTGAGATCACATGGACTACAGCAGGCCAGGCTTCCCTGTCCCTCACCACCTCCCGGAGTCTCCCCAAGTTCATGTCCATGGAATCGGTGATGCCATCCAACCATCTCATCCTCTGTTGCCCTCTTCTCCTTTTGCCTTCAGCCTTTCTCAGGAAATGGCAGCCCACTCCAGTATTCCTGCCTGGAAAATCCCATGGACTAAGGAGCCCAGTAGGCTATAATCAGTCCGTGAGGTCGCAAAGAGTCGGACAGGACTGAGCGACTTCACTTTCACTTTTACTTTTTCTCAGCATCAGGGTCTTTTCCAATGAATCAGCTGTCCGCATCAGGTGGTCAAAGTATTGCAGCCCTTCATGGATCACTGCTTTGTCACAGCTAATTGACTTTCAAAACTTGATGAAGCTATGAGCCATGCCCTGTAGGGCCACTGAAGATGGACGGGACAGAGTGGGGTAGTTCTGACAAAACATGTGACTCACTGGAGGAGGAAATGAAAAACCATTCCAGTATACTAGCCATGAAAACGCTATGAACTGTATAAGAAGTCAATGATGTTGATGGATGTACTAATGGAATGTGGATCATATCCTTTTATCCATAAGTAAAACCAACCTTAGAAGACTTCACTTTTCCTTTTATTATGGAAAATATTAAAAGACTATTTTGCATAGATAGATTTATGAGCAGGTGAATTGAAGAGTTGCTCATAAAAACACTCAATAGTTTATTATCTTTAAATGTTCTATTCATATCTAATTACTATTACTCCCCAAAATAATACAGATCTTAACTGAGTGTTAGTTGTGTCTTGAAGTATGGACCCCAAGATTAATAACCTTGCTTTCCTTTCCTCAGATTACAGAGAAACTTTCAAATGCCAGTGACATTGCCATAATCATTTAGCTAAAACTGATGCTCATCATCTAATGACAAAATATTATAAGATCAGTATGATCTGCAGATGAGTGTCAGTGAACTCTTGTTATCTGTCCAGAGGTATATAAGGACAGATATTGAAACAATTATGGCAATTTGCCAGAGTAATCTATGTCTGTTGAACCTGATAAATTTTAAAGTGGATATTTTTATCTTTTTCATTTATTCTAATAATTCAATGTATTTAAGTTAGACCTTTTAAATTAATTAATTTGGCTGCACTGGGTCTTAGCTGTGTTGTTGCAGCATGTGGTATCCAGCTCCCCAACCAGGGATCGAACCCTGGCCCCCCACATTGAGAGCACAGAGTCCTAGCCACTGGACCACCAGTGAAGTCCCCCTAGTAATTCCGTTTTTAACTGAGATGCAATTTATATAGCCTCATGCTCCCATTTCACGCATAGATTTAAATTAGCTTTGGAAAATTCATCCACCCATATAATCATAGCATATTGTATGATGGGCTCTGCTGCTACTGCTGCTGCTAAGTCGCTTCAGCCGTGTCCGACTCTCTGCGACCCCATAGACAGCAGCCCACCAGGTTCCCCCTTACCTGGGATTCTCCAGGTAAGAACACTAGAGTGAGTTGCCATTTCCTTCTCCAATGCATGAAAGTGAAAAGTGAAAGTGAAGTCACTCAGTTGTGTCCGACTCTTCGCGACCCCATTGACTGCAGCATTCCAGGCTCCTCTGTCCATGGGATTTTCCAGGCAGGAGTACTGCAGTGGGGTGCCATTGCCTTCTCCGATGATGGGCTCATGAACCCTCAAAATTTTGTTGTGCCCGGTGCAGAAAATCATCCCCTATCCCCAGCCCTAGGTGACTACGGATCTGCCTTCTGTGCTTTTCCTAGATACGCCTTTTCTAGAGTTGTTGGTGAAGCAGTTGCTCAGTCCTTTTTGTTGTTGAGTGGTATTTCCATTGTATTTGGATTGTTTACAATTGGAGCCATTAAAGCTGCCATAAATGTTAGTGTCCAAGTCTTTTGGTGGATATATTGTATTTCTCATGGGTAAAAATTTCTCTCGGACTGAAATTGCTGGGTTGTGACAAAAATGTGTTTACCAAAGTAGTGTGCTATTATTTTACATTTTCAGTGGTGATGTGCATGAACTCCAATGAGTGTTTAGCAGTAGTAAAGTGTGACTTTGTGTTTCCCTAAAGTCTGATAATGCTGAGCAGTTTTTCATATACTTATTGACTTATATCTTTTGTGAAGTGTCTGTTCAAATACTTTGACCATATATTACTGGATGGTCTTATTAAGAGATCCATACATTTTTTGAAATAAGAACTTTGTAAGGTTTAAGTACTTTGGCCACCTCATGTGAAGAGTTGACTCACTGGAAATGACTCTGATGCTGGGAGGAACTGGGGGCAGGAGGAGAAGGGGACAACAGAGGATGAGATGGCTGGATTGCATCATTGACTATCCGATGGACATGAGTCTGAGTGAACTCCGGGAGTTGGTGATGGACAGGGAGGCCTGGCATGCTGATTCATGGGGTCACAAAGAGTCGGACACGACTGACCGACTGAACTGAACTGAACTGAAGGTTTAAGTGTAGTGCTTCTATTTTTTTCTACTGTTTTGTCTTTTTTTAAAATAGTGTCTTTCAAAGAAGAGAGGTTTCAAAATATATTAATGGTCTATTTTACTATTTTGTTTATGATTTTGCTTATCTATGAAATCTTTGACTATCCCAAGGTCATGAAAATTTTGTTTTACAAATTTGAGAGGTTTTAAGATTTGGGAACAGTGACAGACTTTATTTTCTTGGGCTCCAAAATCACTGCAGACAGTGACTGTGGCCATGAAATTAAGATGCTTGTTCCCTGGAAGAAAAGTTATGACAAACCTACACAGCATATTAAAAAACAAGAGACATTACTTTGCCAAAAGATTCATGTAGTCAAAGCTATAGGTTTTCCAGTAGTCATGTATAGATGTGAGAGTTGGACCATGAAGAAAGTTGAGCAATGAAAAATTGATGGGCTTGAACAGTGGTGTTGAAGACTCTTGAGAGTCCATGGGACTGCAAGGAGATCCAACCAGTTAATTCTAAAGGAAATCAACCCTGAATATTCACTGCAAGGACTGATGCTGAAGCTGAAGCCAATCCTTTGGCCACCTGATGCAAAGAGCCAACTCATTGGAAAAGACCCTGATGCTGGGAAAGATAGAAGGCAAGAGGAGAAGGGGACGACAGAGGACGAGATGGCTGGATGGCACTGCGAAGTCAATGGAGTTTGAGCAAGTTCCAGGAGATGGTGAAGGACAGGGAAATCTGGTGTGCTGCAGTCCATGGGGTCACAAAAGAGTTGGACACAACTGAGCAACTGAACAAGTTTTTATTTTCAAATTGAGGTACAGCTAATTGACAACATTGTATCAGTTTCAAGAAGTTTGAGACTTTTTATGTTTAGGTTGATCCATCTTTTAGCCATCCAATTTTTATGTGACATGAGGTAAGGATACAGCTTCACTTTTCTCCATAAATACATACAGTTGTCATAACATTTATTGAGAAGGCTATCTCTTCCTTGTTCAGCAACCTTGTTACGTTTATCAAAACTCAATTAGCCATGTATGTGAGAGTCTATTTCTGGACAATTCTATTCACTAATCTCCTGATCTCACTATATCTTGCAGTATAAGAATAGCAAAGCTTTCTATAGGTAGATCAAGTTCTCTAATATTTTTTTCAAATCATTTTGGCTATTCTGGGTCATTTGTATTTACATATTATTTACATATATTTTTCATGATGCTTATTTACAAAGAAAACCATCAGAATTTTGAGTTGATTATGGATTAGAGACAATTAACATTTACAAAATTGTCTTCCAATTCACAATTATATCTTTCCACTTTCTTTTGAGTCTTACACANATATATTTTTCATGATGCTTATTTACAAAGAAAACCATCAGAATTTTGAGTTGATTATGGATTAGAGACAATTAACATTTACAAAATTGTCTTCCAATTCACAATTATATCTTTCCACTTTCTTTTGAGTCTTACACAAATTTTGCTATGTTTCTCTAATTACTTCATGTTTTTAATTTCAATGTCCAATTATTTGTTGCTAGCATGCAACTGAGTTTTGTATACTGACCTTGTATCTTACCTCACTAAACTAATTCTAGTTTAAAAAAAAATCTATTTAGGATTTTCATTACATTTGATGTCTTCTGCAGTCATTTCCTACAATACATATGCTTCTTCTCTTTCTTATTTCCAGGTAGGGTCTTAAGTATAGTGTTGACTAGAAATGGTGAGAGCAAGTATTTCTTTTGTTGTTTAGTCACTAAGTCTTGCCCAACTCACTATGACCCCACACACTGTAGCCTGCCAGGCTCCTCTGTCCATGAGGTTTTTCAGGCAAGAATACTGGAGTGGGGTGCTATTTCCTCCTCTAGGGGATCTTTCTGATGCAGGGATCAAAGCCATGTATCTTGCATTGCAGGCAAATTCTTTACCACTGAGCTACTGGGGAAGCCCAGAATTTGCCTTTCCTCAAATCTTAGACTTCCCAGCTGGTTAAGAATCAACCTGGAATGCAGGAGACCCCAGTTCGATTTCTGGGTCGGGAAGATCCACTGGAGAAGGGATAGGCTACCCACTCCAGTATTCTTGNGGACACAACTGAAGCAACTTAGCAAGCATGTATGCTCTCCATATATCTAGCTCTGTATATTTTGATAATTTTATAAGTTTAATTTTTCAGACATGTACTGATTTTAATATCTGATATTCACAAAGAAAATATTCTCAGAAGACACCTGATACCCAGCATTATGAAAAGATAAAATACAAGAAGACAGAATCCTTACCTCTGATATTTAAAATGCCATGTACACATCAACAAATGTTTATATATGTTACAGAAAAAGCACATACACAGAAAAGCATACATACACAAAAAATAATCATTAATTTCAAGATTTAATCTTAAATTTTAAAATTCTATACATTTTTCTATTTTGACACAATAGACTAATGTTAAAACAGGAAAATTCTACATCATCTTAATTTCATAACATCTTAGAATCTATAATTGAAATCCTGAATTTTTCTTGAAGGGTTGTTTTATTAGTAAACAGTCTGCCTTCAAATCATAAACTTACTTTTTTCATGCTAGAAACATAATTATATGAGTGCTCAAATCCTAATTTATCTACTTCAGTCAGCTCTTCCTCTTAGACTAAAGATAGCTAGTTTTAGATTCTCTTACATGCAGAAGAAAATAAGAAAATTAAAAACTCCTGATACACATATTTAAAGAACCATAATGATTNGGGATAGGCTACCCACTCCAGTATTCTTGGGCTTCCCTGGTGGCTCAGCTGGTAAAGAATCCGTCTGCAGTGTGGGAGACCTGGGTTCAATCCCTGGTCTGGGAACATCTCCTGCAGAAGGGAAAGGCTACCCACTCCAGTATTCTGGCCTGGAATACTTGATGTTTGGGCTTCCCTGGTGGCTCAGATGTAAAAGAATCTGCCTGCAATGCAGGAGATCTGGCTTTGATTCCTGGGTTGGAAAGATCCCCTGGAGAAGGGAATGGCAATCCACTCCAGTATTCTTGCCTGGAGAATTCCATGTATAGACCATGGGGTTGCAAAGGGTCAGACGCGACTGAGCGACTGAGCAAGCAAGCAAATCTTAGAAGGAAAACAAACCATTGTGCATGATGCTAACTGTAGGTTTTTCATGCTCTGTATTGTTACGGAAGTTCTCTTCTAGTTCTAGCGTGCCCAGAGGTTTTGTCATGAATGAATGTTGAGTTTTAACATATACTTTTCCTGCCATCTACTAAGATAATGTTTTTTATTCTCTGTATTCTGTTAATTTGGTGAGTTAATTGAATCTTTAAATTCTAATAAAAGCTTTAATTTTAAAATACACATAAAATTTATCATCTTACCCACACATAAGTGTACAATTCAGTAGTATTAAGTATATTCATTGTTGTGTGGCCAATCTTTAGAACTTTTGTCATCTTGTAAAACAAACTTTCTACCCACTAAAAAACTCATTTCCTCCTCCCTCCATTAATTCACTTTTTATAAGTCTCGGTTTCTAATTGGAAGTAAAAGGGCTGCCCTGGTAGTTCAGTTGATAAAGAATCTGCCTGCAATGCAAGAGACTCTGGTTCGATTCCTGGGTTGAGAAGATCTGCTGTAGAAGGGATAGGCTACCCACTCCAGTACTCCTGGCCTTCCCTTGTAGCTCGGCTGGTAAAGAATCAGCCTACAATGGGTTCAATTCCTG
Organism: Neotragus pygmaeus; assembly: GCA_006410875.1. NCBI lineage: Eukaryota > Metazoa > Chordata > Mammalia > Artiodactyla > Bovidae > Neotragus > Neotragus pygmaeus. The sequence goes on from SJYV01006839.1 coordinate 772,137, forward strand.
GGTTGGGAAGATACTCTGGAGAAAGGAAAGGCAGTATTCTGGCCTGGAGAATTCCACAGACCATAATATAATCCATGGGGTTGCAAAGAGTCGGACACAGCTGAGTGACTTTCACTTTCACTACAGAAAGCTTTAAAAGCAATGTTCTAAATTAGTTTGCTTGTAGTAAAAAAAAAAAGCCTTTTAAATAGGTACTTATTAGCTTGCAAATTAAGCTTTACAGTTGTACACGCAAAAAAATTAGTGTCTTCAGAGAACAAATATATCTGACGATTTTCATCACTTTAAACTAGATAAAACTAGATTGTGCGAAAAGCAATTTACTCTACTCAAACCATTTCTTTTAAAAGCAGTTCAGTTAAAATGTGATCACTGCTTGACCATAAACAAAAGTGAAAGTAAGGTTTTTCTCCTTTCCCCTTTGATTCCTCTACACTCGGCTCCTGGCTGAAGCATCCACAGCCAACATAAAGAAACCATTTTTCATAATTTAAAACAAATAAAAAGGAAACCTAGCAAACTTGACTACCTATTTCTAACAATCATCAACTTGCCTTTTGATAAGTACTCAGTGTTACTATTTCTTCTGTTGCTATTCTGAAATAGTTCAGCTTTGTTTATGGGGTTTTCATTTATTTTCTTAAAAAGACTAAACTCTCTAACACCTATTTTTAGTTCAGTGGAATTTATTCTTCCCAAATTGATATTAATAGTTTTTAAACAAAGTATATGGGAATCACATGTATAATATACCAGATGTGAACTGTCACATTTTCATCTAACCAAATATCCCAGGAATTTGAGACTATCTGTATGCTGGGGAAAAAACTTCTAAAAAACACAGAAATATACTGTATAATAGTTTTATTTTTATCATTTTACTATTTTTACATTTTATGCACAAATATTTTTTATCTGAGTAAAAATAGAAAATAACTGTCTTATGTAAAATTACAAAAAAAAAAACCCACAAAGAAATACATAATTGTTATTATGACAGTATAAGTGTCTTTATTTAAAGAGTAAAAATGTATGCAAAAATCTTCCTCCCTCTTACAAAAGATTGAGAATATTTTTTTCTGGCAGCAAGTGAAATATCACTGAAGTATCAATATTTTTATACCCTCTAGATATGAAGACATTAAGTTAGTCACAGGTTATTTTGAAATTATGAAATTTAAAACATTTCTGTGCTATTTCAAAGATACCTTAGTTCTTTTTAAAAGGCAGTAGCATAAAATGATGAATATGAAAAACAGCAGACCTCACCAAAAATATTTGGAGGCACAACCCTTTAAAGAAATATCAGACTTGAATTTCACCATTTATCAGGGGCAAAAGAACAATCTTTCCTAATTAACTGACATGGACTGTCACAAAAATAAATGTGATGAGTCAATTCATGTGACAATCAACCACACAACAATTTTCCCTGGTCTGTTTGATTTTCTGATGCCAGCACAAATTCCTAAATTTCAGGCTAGCAAGATACGTATGAAAATTGGCTCAATGAGAATCTCATGTGGAAAAAGTTTTAAAACAAAAATGAATATTTCATTATTTTTATACTTATATGGTATAGAAATGACCAATAATTTTATCTTTCATCCTCTGATATACTATAAATTTTCCTATGGAAAATTTATTCATGAAATCAGAGCAAAGAATGAATAGCATAAGTTATATTTTCTTTCAAAATACAAGTTATCTTTCAATAAAAGAAAAGACTACTTGGCTTCCGATAACTGCAACCTCAATAAGCACAACAGACACAGTTTATAAGCTGAGACAAAGTAACGGAAGTTTCTTAAATCAACTGGGAATATTAGTCTCATTGCTTATGGTGCATAAAGTGATGGAGAGAGGCAAAGAAGAAAAAAGAAACAGCATCAGATTGTGTTTGAGAACTGACTGTTCAAATGATAAAAAGGAATAAAAAGAAAAACTGCAAAAGGAAGAAAGTGAAAAAAATTTTTTTTAAGGTATTTGAGAAACACAGGGGAAAAATAAAAAGGAAATAATAGATTGATTTTTAGAGATCTAGGAGAATTCCTTGCCTTAAAGTACACACACATATAGTTGAGATATATGTAACGGATGTCAACGTGGCTAAAACTTTAACATAATGTCTCCCTCAAAGTATTTTAAGTCAAAAGTCAATAATTTTAAGCTCTTCATAATATAACAGAAAAGCAGACTTTATCATTATTATTTTAAAACTGTAACTGACTTGTCAACTTCCCAGACCATAAGAGGATGGTGAAAAATCCTCTTTTCAGCTACCTGTTAACTGAACTAGAACATCTGTATCATACTGCTATTCTACTCAGATATTCTTGCAATCACAGCATCCAAGCTGAACTAATAGTTTGTCAGTCTATTCTGTGTTTATAAAAAGGTAAAAATGGAAATTACAGACTTTATTCTTTCTACTGATTGTTCTTAAAGGACTCTGACATGATACAATAATATAAGTGAACTGACATAACACGTTGCAGTCCCACAGTGTAACACTCAATATGATGATCTGAAGTTATCAGAAAAAGAGGTCCTACACACCTCCCCCTCCTCTCTCTTCCTAAGATCCCTGCCTCCTATGGTTCTTTCCAAACCACTCTTTAGTACTAGGGGGCAGCACCTGCCAACAGTGCCTCCTTGCATTACTGTGGCTCTTTCCTCCTAGTTAGTTAAATGCACTAAATGAGCTCTTATAAAGCTGTTTAGGGGATGGATTTAAAGGAGATGATGAGGGAGAGGGTACATAAAGTAATATCTGAGAATCAGTCTTCTGCTATAAGATTAAAGTATCTCATATCATGATTTGTGCATAATACTTTAAAACAAACACAAAGAGAAAAAAAGTAAGGAAACCAAGCAAAGCAAGTAAGAAAAAGACATTTTTAGCCATTTCTGTTCAGTGTTGGCTTGTAGTAGGAAAAGAGTTTCATGTATGTAAGAATTACTTTTTAAAGGATTTCTAAGCGAGTTTTGAAATATCATCTTTTGACTATTATGTCTTCGTTTATATGTGTGTACATATTTATGTGTGTGTATATATATATGTAAGATGGCCAACTGGACATGTATACAGATATTTGTACACTCACATATGTAATATTCAAAGGAAAAAATTAAATGGGAAATTTTAAGAGAAGACTGCCTGTACTGGAGGTCAAATTTTCCTTTTAGAACTATTTGCAAGTAATTTACTCATGTCTTGAAAGATCAAGTACTGCTGACTGATTTAAAGTCTTCATCAGAAACACAAGACGAGGAAAGCTGTTTTGTATAATTAACAAGCACTATAGGATAATTAATTTTTTTAAAAAGGGAGCCATAACAAACCAAACTAAAACAAAATTTTATTTCTGGTTGAGGTATACTTTTTCAGATTTTTAAATCTCTGACAGGAAAAACAGAGATCATCTGAGAATTTTTTAATAGTTGGTTTATTAGGATTTAATGTCTCTTGTAATAATTTAAATTCTTGGCCTGACATTATGAATAATCTATACAGTAAATCCTTAAAATTGGCTTTTGAGTAAAGCCAGATTTAAACCTGGATCTCTTTCTTCAGCACTGCTCTTATGCCAGTCTTTTTTTACTGTCTTTTGCTTGCAAATACATAAATTATTTTAATAACATGATACTCTTAGTAATTTTATTAATATTATAATTTTATTGGATATGATTACTTTAGCTCTGCTTGATTAGATGAAACAGGCATACATGCTTCAGCTGTGAAAAATTCCATTTTCTGGTTTTTATGTAAAGCAACATCTAAAGCAGCAGAGAGGGGAAACAGTTATATTTTCAAAAATATTAATAGTTAAGCCAGACTGTTTCCTGGAGATACTTCATTTATTTTTCATCCTCAGATGCTACTGGCTATTTTTGGTAGGGCTAGACATTAATACTGACCAGTTTAGCTTTTCTGACTGTTAACAAACTATCCCACAATGAACCAGCCTAAAGACATTGTGGTGATTGTTTAACATACACATATTCTAAAATATATGCTCAAAGTAAAAAGATCCAAATTCACAAGAGTATGAAATATTTATAAAAAAAATCATGCATCAGACTGTACAGTCTAGAAATAAAAGAAGATTCAAATTCAGTAATAAAGGGAAGAGCAATGCTTGCTCTAACATTTTAAGAAAGACCTTGGACTCCCAGAAGGTCCTGGGTTCAGTTATCCTTTTCTGTCTGCAGGGATGCAGTAGCCAGGGCTACTGCTGTGACTGGCTGGGCGATTCCGTGCAGCTGCATCTTTGCGAGTTTCTTCTGTTCACACTCTGTGACCAAACGGTTCAACTCTGCTGCACTGTATCCAATAAGTGTCTTCAAATCACAGACAAACTTGTAGACAAACCTCTTGCCTTGAACTTTACAAATCATGTCCCCATCGTAGTAATACCTTTAAAAGGATAAAATGGCATTACGACCATATAAATTTTTTTTTAATTTGGACTTCTTACACTACTTCACAGATTATTCCATAAACAGAAGCCTAGTATTATATCTATCACAACAGCAACTAACAATGAGGTTATATAGAAATATTTAACGCTGTTATCCAAAGAAACTTTAAAATATTGACTAAAATTTCAATGCTAAGTACTCTAAAATTTTATGTACTAAATCTTCAAAACATATTCTCAAAAATTATGCTGCAACACTGAATTTAAAAATAAACATTATAAGCAAAACCAAAAAAACCTTAGGAGCAGTAACAGAATCCAAGAATAAGGAGTCTGAATCAGAGTGCTAAGATTCAAAACCTCATGTCTTTCCTGTGACTACAGGAAAGCCACATTTGTTTGCTCTAAGCTTGTATTCCTCATTTATAAAATGAGATTTTAAAAAGTATGGATCCTAATAGAATTATTGAAGATTAAAAGGATTATCTCTGTAAAGTGCTTAGCACACAATGATTGGCACATATAGCCTACTATAAAATAGAAGCTATGGTGATAATTAAGAACTCATATGGTATGAATAAAAAAGTTTAATATACATATTCTCTGGTTGTTGGAATGACCATTTTTCTGTCTTGTACAAAATGCTTTATTACATATCTATGGCTTCATCTTTATCATTTTAATATATTAAAAGCTCTCCTTCCAGAGAAATTCTCCAAACCAATAGGGGAGCCTCAAAACTGTAAGCAAAAGGGTTTAAAAAAAAAAGAAAAGAAAAAATAGAGAGGACCAGAAAAACAGAAAAGAGGACTTCATAAAGAAACAATGTTTCTATAGCTACACAGGCACACTTGGGAAAATCACTCTAGAAGCCTGGTTTATGGATATAAAACAGACTGGAATGAAGTCTGACACAAACTGAGCAACTAACACACACACACACACACACACACATGCACGCACGCACGCACGCATTGGCAGACTTTGGAGACTTTATCTTAAAACTGTACTGCCCACTTGTGTGCATTTGCACTCAGTTGATGAAGAGCTGTTACAAAACAAACTACATGCAAAAGTACAGGTGGTATAAACTATCACATTAGTAGGACTTTATTATAAAAGTAACTCAGTGTAACCAAAAATCCATTAACAAAAAACTACATGCAGTAGCTTGTCATCTTTCCCTAATTCCAGAACAGCTAAAGTATAATGGTTGTGTCCACTTTCCCAGTAAGAGATGTAACACACTGGCAATGGTCTTGTGTCTTTTTTTGTCAACTACATTGATATAGAATTATAACTCAGCCCACAAACTACCAACAGCTTGTCATCCAGTTAAAGTACTGTAGGCATTTTGATTTAAGTGAATAGCTCAGTGACCTATTAGAAAGTGAATATTCATTCACCTGTTAACTATGACTCCGGTCAGGACACAGAACACTGCGTGCACCCCACAGCCCCTCTCAATCATCACCCCTCCCTTGCTCTAGAAGGTTGCACAATCCTCGTTCATGATAATAATTTCATTGCTGCTTTTGTATTCTTATCACCCAAACATGCATCTGTGAGTGCTGTAATTTAGTTTTGCTGTTATTTGCATGATACTATATGAATTCAGAATACACTCTTTTGGGTCTGGATTTTTTTCACTGAATATTATGTTTGAGGTTCACCCATATCAGTGCATTTTCATGGATCCACAGTATTCTATAGTATATCACAGTTTACTTATTCACTGTTGTTGCAAGATATTTGGGTGGTTTCTGATTTTGTGCATGCTTAAATGCTCAATCACTTCAGTTGTGTCCAACTCTTGGCAACTCCAGGGACTACAGCCCGCCAGGTTACTCTATCCATGGTTATTTCCCAGGCAAGAATACTGGAGCAGGTTGCCATTTCCTATGAGGGGATTTTCCCACCCCAGGTATCAAACCTGTGTCTCCTGCACTGCAGGCAGATTCCTCACTACTGAGCCACTGGGGAAGCCCCTTCTGATTTGGGGATGTTATACATAAGGCTGCTGTAAGCATCCATATGAATATATATGTACATTTTTGTCTGGTAAATCCAAGATAAACTGCTAGGTTACTGGTCAGTTTACACTCCTACCAAAAGTGTAGAAGTATTCCCACTGCTATATATCCTCACCGACACTTGGTACAAGCAATTATTTTCATTTTAGCCACTGTTGGATATGTTGTGGTGCAGCTGATAAGTTGTGTCCAACACTTCGCGACCCCATGGACTGCAGCATGCCAGGCTTCCCTGTCCCTCACTCTCCCCTGGAACTTGCTCAAGCTTATGTCCATGGAGTCTGTGATGCCATCTAACTATCTCATCTTCGGTTGTCCCCTTCTCCTCCTGCCCTCAATCTTTCCCAGCATCAAGATCTTTTCTAATAAGCTGGCTCTTTGCATCAGGTGGCCAAAGTATTGGAGCTTCAGCATCAGTCCTTCCGATGAACAGCCAGGATTGGTCTCCTTTAGGATGGACTGGTTGGATCTCCCTGCAGTCCAAAGGACTCTCAAGAATCTTTTCCAACACCACAGTTCAAAAGCATCAATCCTTTGGCGCTCAGCCTTCTTTATGGTCCAACTCTCACATTCATACAAGACTACTGGAAAACCACAGCTTTGACTAGATGGACCTTTGTCAGCAAACTGATTGGCCATTTGGATAATCTCTAAATTTTTCCTAATTTCCTATGGATGTGTAAGAGTTCTTTAATTATTCCAGGTAAGAGTCTTACATCAGATATATGAGGCTTGACTTTCACTCTCTTGATGGTTTCTAATGGCCAGAAGTTCTTAATTTAAATGTAGTCCAATTTATTGATCTTTTCCATTAGGTTAGTGCTTCTGGTTCTATTTAATGTCTTTTCTCATCTACTAAAGTCAAGAAGGTATTTCTAGATGCTTCTTTACTTTTACAATTTAGAGCTACAAGTTACATAGAATTGATTTTCAGTATGCTATGAAGAAAGGGGTCAATATGGATAGTCAACTGTCCCAGCACTACTGACTGAAATGTAGGTTGCTTCCCTACTGCCATCTTTAAATCAAATGTTCCTGTATTTTTTGTTCTATTCAGGTTATCAATTCTAATCTTGGGTCTTCTGTCTATCCCAAGCAAATGGCACACTGTCTTACTGTTACAGTGAGTCTCTATATCCTGTAGAGCAAGTCTGTCCAGTTTGTTAATCTTCTTCAGGTGTCCTGGTTCTCACGACACTTTATCAGTTCAGTTCAGTCACTCAGCTGTGTCCGACTCTTTGCGACCCCATGGACTGAAGCACACTAGGCCTCCCTGACCATCGCCACTTTACATTCACATATAAATTCTATAATCATCTTGTTAAGTTCTATGAACACTTATTCAGGCAGCTACAGCATTGAAACTTAGGCCAAGTGCACACAGGTGACATCTTAATTATTAATTCTAATAATTCATATGTAATTTTGAGGGGACTAGCAACCCACTTCAGTACTCTTGCCTGGAAAATCCCATGGATGGAGGAACCTGGGTGGCTGCAGTCCATGGGGTCGCACAGAGTCGGACACAAATGAAGTGACTTAGCAGCATGTACACAATCACATCAACTGTCAAAAATGACAGTTTTAATTCTGATTACACAGAAAGGATCTTTAGATAGTTAGCAAAGTGTTTGACACTGAGTAATAAGTACACTGAAAATAAAGCATTTTAGTTACTTATATATGCTAAGGAAAACAAATTGTCATTGTGGAAAAGAAAAATTATCATGATAAACTAGGTAACAGTACTTGAATGCCACGATCGTGTAACAAGGAAAACTGATTTAACCAGTATTCCACATAATTATATAATTACAATAGGATGAGGAGATAGAAAGGTTGCATGTGTTAATGATGACAGGTAAATCATACTCTGTGAGAAATTCACAGAACTGCTTTATCAAATTCACATCAAAACTTTCATACCATTTATGAGAAATTATAAATAATTATTCTATTTCAACTCAGTTGATGAAAAAGTTTGAATATTCAGATTTAGGCTGACTGGGGGGGAAGGAAAAACAGAGAAATGGGTTAACATTCTGCATCTAATTATAAAAATTGACAATATCTACATATTTACTAGAGCTTACAGACACTCAATGCACCTATGCCAAATGACAGCATCTGTTAATAAAAAAAACAGAAACCTCAAAGATTAAATATGCTGGATTTAAACAGAGTGGTGCATGTTTTTAATCAGATAAAAACAAATAATCTAGAATCACCTTTTAAAAAATTCTACATATCTCAAATTACTACTAAAAACCTTTTAAGAAGTAATTTTTAACATAAATGTGAACATTTTTAGTTTTTTTATTTATATAAAGAAAACATAAGTCAAGTATTTTAACATCATTACATAACAATGTTTATACAAATAAGAAGCCATTTTTTAGAAACGACTGATTGATACTTTTAAAATGCTTACCTTAATGCACGACTAAGTTTCTCATAGTTCATTGTAGGTTTGTTTTTACGTTGTCCCCATTTCTGTGCAACCAGTTCGGGCTGATTTAGCTTAAATTCTCCTTCATCACCAACCCAAGAAATGCAGTCTCGAGCATCCTTGTCAGTAAGAAGTTCTAGCAAAAACTGCCACAGTTGGATTTGGCCATTGTTTCCTAGAAATTGACAAGAATGACAAGCACTGACCATAATGCTATGGATTTTCAGAGGGTAAAAGACAACAAACAGGTCCTTTGGTTCATATCTCAGCCACATGAAAAATATAAACTTCTTTTTACAAATGCTATCTAAGTATTTTCAGAGAAAAAGTCCAGGGGGCAGTCCTTAGATGGTGGAGGAACAGGATGGGGGGACCACTTTCTCCCCAACAAATTCATGGAAAGAACATTTGAACGCTGAGAAAATTCCACAAAACAACTTCTGAATGCTGGCAGAGGACATCAAGCACCCAGAAAGGCAGCCCATTGTCTCTGAAAGGAGGTAGGACAAAATATAAAAGATAAAAAGAGAGACAAAAGAGTTAGGAACAGAGACCCATCCCGAGAAGGGAGTCTTAAAAGAGGGGAAGTTTCCAAACACCAGGAAACCCTCTCACCTGCGGGTTTGCAGGGAGTTTTGGAATCTCAGAGGGCAACATAACCAGGAGGAAAAATAAATAAATAAATAAAACTCACAGATTATGTGCCTAACGGCAACTCCCAGTGGAGAAGTAGCCCAGACACTGGCACCCGCCACCAGCAAGTGGGGGCTGAACAGGGAGGAGCGGGTTGCATCGCTTAGGGTAAGGACCGGGCCTGAATGACCTGAGGGCAATCTGAGGGAGCTAACAGGAGATAGCAACCCAGACTGTGAGATAGCCAGAGAGAGAAAAAAAAAGGGGAGAGAGAACTTTCCCTGGAAAAGCTCTATCCTAAGGCACTGTCGGACGCTCACAGAACAAAGGACTGAGCTAGCTGGCTCTGGACCAGCCCATCCCCCCACTGGAGACAGGGAGGCAGGCAGGTGCCAGCCAGAGCTGGAAGGCAAGGGGCAAACTCGGCCCCAGAGACAGCATCCTCTACCAAACTGCGAGCAGGCTCCCAGTTGCTAACCAAGACTTCCTGGGATCCTGGATGGTTGACATCCGCAGGGAGGGTCACAGCCAGAGAGCAGCTCCCCAGAGGAGGCACACAGCATACCCGAGAGGCTGGGATAGGAGAAGCAATAAAACACAGCTCCCACCTGGCCAGAGTGTGCCCGCCAAGCACCTGGTCGCCTGAGCTGCTCGGGCCTGGGAAGGGCACAAAACGCAGGCCCAACCGAGTCTGCGCCTTTGTGGAGTACCCAAGACCCCGAACCTGGGTGGCTTAGACCTGGGAAGTGCACGCAACCCAGGGCCCGCTTTAGACAGCTCCCCTGCAGAGCAGCCTAGAGCCTGAGCAGTGCAGACTGGGAAAGCACACATGCTGTGAGCGGGCACTCCCCACACACGCCACTGATATTTGTTTGTAGCGTCCCTCCCTCCCACAGCACGACTGAACAAGGGAGCCTAAAAAAGTGTCCACCACCGCCCCCTTGTGTCAGGGCGGAAATTAGACAGTGAAGAGACCAGCAAATAGAAGCTAAAATAAACAGAGGGAACCACTTTGGAAGTGACAGGTACAACAGATTAAAATCCTGTAGTTAGCACCGGCTACACTGGAAGGGGCCTACAGATCTTGAGAGGTATAAGCTGAACAAGGAACTATCTGAAACTGAACTGACCCAAACTGCCCGCAACAGCTCCAGATAAATTCCTAGATAAATTTTTACTATTATTGTTTTTAAAATTTAAAAAATTTGTTTTTTATTTTTAAGTTCTCTATTATGCCTTTAACTTTCATTTTTATAACCTACTATTACCTTGCAAAAAAAAAAGACCCTATTTTTAAAGCAAACTTCATATATATTTTTTATAATTTTTGAGTTTTTTTTTAAATATTGTATTTTTGAGAGTTTAACCTACTCTAGATTTTTTAATCTTTGCTTTTTGGTATTTGTTATCAATTTTGTACCTTTAAGA
>SJYV01006839.1:783115-848470 GCA_006410875.1 Neotragus pygmaeus
GCCTTCTTTATGGTCCAACTCTCACATTCATACAAGACTACTGGAAAACCACAGCTTTGACTAGATGGACCTTTGTCAGCAAACTGATTGGCCATTTGGATAATCTCTAAATTTTTCCTAATTTCCTATGGATGTGTAAGAGTTCTTTAATTATTCCAGGTAAGAGTCTTACATCAGATATATGAGGCTTGACTTTCACTCTCTTGATGGTTTCTAATGGCCAGAAGTTCTTAATTTAAATGTAGTCCAATTTATTGATCTTTTCCATTAGGTTAGTGCTTCTGGTTCTATTTAATGTCTTTTCTCATCTACTAAAGTCAAGAAGGTATTTCTAGATGCTTCTTTACTTTTACAATTTAGAGCTACAAGTTACATAGAATTGATTTTCAGTATGCTATGAAGAAAGGGGTCAATATGGATAGTCAACTGTCCCAGCACTACTGACTGAAATGTAGGTTGCTTCCCTACTGCCATCTTTAAATCAAATGTTCCTGTATTTTTTGTTCTATTCAGGTTATCAATTCTAATCTTGGGTCTTCTGTCTATCCCAAGCAAATGGCACACTGTCTTACTGTTACAGTGAGTCTCTATATCCTGTAGAGCAAGTCTGTCCAGTTTGTTAATCTTCTTCAGGTGTCCTGGTTCTCACGACACTTTATCAGTTCAGTTCAGTCACTCAGCTGTGTCCGACTCTTTGCGACCCCATGGACTGAAGCACACTAGGCCTCCCTGACCATCGCCACTTTACATTCACATATAAATTCTATAATCATCTTGTTAAGTTCTATGAACACTTATTCAGGCAGCTACAGCATTGAAACTTAGGCCAAGTGCACACAGGTGACATCTTAATTATTAATTCTAATAATTCATATGTAATTTTGAGGGGACTAGCAACCCACTTCAGTACTCTTGCCTGGAAAATCCCATGGATGGAGGAACCTGGGTGGCTGCAGTCCATGGGGTCGCACAGAGTCGGACACAAATGAAGTGACTTAGCAGCATGTACACAATCACATCAACTGTCAAAAATGACAGTTTTAATTCTGATTACACAGAAAGGATCTTTAGATAGTTAGCAAAGTGTTTGACACTGAGTAATAAGTACACTGAAAATAAAGCATTTTAGTTACTTATATATGCTAAGGAAAACAAATTGTCATTGTGGAAAAGAAAAATTATCATGATAAACTAGGTAACAGTACTTGAATGCCACGATCGTGTAACAAGGAAAACTGATTTAACCAGTATTCCACATAATTATATAATTACAATAGGATGAGGAGATAGAAAGGTTGCATGTGTTAATGATGACAGGTAAATCATACTCTGTGAGAAATTCACAGAACTGCTTTATCAAATTCACATCAAAACTTTCATACCATTTATGAGAAATTATAAATAATTATTCTATTTCAACTCAGTTGATGAAAAAGTTTGAATATTCAGATTTAGGCTGACTGGGGGGGAAGGAAAAACAGAGAAATGGGTTAACATTCTGCATCTAATTATAAAAATTGACAATATCTACATATTTACTAGAGCTTACAGACACTCAATGCACCTATGCCAAATGACAGCATCTGTTAATAAAAAAAACAGAAACCTCAAAGATTAAATATGCTGGATTTAAACAGAGTGGTGCATGTTTTTAATCAGATAAAAACAAATAATCTAGAATCACCTTTTAAAAAATTCTACATATCTCAAATTACTACTAAAAACCTTTTAAGAAGTAATTTTTAACATAAATGTGAACATTTTTAGTTTTTTTATTTATATAAAGAAAACATAAGTCAAGTATTTTAACATCATTACATAACAATGTTTATACAAATAAGAAGCCATTTTTTAGAAACGACTGATTGATACTTTTAAAATGCTTACCTTAATGCACGACTAAGTTTCTCATAGTTCATTGTAGGTTTGTTTTTACGTTGTCCCCATTTCTGTGCAACCAGTTCGGGCTGATTTAGCTTAAATTCTCCTTCATCACCAACCCAAGAAATGCAGTCTCGAGCATCCTTGTCAGTAAGAAGTTCTAGCAAAAACTGCCACAGTTGGATTTGGCCATTGTTTCCTAGAAATTGACAAGAATGACAAGCACTGACCATAATGCTATGGATTTTCAGAGGGTAAAAGACAACAAACAGGTCCTTTGGTTCATATCTCAGCCACATGAAAAATATAAACTTCTTTTTACAAATGCTATCTAAGTATTTTCAGAGAAAAAGTCCAGGGGGCAGTCCTTAGATGGTGGAGGAACAGGATGGGGGGACCACTTTCTCCCCAACAAATTCATGGAAAGAACATTTGAACGCTGAGAAAATTCCACAAAACAACTTCTGAATGCTGGCAGAGGACATCAAGCACCCAGAAAGGCAGCCCATTGTCTCTGAAAGGAGGTAGGACAAAATATAAAAGATAAAAAGAGAGACAAAAGAGTTAGGAACAGAGACCCATCCCGAGAAGGGAGTCTTAAAAGAGGGGAAGTTTCCAAACACCAGGAAACCCTCTCACCTGCGGGTTTGCAGGGAGTTTTGGAATCTCAGAGGGCAACATAACCAGGAGGAAAAATAAATAAATAAATAAAACTCACAGATTATGTGCCTAACGGCAACTCCCAGTGGAGAAGTAGCCCAGACACTGGCACCCGCCACCAGCAAGTGGGGGCTGAACAGGGAGGAGCGGGTTGCATCGCTTAGGGTAAGGACCGGGCCTGAATGACCTGAGGGCAATCTGAGGGAGCTAACAGGAGATAGCAACCCAGACTGTGAGATAGCCAGAGAGAGAAAAAAAAAGGGGAGAGAGAACTTTCCCTGGAAAAGCTCTATCCTAAGGCACTGTCGGACGCTCACAGAACAAAGGACTGAGCTAGCTGGCTCTGGACCAGCCCATCCCCCCACTGGAGACAGGGAGGCAGGCAGGTGCCAGCCAGAGCTGGAAGGCAAGGGGCAAACTCGGCCCCAGAGACAGCATCCTCTACCAAACTGCGAGCAGGCTCCCAGTTGCTAACCAAGACTTCCTGGGATCCTGGATGGTTGACATCCGCAGGGAGGGTCACAGCCAGAGAGCAGCTCCCCAGAGGAGGCACACAGCATACCCGAGAGGCTGGGATAGGAGAAGCAATAAAACACAGCTCCCACCTGGCCAGAGTGTGCCCGCCAAGCACCTGGTCGCCTGAGCTGCTCGGGCCTGGGAAGGGCACAAAACGCAGGCCCAACCGAGTCTGCGCCTTTGTGGAGTACCCAAGACCCCGAACCTGGGTGGCTTAGACCTGGGAAGTGCACGCAACCCAGGGCCCGCTTTAGACAGCTCCCCTGCAGAGCAGCCTAGAGCCTGAGCAGTGCAGACTGGGAAAGCACACATGCTGTGAGCGGGCACTCCCCACACACGCCACTGATATTTGTTTGTAGCGTCCCTCCCTCCCACAGCACGACTGAACAAGGGAGCCTAAAAAAGTGTCCACCACCGCCCCCTTGTGTCAGGGCGGAAATTAGACAGTGAAGAGACCAGCAAATAGAAGCTAAAATAAACAGAGGGAACCACTTTGGAAGTGACAGGTACAACAGATTAAAATCCTGTAGTTAGCACCGGCTACACTGGAAGGGGCCTACAGATCTTGAGAGGTATAAGCTGAACAAGGAACTATCTGAAACTGAACTGACCCAAACTGCCCGCAACAGCTCCAGATAAATTCCTAGATAAATTTTTACTATTATTGTTTTTAAAATTTAAAAAATTTGTTTTTTATTTTTAAGTTCTCTATTATGCCTTTAACTTTCATTTTTATAACCTACTATTACCTTGCAAAAAAAAAAGACCCTATTTTTAAAGCAAACTTCATATATATTTTTTATAATTTTTGAGTTTTTTTTTAAATATTGTATTTTTGAGAGTTTAACCTACTCTAGATTTTTTAATCTTTGCTTTTTGGTATTTGTTATCAATTTTGTACCTTTAAGAACCCAATCTTCAGTACCCATTTTTACTTGGGAGTGAGATTACTGGCCTGATTGCTCTATCCCCTTTTTGACTCTCCTTTTTCTCCCCCAGGTCGCCTCTATCTCCTCCCTCTCCCTTCTCTACCTCTCTCTAACTCTGTGAATCTCTTTGTGTGTTCCGGACAATGGAGAACACTTAAGGAACTGATTACTGGCTGGATCTGTCTCTCTTCTTTTGATTCCCCCCTTTATCCTCCTGGCCACCTCTCTCCTTCCTCCCTCTTCTTTTCTCTCTATAACTCCATGAACATCTCTGAGGGATCCAAACTGTGGAGCGCACATAAGGAAGTGATTACTGGCTAGCTTGCTCTCTCCCCTTTTGATTCCCCCTTTTCCTCCTAGTCACCTCTTTCTCCCTCCTCCCTCTTCTCTTCTCCACGTAACTCTGGGAACCTCTCTGGGTGTCCCTCACTGTGGAGAATCTTTACATCTTTAACCTAGATGTTTTATCATCAGTGCTTTATAGATGGAGAAGTCTTGAGGCTATTCTAAGAATAAGACTGAAAACCAGAGGCAGGAAGCTTAAGTCCAAATCCTGAGAATGTCAGAGAACTCCTGACTCCAAGGAACATTAATCGATAAAAGCTCATCTACAAGCCTCCATACCTACAGTGAAACCAAGCACCACTCAAGAGCCAACAAGTTCCAGAGCACGACATACCATGCAAATTCTCCAGCAACACAGAAACATAGCTCTGAGCTTCAATATACAGGCTGCCCAAAGTCACACCAAACCCACTGACATCTCAAATCTCACTACTGGACACTTCGTTGCACTCTAGAGAGAAGAAATCCAGCTCCACCCACCAGAACACCAACACAAGCTTCCCTAACCAGAGAACCTTGACAAGCCACCTGTCCAACTCCACCCACAGGGAGGAACCTCCCCAGTAAAGAGGAACCACAAACTGCCAGAATACAGAAAGGCCACCCCAAACACAGCAATCTAAACAAGATTAAAAGGCAGAGAAATATTCAGCAGGTAAAGGAACAGGATAAATGCCCACCAAACCAAACAAAAGAGGAGGAGATGGGGAGTCTACCTGAAAAAGAATTCAGAATAATGATGGTAAAAATGATCCAAAATCTTGAAAACAAAATGGAGTTACAGATAAATAGCCTGGAGACAAGGACTGAGAAGATGCAAGAAATGTTTAACAAGGACCTAGAAGAAATAAAAAAGAGTCAATCAATAATGAACAACGCAATAAATGAGATCAAAAACACTCTGGAGGGAACCAACAGTAGAATAACAGAGGCAGAAGATAGGCTTAGTGAGGTAGAAGATAGAATAGTAGAAATAAATGAAGCTGAGAGGAAAAAAGAAAAAAAGAATTAAAAGAAATGAGGACAACTTCAGAGACCTCTGGGACAATGTCAAACGCCCCAACACTCGAATCATAGGAGTCCCAGAAAAGAAAAAGTCCATATTCACATTTTCATACAGTGAAATAAAACAAAATATACATAATTTGACAAATTTTATAAATATTAGATGACAATGCAAAAATACCTGTTCTGTTTCCAGGCGAACTCCTATCTTCTCCTGAAATCCTTGGAGCTCTTTGTACTTTAGCTGCCTTTGCACTACTATTTATAGCTTTAATGGCAGTTGGTGTAGCAGACTGCACTGATGCTGGAATAATTTGCACAGCTGCAAAGCAAGACAAGGGGAAAATTTTTTTTTCTCCTTCCAGTACAGACAGAGAAAAAACTACTGAAAGAAAATAAAATGCAATTAGTTTAACTGGTGCCTAATTACCTCAACAAAAGTTCAGAAGATAAGGTATAATGTCTGCATTACTGTTTATGAGTCTTAAGTCAATAAAAGTTGGTTTCATTTTGGAAAAACTTACTGATGTATATACAGTAGATAAAGTTATAAAAAATCTAATTTTTTAAAATATTTGTTCGTAAGAGGTGGTTTATCAAATTTTGGAGAATGAGGACAAATGAGAATTCATGTTCCACTGCTGACAGGAGTACAAACATACCACCATTCTGAGAAAAACTTTAGTAATATCATATAAAGTCGAAAGGGTAGAATCCCATAAAATCACAACCAGAGAATCTCACACACATTCTTACAGATACTCATTCAATGATGTTCACAAAGTTTTAAAAATGATAAATGGCAGTGAAAATAGAATCGAGCTACAGATATCAACATAAGTCTCACAAATGTAAATCAAAAAAGCAAGCTACAAAAGGATAGACACAGTATATCATCATCTGTACCCAAAAGTTTATACATGTATAAAATAATGCCCTAACATGTTTATGGTCATAAAAGTTCATAAAAATATAAAATATGCATAGAATAAGAAACCTCAAATTCAGGGCAGTCATTTAAAATGGGATCTACAACAGATAAACTTAACATATAAAGTTTTATCTCTTATGGTGTATGCAGATGTTGCTTGTACTTTATGTCTTTGTATATCTAAAATATTTCATAAAAAACTTACAAATTAGCTATTTACTACCGTGCAGTACTAAATGGAACATTTCTTATTGATAAATCAACCCTATATTATGGGCACATGAATACTCACGTTGATCAATTGTAACTATCTCATTCATCTGTTGTTCTTGGCTTGCCAATACATCTGAAGAACACACATAAAAATTTTTTGTTTTCATTTAAACCACAAATGCAAACTCCAATTCAGTAAAATTCACTTAAAAAAAAAAAAAAAAAACCACCACCCTCCATGATTAAAACAAAAACCAAGCAAACAAAAAAGCAAAACATCAAATAATTGAAACTTATTGGCCTAAGAACCTAAAAATTACTTCAGTTATTTTACACGGAATAGCTATTTTTAAGAGATGCAACAGAAAGAAGCTCCAATTCAATGTTCAGAAAAGTTGTTCAGAGAATCAAGGTTTGAAAATGTCTATTATAAAGCTATTTATTTAGGCTTTATGTAAAACATGAAATATTCAAGATCAGATCACCAGAGTGAAATTATTTAGATACATTTTCTTCATTAAAAAAGGCTCTTTCAAGATGACTGGAGAGATCATCATAATTTGGTGTATGCATGATCAAATACCCATTAAAAAAAAAAAACTTCTTTAACTTTAGAATACGTCTTCTAAAGATAGATAGCCAAATTTTCAGTGGAATTACAGCTGTTCTCTGTGTCACAAATGAACTAAGTAATTTAACACGTCTACAAATACAGGTTTCAAATGAGGTATAGTGAAGGGAACTCCCTCGTGGTCATCCAGTGGTTTAGGACTTCGCTCTCTCACTGCCAAGGGCCCAGGTTCAGTCTGGATGGGGAATTAAGATCCCACAAGCTGCGCAGTATAGCCAAAAAAAACCCAAAACCAAACAAAAACCCCCATGAGTTACAGTGTAAAAGGTCCTAATATAACTGTTTAGAGAACCATTCATTACTCATCCCTTGCTATTTCCTACTGAAATGTTATTCTTCACCTCTCAGATAAGAGTTACACTTGCCAGTCTATATCCCTTCAGCCTTTTTAGTGCCCATCACAGACTTGGATGCTTCTCTCTCCAACTGAAGTTGTACCCACCAGCAGTCATCTGTGTACCTAGCTAAGTCCTGGGGCCTGGGATCCTAACACAGTTCTACTGAGAACGCCACACCAGGCTCCAATGCCAAGCACAGAGCTGAAGAGGACCGGCAAACTAAAGAGAGATCCGACTCCTACTTGTCAGATGGGAGCTTTCTTTGGGGGTCCCAAGTTTGGGAATGTAAACAATTAAGTGAGAGTAACCTCAGATCTGGGTTCTGGTCTTAGAACTAACTTATTGGCTGTATGACAATGGTAAATTATTCAACTAATATTTCTTCATGTCAAATACCCCCACCTACCACTTCATGAGGCTGTTGTGAGGATTAAAGGAAAATATTTTTAAGAAGCACAATGCCTGAAATATGGTTAACTTTCAGTAAGTTGAAGACACTATTCTTTTATTCAAATTCATAGTTCTGAGTATTCTCCTCAAAGACAACTGTCCTGAAGAAAAATTCATGCTTTATATTTGTGGTACATCCCCCCCAAATTTTATAAAAGTACCTTGAAAGGGCAAAGTGTTATTGAAATGAAACTGTTCAACTCCTGACTGTGACTGAACACAGTACCCTAGCTTAAAAAGAGACAAAGAAGAGTCACCACTACACGGCACAGGCATTATTACCAACCTGTTAAGATCAGCCACTCAGCCCTGATTTTTGGACTGTAGTTTGGTGTGTTTCCTGGGAACTCTCAAGATATTAACAGAAGGCAGAACACAGAAACAGAGGAGCTTTTGAAAGGCTGGTCCAAGACCACACAGACACTCTAAATATCACATTCCTTCTCCAGCCCTCAAACCCTGGTCCTGCATAAAGGAAGCAGAACCCTAAGGGGAAAAGCTCTAGGGTATATGGAGCAATTTTATGCAAACTCTGAACACTGAAGGTATAAGGCAATTCTTTGTCCCAAAGAAAACTCTCCGCAAACTGAGTTTTGTGCCTCTGGCCACAGAAGACATATTCACACCAAGGACACCATAGAGAGCTGGGACTCCTGGAACACTTCCTAATTATCCTCTCCATGTACGGTAGGACTTGGGTCAAATTTCACTAGAAGGGAAACTGCAGGAGGCTGGTGGCCTGGGTGGGAAAGCTAACACAAATACTTAAAGAAGGAGGTCTGTTCAGTACTGCTTCTCCTTGATAAATCACTCAGGAACAGATAGTAAATGCTAGGTTACTAAGGACATGCTACAGACTTCACTCTACAAGAGGGTCCAGAGAGCTAGACTGTATCCCAAAGAGCCTGTTCTGAGAAGCTAGGCTTGAGAATTACAGAAAGTCGACCAGACACAGCCTTACACATCACCCTACCCATTCCCAGATTCTGAGAATTAGATTTCCAAACCCAGTGGAATTTCCTTGCCAGGCAGAGCAAAGAATCATGGCCAGATAAGCAAGGAATTCCTTAAGATATTCCTGTAGGCCATGGGGCTGTTACTTTTGTAAACAAAACAATTCCAAAGCAGAGCTCCTCTGTAGAAGACCCATTCTACTGCAGAAAGATGGAAAGATACATAAGATTTCTCACAGCCCCCTGTGCTGGGAAAAGCCTCTGAGTGAGCTTTAACATTTGAGAAGCCCTAGGAGAGCCAGAAAGAACAACAAAAGTGCTGATCTGGGATAGACAGCAAAAATCATGAACTTGAGAAAAACCAAACTGCAGTCTAAACACTGTCCTTGTCCTATTCTTGAGAGTTCCTACAAGAAAATGTTTCTGTAAACATGACTCACATGTTAAAAACCTGAAATTTTTCAGAATTTACCTTACTCATCTAAAAAGCTCTATAGAGAAGAAAACCTGTGACACCAAGGATAAACTTTCAACTAGAACATTCAACTTATATATCTAATAGGAACTGAAACTAGAAATAAACCTTGTAAATGTAAAGAATCTACTAAATCTTTTCAATACTTTTCCTCCTAATATTTAATAGAACCAATACAAGAGAAGATAGTGCCAATAAAACAATGAAGGAAAGCCTCTCCACTGAGCTTATTTCTTATTTAACAGGAGATGAAATCCTAAGCATTAAATGACTGAAAAATCCCTCCACCAGAACTGTTCCCTAATTGCATACACAGTAGGATGAAATGGTACCATTCACATTTTCATCCACAGTGACTATAAAAACAAAGTCAGCATGTCCTAGTCACTCATTAAGAAAAATATGTTCTTTGGTCAGCATTTCTGATTTATATAACAATGTCAGGGAATGGGTTACTACTAACATTTTAACAGTCACTGAAATATAACATGGATTAAAATTCAAACAAAATAATTTACATATATTTGAGCTCTTTTGGTTGGACAGCTTTAACCATCAAAATAATGTCTGTTGAGCAACATGGAAACACTGTAACCAGTGGCTTCCAATTCAAGATGGTGGGTTGCATACTTAACTCTGTTTCCCCTTTCTCCCTTAAAATGCCATTCGACTAAAAGAAATTTTAAAAGATTTAATCCCCACAATGAAGAGGATGAGAGAGAAGCCATCTGTGAACAAATAATCATAAATTTCTAAAAGATGAGCATCAATGAAAGAACTGACTGATGAACCAGAAGTCAACAACTAGAATATATGAACAGAGCTAACTCCAAGGCACAGAATCTTACTTGGACAGAACAGAACTTGGAGTCTAGTGTTAGTCTGCCTGCGTTTGGATCCTGGTTCTGCCATACCCTAGCTCTATAACCTTGAGGTGGCTCTCTAAGCCTCAGATTCCTATCTGAAGAAAAGGAAAGTAATGATCTCTGGCTTTAGTATAAAATTATATGAGATTATACATACATATTAGCACATCACAGCCTTACACAATAAATGTTAATTACTGCTGTTAGCAATGAACAATTAAGATGAAAACAAAGTTATAAGAAAATACAATTAAACTTAAGTTATAACACAAATAAGATAATGATTTCAATTTTATACATTTTCGAAGAAGTTCCAGATGACTCCAGAGAATTTCTCCCCGAGGAACTCGCTGAAAAAAATCTTCTTGGCTGAGACTACAGAGTTCTCTTCCAGAAATATTCAGTGTAGTGAGGTCTATATCAGTCATGCTGAATTCCTTCATTACCCAAACCACCCAATGCAGGACTTGGTCTGTGGACCACTGTATGGGATCTAAAGACAAACACATCACCATTAGCCTAGTTGCATCTTAGATATTACAATTTACAGTTAACTTGTCAACACACACAAAAAAACACAGATAAAATCCAGACAGGTTTTTTCCACCCCCCCGCAAGTAAGTGAACTCATTATATGAAATAAAAAGATGCTTACACTCCACTTTCTTCTTACCTCCTTTTCAACTCCTTGATCTAAAATTTGATAGGTTCACGTGTTTCTACATCAGTTAGTTTGGAATTTTATTAAGAAAAAACAAAATGCACAACTGCTCTCCAGTGAGCCAAATGGAAGAATAAAATACATGATTACCTTGTAGGAAATGCCCCCTCACCAAGTTAATATTCAGTTTTTTCCATGTCTGCAATGTTTATTTCTTATAATTCAGTTTTGTATCTCCAAGAGCTATTTTGTATTGAAATCCACCAATGAGCCCCTGATGACCAAATTTAGTAGATACTACTCAGCCAGCATTCTTTGACTTTCTCAGCAGCATTGAGACTTGTGACCATTTAAAACTCCTCCTCAATTTCAATGGCACTATACATGTACAATTCTTCTTCTTCTTCTATCTGATAAGCTATTTCATGTCTTCCCAACGTCCTGTTCCTCAACTCTGAATGTTGACAAGGTTTAGCACTGTGTTATCATTCATTTTCTCTCTCTCCACCAGAGATTATACCTACTTTTATGACTTTAATACAAACTCAATGTGACTTCATCCCAGATAACAAACACCTTTATCTCCAGTCCAAATCTTGTGCCCCTGAAACTATTTTCTGGTGACCTTTTTCAACTGAATATGTACTTTTGAAAATCAAGCACTATCAACACTTTGTCTTGAAAAATCTTTCCAATACCAGACTTTCCTACCTTCCCCACAAAGGTTTAGAAGGCATGGACTGTCTTTCTTATGCACCACTGAAAGCCCAGCATTTACCATGGTGCCTAGCTCAGGAAATATGAAGATGTAACCAATTCTTATCAATATTACTATAGCCTAGTCACCCGAGCTTGAGAAGTTAGATAAATATTCGACTCTCCCCTCTCTAGCCTCATCCAATCCATCAACCAGCTGATCAGTCCTATCACTATTTTGATTCATCTCTTTCTTTCTGCTCTTACAGCAATCACCTGGTCTAGGCTAACCTAAATGTTATTACCTAGACACACGGAAACTATCCGCTCCAACTTACATCACATCCCACTGCCACATTCATTTTCAATTGTCAGCTGCATCAATCAAAATCAATTCTATAATGCTACAGAATAATTCCTCACCCACTGTATCTTCTTACTACTCAGCACACTCCTACCTCTCAGTTTTGCATAAACACTTCCTGTCTCGAATGTCCAGAAGTTTCCTTGTCTACAATAAACTCTTTCCCAATTTTCCCCCAGATCACTATGATCCCTTTGAGATTCTAGTAATATGTTTCTTTTATACCAGTTATTGACAATTTAAAACATGTCACTTTTATGGAAACTACTTCTTTTTATTTATTGTTTCTCTCTTTAAATTATGAATGCCCGTTGACTCATTGGAAAAGACTCTTGATGCTGGGAAGGACTGAGGGCAGGAGAAGGGGATGACAGAGGATGAGATGGCTGGATGGCATCACTGACTCGATAAACGTGAGTCTGAATGAATTCCGAGACGGTGATGGACATGGAGGCCTGGCGTGCTGCGATTCATGGGGTCGCAAAGAGTCGGACATGACTGAGCTGAACTGAAGGGCAGGATTTTTTTAAAAAATGTGTATCATTGTATTCCCAGCACCATCATGTATTAACAGTCCCCCAAAAAAAGATACACAGAAAATCTATTTCCTAGAAGTTCTATATTTAAACTTACTCACCATAGTGTCTTCTATGTCAAGCCTAAATATTATTCTACCTAACATAATTATTATGTATTTTATTACCATAAGGTATCCCAAGACGCTCTTGTTCTTTCCTATAACCTTCCAGCGCAGCCGCCCATCTGGTCACTTGTTCTGACGTTTCATCTGAAATGGTCGTAATGTGTTTTGTGCCATCCAGAGTTATCACTTGAGCTTCCTCAACAAGATGTGCTTCTGCTTCCGCATGGTGAGCATCTGGATCAATAACTACTTCAACCGTTTCCGCAGGTTTAACAATTTCCAGGATATTTAGCTTTGGTTCAATTCCTTAACAATGATTAAAAAAAAAAAAGTATATCTAAGTGAAAACACAAAAGTAACACAGCAAAATGCAGTTTAGTTTATATGTTCTCAAATAGTAGAGCAAAACTCCACGTTAAATATTTTTAGCATTATGTCTAGAGAACTTGAACAGATTTCTATTAAATGACAAAAACAACAACTGAACAGAACTTTGGTAGATCACAGGACAATATTGTATCAGTATTAATTTCCTGATTTTGATAACTGTGGTCATGTAAAAGAATTCTTTGTTTTGGAAAACATACACACTACTGTATTTAGAGACAGAAAAAAAATCATGTCTACATCTTATTCTTAACTAGGTCAAAAAAATAATGTGGGGATGAGGAAGAGACAGAATAAAGTAATGTAATAATAAAAGTTAACATTTGGGGTATCTGGGAATTCTTTTATTACACTTGCAATTTTTCTATAAATCTAAAATAATTTAAGAACACCACCACCATGCATACAAACACACACACCTTACTTACAAACAGAGAAAAAGAACCAACATGTAACAGGAAATTAAAACTACACTAGGGAGAGTATAAATGAGTAGCTACTCATCTTTAAAAGTTTAAAAAGTCTTTCTAAGCTAATTAAAATTATTTACTGACTCCTTGTCTTTTTAGAAGACAAAGTACATGTTTTAAAACTAGCCCTTTATGAAATAATCATAGTTACTTATGGTAAAATGACAGTTCTAAGAAACTATCATACAACTTAACGGCTACCGTTTGCTCACTGATTCAGCTATAAACTACATCAAAATTTAATCAAAGTGTACTTGAAAGAAAAAACTCAATTTCATTATTGTGAAGTTCAATCTCAAAAACTGTATTACAGAAAAATATACTGCTTTCATTCATTAGGTGGTGTAAACAGAAGTTGCTTTTTTCAAATGTTCATGAGAAAAAAAGAGCAATTTTTGAAAAAAAATGTTCCTAAAAATTATTTGTTAATCCCCCATCAAATTTTCATCAAGTCAACTCTTAAACACACTTGCACTGAGAGGTCACTAAGCTTTTAAAGATAAAAAACAAAGACTGATTTTTCTTTCCTGTTTCCAACAATAGGAAAATTCTGGGGAAATTNATCTTAAACATATAAAATGAAATATATTTTTTCCTCCCATGATATTTTTTTTGCAATATTTTATTTTATTTTTTATTTTTTTACTTTACAATACTGTATTGGTTATTTTAAGAAGTTTAAATTATGAGGCAGTGATAACCCAGTTGTCCACCATCCCACCCCCATTGTGAAAGCTCTAGATTTGGAGGTTAAATAATACCACCCCCACTGATATCAATAATACTTTGTATTTTGCTTTTATAGTTTAACAAGTTTTTGTGAAAATTGTTATCTTAATTGATCTGCATGGTAAATTGGTGAAATATTCAGAGCGGATATGAAATATCAGGGAGTTCTTATTCCTTTGAATCATTGTGAGAACTGTCAAATTCTAGTTAGAACTAGTTAGAACTAGGGCTCGTGACCTAGAGCTGTATTTCTGGAGTTTAGTCTTCATTTCAGTCTTGTTTTCTTGACTCAACGCTAAAGAAGTCAGGACAATTACATCTTTCCCTTAATTTCTGTAAGAGATGTTGTTTTTGAGGTTAAGTTCAATGACCACAATCATTTCAGCTTCTTCTATGCAATGTACTCTGGACGAAAAAAACCCATAATTTCATACTTTTGAAGAATCCCTAGTTTGCCGTGAGGCTCAGGCAAAGACATAAATATGATTAAGCAATGTGATAAGTGCTGTGTATGGAATGCCATGAAATTAGGATAAGAGAATAATTCGTTTGTCCGAGTGAATACTCCATTGTACTTTATATAACTGCTTTTGTGTTGGAGGATTTAAGAGCTCATAATATCTCCTAGCTTGCCGACTATTCAATAATAGCATTTTTCTATTGAAAAGGGAAAGGGGCAAAATTGACCTTTGTTGTTCAGTTACTAAGTCGTGTCCGACTCTTTGCAACTTCATGGACTATAGCACATCAGGATCCTCTATCCTCCATTATCTCTCAGAATTTGCTGAAATTCATGTTCATTTACTCAGTGGTACTATCTAGTTAAATGATAAATACCAGAAATATATATTAATATCATGACTAACAAAACCAATCAAGTGACCTACAAAAATTATCACAAATATTATAATTACAAGTGGAATTAGAGGGAAAAATAACCTGATACCAACTTAATTTTAGGTTAAGATTTTGTCGGATATGATATTACTTACATTCTAGCAAAACATCTTTATTGAGAACATAAGTGTGGGAAATGGTATTGAATTTTTAAGACAATTTGATATTGAGTGCACAGATTATTTTTGTACACCCATATATCTTTGTTCTATCTCAGTATCTTCGACTATAAATTTACTTGGGCTTTTAGTGAGTCAGAAAATGCATCTTTTTCTCTGCATCTTTGCAAATTCAACCCAGTATTTCAGAATACAAATATACTCCTTTAAATCTGTTCATTTTTCCAAGCAATAAAGGCTGTCCTTAGAAGTTACTTGGAAGGACACTGGATTTATCTGTTGCAAATAATTTGTAATGAACTTTGCTTTCCCTCTCTCTTCCCCTATTTCTCTTCCTCTTCTCTTTCTTCTTTGTGTATTCTTTGTCACGTGAAGTGTTTTCCAGTATGTTTCAGCTTGTCACTGTTTGCTCACTGAGATAACTTGTGTAGATGATAGGTGGGAGTTAAATTGAATAAGCACATAACACTTTTATATCACATAGTAGACAGACAAATATTGTATGATATTGCTTATATATAGAATCTAAAAAATGAAAAAAGTGAATATAACAACAACAACAAAAAAAAACAAATAGACTCACAGATATAGAGAACAAACTAGTGGTTACCAGTGGGGAGCTAGAAGAGGGGAGTGGCAAGATAGTAGTAGGGGATTAAGAAGTACAAACTATTAAGTATAAAAGAAGTCAGCTATAAGGACTTATTACACAACACAAGGAACATAGCCAGTATTCTGTAGTAACTATAAATGGAATATAACCTTTAAAAATTATGAATCACTGTGTTGCTTGCATATAACTTACATAATACTGTATGTCAACTATACTTCAATAAATTTTTCTAAAGTAAAAAAAAAAAAAAGAAAGGACCTAGCCAACAGAGGTGTTCCAAAATCTTAAAAAATAATAATAATATAGCACTTCTTTAAAAGTACTTTTTTCCCAGTCCATTATAATCTTACGCGGTGTCCAGTATCTTGTTTCCCTTTCTCTTCATTTTCTACAAAACCTGCATCACTCCCCCCAACACATATCAACATTCTATGCTCCTACCCTCTCAAACTCTGTTACCATGAAGGTTTTCTGGCTTTCCCTTTAGATTCCATATTTGAATACACTCCATGTGTGGTAAGTATTATATTTTATTTTTTCTTACATGCTTAATTATGGAAATATGACCTAGAAAAGCTGTGAATAAGCAAGCTTAAAGAGAAACCACTGCTGATTCATTCATTTATTTGGCAAATATTGAATAGTGGCTTCTAAGACCAAGATGCTTCTAAGATGTCGTTGCTAGGCAATGAGGATAATAATAACAGTTTCCTGTGCCTTCAGCTTGCCCACATAATAGGGGGAGTGTTAGAGAGATTTACAGATAAAGGTGTATTCCTCAGGGACCACATCTGTTGGATATGTATGTCATTGTTTTCCTAGCCTAAGCATGCCATGTGACCTATCCTAAGTGTTCAATAAACATTAATAAGAAGAATAAGTGACTTTTGATTAGAGATATTTACAAGAAGTTGTATGAGAGTTTTGGTAACTAAAGCCATGGAATCTTACTCCAAATTTTGTGTGGCACTTTTCATTACCTTCATTTTTTTAATTGTTATTTTGTACCCACATCCCACTCAAATGAGGACTTTTTAAATCCTGAAATAAAGCCAAGTAGTCAGTTTAGTTTATTTTTGAAATGACATTTTGCATATCAATATACTAGCATGATGCCTGAAAAAAGTAGGTATTCAAGGAATAAAATCTTTTCAGTTATTCCTTTCTCATTAGTTACACTTAAATTTCAATCTGAGACTGACTTAAGCTTTATAGGTCCTAAAGCTTATATAATTTGTGGTATAACCTTTGAAAAAAAATATATAACATAGTGAAATGTAATTTAGGTACAAAAATGAGTAGAGTGAGAAAATAAATCAATAAAAGATTAAATTTTAAAGAGATGAAACCTATCACAAAATTATAAAATCCAAGGAAGTAATAAGATATTTTAATTGTTTGATGTATACAGATCCATAGTGAAAAGTGAAAGTGTTCGTTAGTCACTCAGTATGTTTGACTCTTTGTGACCCCATGCAGCCCACTAGGCTCCTCTGTTCATGGGATTTTCTAGGCAAGAACACTGCAGTGGGTTGCCATTCCCTTCTCCAGGGGTTCTTCCTGACCAGGGATCAAATCTGAGTCTCTTGCATTGCAGGCAAATTCTTTTCTGTCTGAGCCACCAGGGAAGCCCATACAGGTCTATACATTTCTGTNATTTTCCAGGCAAGAACACTGCAGTGGGTTGCCATTCCCTTCTCCAGGGGTTCTTCCTGACCAGGGATCAAATCTGAGTCTCTTGCATTGCAGGCAAATTCTTTTCTGTCTGAGCCACCAGGGAAGCCCATACAGGTCTATACATTTCTGTTATTTTTTTAAATATAATCTTTGAATACATTTTCATGTTAACAGTTTTTATAATAGATTATCTACAGAAATGGCACCCCACTCCAGTACTCTTGCCTGGAAAATCCCATGGGTGGAGGAGCCTGGTAGGCTGCAGTCNGTGATGCTGGGAAAGATAGAAGGCAAAAAGAGAAGGGCGGAGCAGAGGATAAGATGGTTACACAGCATCACTAACTCAATGGATATGAATTTGAACAAACTCCAGGAGACAGTGGAGGACAGAGGAGCCTAGCATGCTGCAGTCCATGGGGTTACAAAGAGTCAAACATGACTAAGCAACTGAACAACAACAAAAAACATGTTCAGAGATTAAAACTAGTCTAAAACTCTGGTTAGAAATTCCAACAAGCCCATTTAAAAAACTAAAATTCAATCTACCAAAAATGGTTTCCTAATTTTCTAACTTGTCTATTTGCAAAGATCAGTAAAATACTGTGTGGATATGGCTGACTGGGTCACCCCACAGCCTTTGCAAATTCCTCTCTGTGTGCTAGACTGCAGAGACTAGATTTCCATGCAAGAATACAGATGTGATTTAGGTTCCAGAATTAACTGGCATAAGCGTTCTACTTGGAAATGAGTTAAAAGGGGACAAGCAATCCATCCGTTGGCTAATGTGGATTACTGAAAAGGGAGCATAGTTCCAAGTCAACAGCTATAGTTATGGCTTTCAGATCTGGCATTTTCCAGATCCCAGCAGAGCAGCAGCTTCCTTGGCAGTCTAGTTTTGCAGTGTGGCTGAGGCATTTTTAGAAAGTCAACTAGCACATGTTCTTCCAGCCCTCCCTGGGATTCTGTTATTTACTATCCTGTCATATATCCTTTCCTGATTAAAGTAGGCAGAATGTGTTATACAATTTGCTTCATCCTGACAGATAAAACAATGAAAAGCATGAATATTTAACTATAACATCACATTAACTAACTTAGACAATCAACTAAAACTTATAAAACTGAGTTCCCATATTAGAAAAACATGAGTTAAAATTTTAAATGACAACACTAAAATTAACTTACCTTGGTAAGAAATTACCTGTACACTAAGCTGTACAGTTCCATCTGTCTTTACTCCTTGGTCAAATAAACTTCGTTCTGGATCCAGCTAAACATGGGTAAAAGGATTAAGATTACTTTAGCTCAGTCATCTGGTTTAATATAAATGGATGTGCCAAATAAGACCTAATTACTAAGGTATACTAATTAAATTACAAGAACACATTTAATTATTCAAGTTGTCATATCATATAATTCTTTGCCCAAACTGAAAAGGATTTCACCACTGTGGTAGCAATTAGGGACAACACAAACAGGACTTGTTTTAAATAGTAGTTTTCTCTAGCTCTGGAGTCTAGTTTAGAATTTTAAATAATGCCAAAAGGCAACTATTATTTCTGCAAAAGTATTTCTGGTAGAAGATAACGCAGTTATCTGCCATGAATAAGCAAGGGTTTTTTATTAGTGGGAACAATTTATACTAATTTATTTATCTACTTCTTGCCAGATCTCTTCATAACCAAGGATACACATTTAAGATCAGGGTTAATTTTATTTCTGATCATGAAGTTAACAAAGTTAAAGGACTTACAACCATACTATCTGATCTAGCTATGAATATCTTTTTGTCATAGTTCTTTACCTTTCAGTATCAGTGCTTTTGAATGTATTTCACACAAATGGCAAAAAGAACTTCTGACTTCTGGATATTTTATCAAGTTTAAAAACATGTTTCTATTAAATTATTCTGAATAAGGTATATTTCTGTGTATATATACA
The DNA here is from genome assembly GCA_006410875.1 of Neotragus pygmaeus. Taxonomy (NCBI): domain Eukaryota; kingdom Metazoa; phylum Chordata; class Mammalia; order Artiodactyla; family Bovidae; genus Neotragus; species Neotragus pygmaeus. The sequence continues at coordinate 802,506 of SJYV01006839.1, forward strand.
GCTAGAGATACAAAGTCCTCCCACTCTTATTCCTAGAATTCAGCCAATATAGGAATCATGGTACAAACATATTTTCTAAAATGAAAAACGTCATACATATAAAGCCTAAAATCTTAAGTGACTGCATCTAACTTAAATAGAGACAAAACAAACTGTGTAACCCTGCAGGCAGACAAGTCAAATGTGGCAGCTTCACTCCTTAATACAACAGTCTCTGTATGACATTTTGCTAAAAATTCTCCTGAGATTTCTCCCCTCTCTAGTAGACCCTGGTAATGGTATTATTGACTAGAAGCTAAAGCCTGTGTAGCTCTGAAACAGGATTCTCAGGTACTGAGCACACTAGCTAGTTCAGTAAGAGCTGGCACAAGGACAAAACTCAAGCATGGTCTTTGATCTTGGGTCATATTCCTTAGAGAAGTGCAACTCAATTGTTGTTCATCAGCTTTAAAGTCAGCACTTATCTGAAAATATAAAAGCATTTGTATTACACAAATGGCAAGCATTCTGACTCCAACTATATTTGCTTTAAATGATATGGAGAACAGAAGTTGCTGTCCTCATATTCTTTTTGAAGAGAGGAAGGGAGACAGGAAGAAATGAAAAATGCCCTAGATGCAAAGCTAGCTCTGAATTCTACAATACTATAAATTATGCATATTGCCATTTATTCAACCAATATTCATTTATTTATTTATTGGTGGTAAGGAAAGTTTGCTTTATTTGGGAGGCTGGCAATTGGTGGGGAGCAGACTCCTATCCAAAGGCTGACTCCCCTACAGTGACAATCAGTGGGTAGGAGCTTTTATAGATGGAAGGAGAGGGCTACATGCAAAAATAGTACAGTCAGCTCTGATAGTCATCTTGAAATTGGACATCGGTGGTGTGACCGGTATCATCTTGGTTGTTTTAAGTACAGTTAATCTTAGTTCCAGGGTCAGTCTGTTCCCATTTTCTGAAGGCCAATTCTTGAAATTGTGGCAGCTTATGGTGTGGCTACAGTCTGGTCATCATGTAGTTAAACTTCTTCCACCTGGTGGGGGTTTTAGTATCTATAAGACAGCTCATAGGATATGACAGCCCTTGAGAAAGAACTAAGGGTCCCTGACTTTGCTTAGTGACTAAATTATTTTTGTCATGACTGTTTTCCTTTGTTTCTTCATTTTCTCCTTCTCTGATTAGACTTATTCTTTGGCTAAAGTTTTTTCCACAAACAAAAAGGCAGGCTGAGGACACGGGAGGCAAGGCCCGGTGCACTGCTATTCAGGCGCTCAGCCCTGTGCCACTCTTTGTTACCCCATGGACTGCAGCACGCCAGGCCTCCTTGTCCTTCACTACCTCCCAGACTTTGCTCAAACTCATGTCCACTGAGTTGATGATGCCATCCAACCATCATCCTCTGTTGCCCTCTTCTCCTCCTGCCTTCAGTCTTTCCCGGCATCAAGGTATTTCCAATGAATCAGCTCTTTGCATCAGGTGGCCAAAGTATTAGAGTTTTAGGTTCAGCGTCAGTCCTTCCAATGAATATTCAGGGTCAGTCTTCTTTAGGATTGACTGGTTTGATTTCCTTGCTGTCCAAGGGATTCTCAAGAATTTTTTCCAGCACAATTCCCTGGGAGCCTAGTGGTTAGGATTTAACTCTATCACTGCTATGGCCCAGGATTGATCCCTTCAACCAATATTTATTGAGATCCTATGATAGGTTGGCTACTTTGCAGGTTAAAATTTTCATTTTATAAAGGTCAGGTATTATAACAGCAGCAACAAATGTCAGAGCTAAAAGACAAGTAAGAGTCCAAATTCCCCTTAATTTTACACGTAAGAAAAAACAACATAAGTCCAGTGACATTGAATTATGCAAGGAAAACTTTCCTAAAAAGTCAGCCTCAAACAAGTGAAGAGAGTTCTATAGTTACAATAGGCCTTGGTTCAAATTCCAATGCACGCCACTACACGGGGCAAATTATTTAATTTAAACCTCAGCTGCTACATCTGCAGATTATGATTAAGAACATGCCAACTTCAAAGACTGCTGTGAAGAATGAGATAATTTAGAAATGTCTTACAACCATATAACTCTAGTTCACCAATTTATTTTTTGGCCGCACCTCACAGCATGCACAACTGCCCCGACAAGGGAACATCTCCTGCAGTGGAGGTGTAGAGTCTTAACCACTGGACCACCAGGGAAGCCCTGGTTCAGTTATTTTTAACAGCTGCGTTGAATTCTAATCAACAGAATTTATTTATCTCATTCCCTATTTTTGGGTCATTTGAGCAATGTACGCCTTTGCTCACTGAGGGGAGCACTTAAGAAAATTCCTTGAGGAAAGCTGCTAAATATTTCACATTCAACATTAAGACACTAAATACTAAGTTATCATCCAAAAAGATTATGTTAATTCACTCCTATGAATTATGTTAATTCACAGCTGAGAGAAGAAAAACCTTAAATCACAATATTATTAGACTCACATATATTCTCTTTAGAAGAGCAACTTCCCTCCTCTCCTCCCCTAATATTTATTAGCTTTCTGGGGAAAAAAAGTATGGTTAGATCCCAACTAAAATTCACAAATTTCATCAAAACATTTCAACTTATTCTACATCAGTATCTTATTTAAAAATAGAGGAGACACATGATTTGAATTTTTAAAAAACTAAGGCAGAAGTTCTGATTTGTGGAATAGCTATAATACAAAGCAGAGGGAGGAGGAGTGAAGAATAAATCAAATCAAACATTTGAAAAGATGATGTGATATATGTAAAACAGCATTAGAAAAACAAAATAAATCCCTAGTACTTATTCATATGTTCAAGAAAGGTCTGAAGAAACTATTTGAGCAACCCTATATAGGCAACTACTTTTTATACATAAAAATACTTCCTTTCTTGAAAAAATATCATTAAAACATGACTATAAATATGCTGCAAACATATTATTATTATATTACCACAGGTAAACTCCTATTGCAACAATCTCCAAGATATATACATACAGTGGTATTTAAATTTTTATCCAAAATTTACTGCTGGAACAAACACAGATGGAAAGGAATATAAAATCATTTGGTCAAAAATCTAAAAAAGGAGGAAAAGAATGTACAAACAAATTAAAAGTTAGTTAGAAACAGGATGTAAGGGTACAGTTCTTCAACTTTCAAGGTCTCACTACGTTTAAGCTCTGATTAAACTGTATTTAAACTTATTACTCAATCTTTTAAAAATAATTCTAAATGGAAGAAATGTTTCTGAAAGAACTCTATTTCTAAATGTTTACATTTTATAAAAATATAGGTCCAATGGAGAAGATGTGTATAAGAGACAGGATATATACATACAGTGGTATTTAAATTTTTATCCAAAATTTACTGCTGGAACAAACACAGATGGAAAGGAATATAAAATCATTTGGTCAAAAATCTAAAAAAGGAGGAAAAGAATGTACAAACAAATTAAAAGTTAGTTAGAAACAGGATGTAAGGGTACAGTTCTTCAACTTTCAAGGTCTCACTACGTTTAAGCTCTGATTAAACTGTATTTAAACTTATTACTCAATCTTTTAAAAATAATTCTAAATGGAAGAAATGTTTCTGAAAGAACTCTATTTCTAAATGTTTACATTTTATAAAAATATAGGTCCAATGGAGAGAAAAGGGTGTAGACATAAAGGCTGAAATACAAATCTCAAAAAAGAAAATAATAATACCTGGATATCTTGCAGGCAAATTTCGTGAGCATCCAAAGAACACTGCAGTCTTGGTTCTAGTAGTTTCTTTAAATTGCCTATTGGTTCATTGATGTCTATGGCCTGACTTACACATTCAGCTGGAGTGTAGGTCTGTTCTACAATGCTGAAGAATACAGTGTTAGAGGGCCCAATGTTAAAGAATGTAATGGTTAACAATTACCTTCTTACCCTGGATATTAACCCAACAATATGTTCAAAACAAAATTCAATTCCAAAACACATTTCTGGTCTTTGAAACTCATTTCTGCACAGACACCTTTCATAGTGGTAGGCTCATCATCAACTAGTGTTGCCAAACTTAATAACAAATCACATTACACAAAGAAATGCAAGCTTGAAATTTAAGGCACCTTTGCAAATAGACCACATCATACGCACACACACATACACACTAAAATATTTAAGGGTAAATGTCTGCATTTATATTTCCAAGTTATTTTGAAGAATTTCAGGCTCAGAAAGAAATATAAAGTCTCCTCAAAACTTGTATGGTAGCTCCAATTCCCCAAATCAACATAATAATATAAGTTATAAGATATGAAAATACAGGTTATATAAAATATTTTCCATCTAATCTGATCTGAAAACTACTGGTTATAATAAGTCTAGATTCACCTTAAAAAGTTATATTCTTCCTTTAAAACTCTCTATGTGCTCTTTTGCATTTTTACTTCATATTCTAAGTTCTACAAAAAACCGTTAAGCTCCTTAAGAGTAAAATCTTTGGTAAGTAATTCTACATATCTTTTGTGAATCCTTACTTGAGGCCAAATGGAAAGTAGATACCAGTAAGTATTTGCTGAATTGGTAAATCTACAATTCAATCAAGTTTCACATGTTTAATTTAAATATGGTTTAAATCTCACTTACAGTTGTCAAAAAGTGTGTTCTTAAAAATTTGTCATTACACTTTCACATAAATTCCACGTGTAATTCAATAAATACATAATATTCAGTGAATATATGTGGCCTAAACTCCTAAAACCTAAAATTTATAAAAGAGACCACTCATGACTGAAAAAAATTATTTTAAAATAATAAACATTTTATTATTATTACTATTCGTTAAGGTAGATTAACTGGGTCTTTTGGCTATGTAAATATTTTCACAAATTCTTCAGCTACAGTAGTGTGGGCTATATACTTCTTTTTTTTTTGGTAACAATAATCTTTACAAGAGTCAGACGTCACTTTAACACAGATTTTTAAGGACCCATTTTACATAGGCTCAACATTTAAAACATTTTTTAATATTCTGTTGCCATCATTTAAACCTTGGGAGATCCATATAAAAAAATCTGATTACCAATTTCCCTTGAGAAAATGTGGATGATCTCACATCACTGGATCGACATTCCTGCATAGCACTCTGCTACAACTAGACAGCTCTAACTGTCTGCTTCACATAGCTACTCCCCAGGTCAACAGTGACTACAATCACAGTAACTACCAACCTCTTACTTGAGACATCAACAAAGGTTTTCTCTACGAAGTCAAACAGTAAAAACTTTATACTCTGTGGATCATTTATACATATATGTGTGTACAAAAACATAAATATATTCATGTCAGGCTTCAAGACAGCTCAAACGATCCTCACCTTCTAATATTTACAGCTTTTTACAGTTCCCTCACAAACTGTCCCAAGGCTAGACTGTGTGACCAAAGGACTATGGCAGAGTGATACAAGTACTGCTTCTTAGATGAGCTTATTTAAAAAGACCCTGTGGTGAACGCGCCCTCCGACCATTTGCTTTAGGGAAAGCCAGCCGCCATGTGGCGAGCAGCCCTACACAGAAGCCCATGTGCTGAGGAAGTGAATGGTCCTGTCACCAATCTTAGGAGTGATTTTAGAAACAGATATGCTACCATCAGGCAACACTTCAGGTGACTGTAGCCCAGACAGACAGCTTAACTGCAAGCTCTTGAGAGTCTCTGAGTCAGAACCAAGCAGCTAACTGACTGGATGAGAGGCTTCCAACTCTGAGGAACTCCGTGCAAATACCTGTTGGGTGTTTTAAGCTGCAAAGTTCTGGAGTAAAGTGCTACATAAATAAGTATATGTATGTATGTATATATAGCCTATTGTTTCTTCTGCTGGAGAAAATAGCATAATCAAACATGCTGAAAAGCTCCATTCAAAACTTAATGTCTCCTGTGCAACCACATCAAGGTATTTTAGCCCTTTTTGGCCAGGAAAACGTTTCTATGCCAGGGCATGATGGGAGAGGACAGGGTGGGGGGCACTAAAATGAGGTTTGTATTTTGAGCTAGAGCAAGACATCTTGCCTGAGCAGATGGGGCAGCCTGAGTAACCATGGCTTCATGAGTAATCATGGCCTCAGGGCAGAAGAGCTCCTAATTAACTGGCACAAAAATCTCAATTATGCAAGACAGAAAAGTTGCAAAAGATCTATTGCACAAGACTGTGCCTACAGCTGACAATACTGTATGGTACACTTAAAAATTTACTGAGGGCAGATACTGTGTTAAATGTTCTTACCACAATAAAATAACAATTTTTAAACAACTTCAGGTCTTTCATCTCAGCTGCACGCTCAACATTCAGCAAGCTACTCAACCTTAGTAATCTGTCTATTCCCAATGGAGTTCTTCTAAACCTCTGTTACTCCACTGAAGTTTTGTACCACTCTTCAGCCCCTCTTACTTTTAGTACATTATCTCAGCTCCTGCTTTCCAGAGTAAACTAGGACCATTAGTCATTACCTTCCTTGTCCTTCTTGACTCCCAAATCCCTCTTTTCAGCCATATTCTCTCCTTGGATCCTGAACTCGTTACCACTGCCCACCTTCCTTAATGGAATAAGCAATTCTCTATTACTATTCCAAAAACTAACACCTTTCACTTCTCTATATGCTTAGTACTATGATGACTCACAACCAACCTAGACAGCATATTAAAAAGCAGAGACATTACTTTGCTGACAAAGGTTCGTCTAGTCAAAGCTATGGTTTTTCCAGTAGTCATGTATGGATGTGAGAGTTGAACTATAAAGAAAGCTGAGCACCGAAGAATTGATGCTTTTGAACTGTGGTGTTGGAGGAGACTCTTGGGAGTCTTTCAGTCCAAGGACTGCAAGGAGATCAAATCAATCAGTCAATTCTAAAGGAAATCAGTACTGAATATTCACTGGAAGGACTCATGCAGAAGCTGAAGCTCCAATACTCTGGCTATCTGATGCAAAGACCTGACTCATTGGAAAAGACCCTGATGCTGGCAAAGATTTGAGGGCAGGAGGAGAAGGGGACGACAGAGGACGAGATGGTTGGATGGCATCACTGACTCAACGGGCATGAGTTTGAGCAAGCTGGGAGTTGGTGATGGATAGGGAGGCCTGGGGTGCTGCAGTCCATGGGGTCGCAAAGAGCCAGACATGACTAAGCAACTGAGCTGCCTGCCTGCCTGCCTGATGGCTCATACAGCTGTGTGTTTCTTCAAATATAATGTAGTCTCTACCAGGGCAGATTACAGTCTCATTTATTGATGTACTCCTGATAGTTACTATTTGTTGAACCGGTTCGGACTGTGAATTAAACTCTTACTGAAATAAAAGAAATCAGCACTGACAAAAGGAAAAACAATCCAACAGTGCCTGAAGGGTAGAAACCACCACAATCAATTGCTTGACCATTATTAGCTATGCTTACTACCATCTTTAGTTTAAAACTATCTTTTCCTCCCAGCTACAAAACCATTAAGTCAGAGGAAAAAGGCAATACATTATCCCTCAAAATGCTGAGGTCAATTGGGAGGAAAAAAAAAGGTCCTCAAAGAACTTGGCTCTTCTTATTTTAATTAGGCATGTTTATAAAAAGTAGTAAATTTAAAAAATACCAACCTTTCTTCTGTGCACTCTGCTTTCTCTGTTCCATCAATCTCGATTTCTATCAGCTCCTCTGCTTCTCTTTTCGTCATGGCTGAAGTATTTCAAAAGTTTAGCCCTACAAGAGTTAAATTTTAAGACATTCTGAAATGCATACGCAGACACGTTACACAAGAAGTAAAGACCCAATTCAAATAAAACCTGAGGGTAAGCAGAAGAGGAGGATGCAATCTCCACATGTAAAAGAAAATCCACAAGCAATATTTATAAACCAGTTTTTGTTTAAATGGTGTTTTCCAGTCTGCCATGACATCAATATCATTCTCTTGGATTTACTGGGATGCTTTTGACCCTAGTCTCAGTCAACAAATTAAGGTTACTTCAAAGTCAAATGAAAGGCATGTTGACTATAATACAGCAGCTTGGTCTTAATAACAGTTTTAAACCTGCACCTTAAAAATCAACATGGGAATTCCCAGTGGTTAGGACTCTGCACTTCCACTGAAGAGGGTATGAGTTTGATCCCTGGTGAGGGAACTAAGATAATCACATGCCACACAGCATGGAGGGGGTGAGGGGGATCAACATGGAGTTGAAAAATTTACAACTGTCCAGCTAAAAAGCTGTACTTTATTAGCAGAGTTTACTATAAACCACTATTGACAGAGTAAGCTAAATTAAAAATTAACCCAAGCTATGATTTATGTTACAAATTACATACCTTATACATGCCAGTACAATATTCTCAAATGGCAAAATAAAGAACAAAATCATAGATATGTGAATTACTGCCCTGATTACACACTAGAATCCTTTATGATTATTTTTCAGATGTGGTTTTATACCTTTTAATCAAACTATTACATCAGTTTTTAATTCTTGCATGTAAAATTTTTACTTACTACATTAAACTTCCATTGATTTTTGTATCATTGATACATTATGTGCCATTCTGAACCATCTGCACTACCAATACTAAAATGTTATAATTTCATAAAATGCTAAGTAGTGTATAAAATAGCTGCATATGTTGGCATTCCTTTATGGCCATTTCCAAGGTGTTAATGCTGGAAGTTACAGGCTGTTGTGCGTGCCCAGTCAGTCAGTTGGGTCTGACTATTAGAGACCCCGTGGACTGTAGCCTGCCAGCCTCCTCTGTCCATGGTATTTCCCAGGCAGGAATACTGGAGTGGGTGGCCATTTCTTCCTCCAGGGTATCTTCAGACCCAGGGACTGAACTCACATCTCTTGGATCTCCTGCACTGGCAGACAAGATTCTTTACCACTGTGCTTCTTGGGACGTCTACTAATCAGCTGACCTTAAAATAGAGATCATCCTCAATTATCCAGGTGAGTCCACTGAAACCACAAGAATCATTAAGAGAAGAAGAATCTAAAGAGATCCAGGAAGATTCAAAGTGAGGACGACTGACTGGCTGTGGTTGGCTTTGAAGATGAAAAAAAAAAGAGCCAGAATCCAAGGAAGACAGGCAGTCTCTAAAATTTCGAAAAAGAAAGGAGACAGACCCTCCCCCCAGAGCCTCCAGAAGAAATACAACTATGCCAACACCTGATTTTAGCCCAGAATGACCCATTTCAGACTTTTGACTTCAAGAACGTATGATAATAAATTGGTGTTTTCAAGCCACTAAGTTTGTAGTAATTTGTTACTGTAGTTCTAGGAAACTAGTAAGTGTTCTTTCCCACTTTAGAGAGGGTTGTAACTCTCCTCAGGTCCAAAAATCTCCAACTACTGGGGAACTGGTTTTCTGATAACTTAGTCTCTAAATTCTGGCATCCGAATCTAGACTTTCCGGTATAAAAATGGTCTGATTTCTCCCTCATTATAAAGGCTCCTCTCACAGCTCCTTTATAACAATAGTAATAAGAGGATGGGGCTCCCCACTGGAACAGATACACATCATGCACATCCAGCAGAATGCCTAGCCCCAGCAGGTTTTGTTTGGGATGAGAGAAGAATGAAGGGCTTTTGTTTTCCTTTCTTGCTGACCACAGCCTAGTCAGTCTTTCCTTTCTTCATAAAGCCTGTTTCTTAGTTGATACTATGTGTTAAAACTGTGGAATTCAACACGAGCACTAAAGCAAAACACTGGTGGCAGTAACCCAGTAGGGACCGATCTTACAGAACAGCATAAGCTCACCTGGGAAGGCGTGTTTGTTGACAGATGTATACACAGAGCTTTCAACAGTTCCGCTCCTTTTGTAGGCACTGTATTAAAGTGTGTTTAATAAGTGAATGTTACAACAACCAAAGGGGCTTCCCTGGTGGCTCAGCTGGTAAATAATCTGCCTGCAATGCAGGAAACTTGGGTTCGATCCCTGGGTTGGGAAGACCCCCTGGAGAAGGGAAGAGCTTACCCAATCCAGTATTCTGGCATGGAGAATTCCATGGACTGTAAAGACAGCCCATGGGGCTGCAAAGAGTTGGACACAACTGAGCAACTTTCACCTATGAGCAGATCCTTGGGGCTCCTGTATTTCAAACAGTTGCCATTTTTGGATTTTCCTGATACCTCAGTTGGTAAAGGATCCACCTGTGATGCAGGAGACTTCGGTTCGATTCCTGCATTGGGAAGATATGCTGGAGAAGGGATAGGCTACCCACTCCAGTGTTCTTGGGCTTCCCCTGGGGCTTAGCTGGTAAAGAATCTGCCTGCAATGCAGGAGACCTGGGTTCAATCCCTGGCTCGGGAAGATCCAGGGATCCAAACTGCCAACATCCACTGGATCATAGAAAAAGCAAGCGAATTAAAGAAAAACACCTACTTCTGCTTTATTGATTATGTCAAAGCCTTTGCCTGTGTAGATCACAACAAACTGTGGAAAATTCTTAGGGATCGGAATACCAGACCACCTTATTTGCCCCCTGAGAAATCTGTATGTAAGTCAAAAAGCAACTTACAACTGGACATGGAACAATAGACTGGTTCCAAGTTGGGAAAGGGGTACATCAAGGCTGTATATTGTCACCCTGCTTATTTAACTTATATGCAGAGTACATCATGCGAAATAATGGACTGGATAAAGCACAGGCTGGAGTCAAGACTGCAAGGAGAAATATAGATAACCTCAGATATGCAGAAAGTGAAGAGGAACTAAAGAGCATCTTGATGAAAGTTAAAGAGGAGAGTGAAAAAGCTGGCTTAAAACTCAATTCAAAAAACAAAGATTATGGCATCCGGTTCCATCACTTCATGGCAAACAGATGGGGAAACAATGGAAACAATGACAAATTTTATTTTGGGGGGCTCCAAAATCACTGTAGGTGGTGACTGCAATCATAAAATTAAAAGACGCTTGCTCCTTGGAAGAAAAGCTATGACCAACCTAGACAGCCTAGACAAAGAATTGATGCTTTTGAACTGTGGTGTTGGAGAAGACTCTTGAGAATCCCTTGGACTGCATGGTGATCAAACCAGTCAGTCCTAAAGGAAATCAGTCCTGAATATTCATTGGAAGAACAGATGCTGAAACTCCAATACTTTGAACACCTGATGCAAAGAGCTGACTCATTGGAAAAGACCCTGATGCTGGGAAAGACTAAAGGCAAGAGGAGAGGGGGACAACAGAGGAGAAGATGGTTGGATGCCATCACCAACTCAACAGACATGAGTTTGAGTAAACTCTGGAGTTGGTGATGGACAGGGAGGCCTGGTGTGCTGCAGTCCACGAGGTCACAATGAGTCAGACATAACTGAGTGACTGAACAGACTGATAAGAACCATTTCACACCACATAACTGACTCCAGAAATCTAGATGACTTAAATGTGAAAGGTAAAGCTATAAAACTAATAGAAGAAGGTGGTGGAATTTTTCTTGTGGATAAAAAAGGATTCATTTCTTAAAAAAGCATTCATTTCTTAAAATTCCAAAAACATATATCAGAAGAAAAAAATTGATAATTTCATTACATAAAAGTTAATAGACAGGATATAGTGTAGAGAAAGACATTTCCAACATCCATATATAAGCAAATAATAACTGGAATACATAGTGAACAAGTTGGTAATAATCCCCCAAGTCAGAACAAATTAGAAAAGTAGGTAAAGAAGGAAACTCACCTAAAGGGAAACCAAAATGGCTAAGGACACGAGGAGATGCTCACGTTCAAGCTATTCACCTTATTCTGTGTGTGTGTGGCAAAGATCAGAATGCTGAATACTGAAAAGAGCAGCAGGGACCTTGGAGCACAGGGATCCTGCCTCTGCTGATGGAAGACAGACAGGACTGACTACTCTGGAGAAAGAGCTAGCAGTACTGCTTAAATCAAGTGATTATACCTATGACCCAGCAATCTTGCCCTTAGATAAGCATTCCAGAGACATTCTCACAGTGATTGATAATAGTATGTTAAGGGTAGCTTTGCTGGAGTCAGCTGAAAGCAGAAGCCAATACACGAACCCATGATAAGAGAGTACTGCAGACACAAGAAAACGTGAAAGAAGCACACACTATAGAACTTTTAATAGTCAGAAACAAGGAGATGATGAACACACACACATACAAGGCACACACATACCAGAAAAAGTGAGAAATGGACTAAGGCTTGTATTATAGCAGGACAGCATTTAAAAGGGTCATTTATGTTTTATTTTTCAGGGTCCACGAGCAAGTCCACTCCCATTTCCATAACCAACTTTTAAAACGAGTGAATTTTCTAGAGACTTCAGAAAAATGGAAAGAACTTTAGGAATTTCCCTGGTGGTCCAGTGATTAAAGTTCCCTGCTTCCAATGTAGGGGGCATGGTTTCCATCCCTAGTCAGGGAACTAATATCCCACAGGTCATGCAGCATGACCAATAAAATTCAAACAAACAATTAAAACAAAAAAAAGCACTGTAAGCAGATAGGGTAGGAGGTCCCCAGAAAAGAAGAATCAGGCATGGCTTTTGACAAACAGAAGCCATTTTTGTCCTAAGTCATTTTGAGATCTAAGCCTAACCACAATGCTTACCCTTGAATAGATCTCACTAATAATGCTCTTAAGGAATAACAATAGCAAAGATAGTAAATCAGTATAGAAACTCCAGGTTGTTTCCATGGTAAAGATTAGCCTGAAGCACTTTCTTGAGCTGCTCTGCAGAATTTAAACCCTCCTCTAGTGACAACCACTAGATCAACTATAACCCAAAAGATGATAATATTCATCTTTTCTGACCTTTGTGACTTCAATCAACTAAAGCTTGGTTGCTGTCAACCTCTGCCCCAATCCTATCTTGAACTCTCCTCTTCAAGCTCCATAAATATGCATGTACCCTGAGCTTAAAATTTTTCCCAATTTTGTTGCTTTGGGAAAGATCCCCCGGTGTCCTCCCTGCTCTAAGTAATAAATCTCTTCTCCTGATCTTTGGCTTGGTTGTGTCTTTTGTCTCACACCCACCAAAAGATGAATCCAGTTTTCTGAAATTACCAGAGAAATGGCCCTAAGGGCTTTGATCAACAGGGATACTTGGCACACCTTTTGACAAGACAGAGAATTGTTAAAAGAAATTTATACTGTGATCTTTCAAAAAGTTAAGAGATCAGTAAGGTGCCAAAGCCGGGGTGGGTAGTTGAGGGGGGAGAGCGATGAATCCAATACACTTTTGGAAAACACTGTGTTACTTAAGTCTCTGAATTGATCTTTTTCAATTCTCTAAATTTAGCCTAAAGAAGCAATGGAGACATTTAGCAAGCTGTCCAAATCTTTGCTGTCATTACTTAAGTGGGTCTTAGCTCTTCTCCTTGAGCCAACTGCCCAGGATTCTATGTCAATACTTAAGAAAATGGAGAAGACAGCATTACTTGGAGACTTTCCACACAGGAAAATATCCCTTGACACTAGTTTTTCCTGGATTAAACCTAACCTGCGTTCAGAACACTTCACAAAACGAATACAAATTTATATTTAACTAAAAATTCCAGGAAAGGCTAGTATTCTTTAAAATAGTTATATTTACCATCTTTTAAAGCCACAGATAAATTTGAGGATTATTCTCCATTGGAGCATGTTATTACAGTTTAGAATAATTTTTCATAGTGAAGGACAATAAGTAAATGAAGGATGCTACTGCTGCTGCTAAGTCGCTTCAGTCGTGTCCAACTCTGTGCAACCCCAGAGACGGCAGCCCACTAGGCTCCTCCGTCCCTGGGATTCTTCAGGCAAGAACACTGGAGTGGGTAAATGAAAGATAAACACAAAGGTAATCTGGGAGGTTTTCTCAAGTTACAAAATACTGTTAAATATTCTGAGAAAAAAGACATTTTTGGTTTTTAAAGATAAAAATAGCTAAGAAAAAGTAAACACAGACATCTGTGTGTATACATCCAAAGAGAAAGCAAGTGTGGAGAAAGTGTGGCAATCTTGGTGTCTCTGGGGGTGAAGGTGTACCTTGTACAATTTCAGTGTATAACTTTTTGAATTTTCCTTTAGACTTGGAAGTTTTATAAATAAAAGTTGGAGGGAGATAAGCCAACAGTTTTAATTGTTCAGCCTCCTCATGCTCCTCCATTAAACACCTAGCCCATTATCTAGATTATTTTAAGATGATACACACGCCTCATGTCACTGCTCCTGTAGACGCAATCCAGGTAAAACTGACATAAATGCATCTAGTGTCAGAATTTGTCTGAAAATAATTAAGGCTGAAAAGCTTGGATCAAATCCCAAGAGAGAGAGAACTTATTGTTCCCTCCAGTTTCGAACTAGCTGACCCAGTTTCTTTTGACATTAAGACAATACAATACCTAAGAACGTTATCCCTGACCAGTTCTTTGCTCACGTGGACCCTTCTAAACCTTTGCTGCCTCCACGACTCAGAACTACCGCGAGTCTTTCTAAATCACTAACCTCTTGCAGTGCAACATTAGGCGTGGTCCTCCCTGCCGTTAACCTAATCAAACTGGGATTCCTAAACACAAAGACGTAGTTGGCCTATCTTCCAGCCTGCAAAAAACAAACTTAAAAAGCTGACAAGCTACACTAACCCATCGTTTTCTCGTCTCACTTCCTCGTTTTTAATAGAAACCCAATGGACTCCACAGACATTAAACAGATGGCTTTAACGCAACTGCAAGACAATTCTAGAAAGACCACTGGACGCGAAGGGAGAGCGCATCGCTGAGTTGGCAAGAAGATCGACATGGCATCGTCCTGTGAGATCCCAGGGGCGTCGGGATCAGGTTCCGACCGCGGCGGCTGCGAAGCACGGCGGACAGCCGAGCAGGGGCACAGGGCGGGGAGGCGGCGCCGAGAGGTGACAGGAACTACCCGGGCCCCGGGGGCGCGCGGCCTCGCGGAGCCCCGCGCGCCCCCCGCCCCTCCCGCACAGCCTCCNCCAGTAAAAATGAATTACTGGGAAATTTAGTAGATGAAAGACAAAACATGGAGACACAAAATAGGAACTCTTAATTGCTTCCCTTGTGGCTCAGCTGGTAAAGAATCCACCTGCAATGTGGGAGACCTGGGTTTGGAAGATCCTGGAGAAGGGAAAGGCTACCCATTCCAGTATTCTGGCCTGGAAAATTCCACGGACTGTATAGTCTGTGGGACCACAAAGAGTTGGACAAGACTGAGCAACTTTCACTGTTGAATTCTGCAGGTACGAATTACTCTGTCAGGTTGCTTATGTAAAAGTTTCTAAATGCTTATTCCCAATTTTGATACTGCAGTGGAGCAGTAACATAGTACTACCTCGGACCACAGTCCTCGGACCACACTTTGAGCAGTAGTGTTATAATTTAACAGTACTGTGTGACGGTGCTTGTTTAAGTCATTTGGAGAGCCTGGGGAATCATGTTAGCGTGTTGGGGTTTCACTTTAAGGTTCAGAAGGTTTACCAGGGTATACCGAAGTGTGACTGTCATTCCAGCATGGCTTGGTCAGCCCTTTATTAATCTGGGGCAATTTCTTCTAATTTTTCTATGATCTCCTTATTCTGTTTCTTTTGGAATTTCTGGTTGCATATAATTGATATTTTTATGCTAGATCTTTTCAAGACACTAAGTTCTCAATGAGATCACCCTGTAATTTATATACTATAATTTTTTAGTTAGAAAATCATGTATTTTAGCTTCAGGAAGTCTAAGAACTTAGAGGTCTTTCAGTCCTTAAAATTCAGGCTTCTTCACAAATTCTGTTTCATCGACGAGGTGGTACTGCTAGACTTTCCCATTCTTGTTGGTGGACTCCCTTGTGTATGTGTTGTGTCGTTTGGTTTGGACTCCCTTGCTGTTTTTTCTTGCTGGTTCTTTTGGACTCAGATCTGGTTTTTACAGTATTTGTGAGTGCCTGGAATCCTGCAGCTGTACCAGGCGGAGCAGTTTCTCTCCCTGTGTGCCTGTGAAATGCAAACTGAGGCTGAGGCAGCTGTCTCCAGGCTCCCTGCTCATATCCCTTTTTGCCTTTTGAGGGAGTCGGGAACCTGGTAGGCTAATTTGGGAACCAGTATTACTGTCTCTCTGCTGAGGGTGGGCAGTCAAGACTAAAAAGTTCGTGGAGAAGAAACACCCCATCCCAGATTTTGTGCTTTCTTTCTGCATCTGACCTAGTGGAGGTGCGTGCAGGCCTGAGTGATTCTGAACTGCTGCTAGATCCCAGGGCCTTTTGCTTGAGAAAGAAAACACTTGCAGTGAGGGGTAGAGAGGGAAAGGGATCTTTGGTCAGGTGACTGTTCTTAGTATTCACTGAGTTCTGGTAAGTTCTGTAGCACTTAGTAGAATTAGACACCCACTGTAACACTTTTACAGGAGTTTTGCAATTATATCTATCTTAATGTATCTTCACATGCTGGTTCTTGTTTCCAGTAACAGGGTCACCATGATTCTTCAGAGACTCTTCAGGTTGTCCTCTGTTGTTCAGTCTGCAATCTCAGTCTCTTTGAGGAGGAACATTGGTGTTACAGCAGTGGCATTTAATAAGGAGCTTGATCCTGTGCAGAAACTCTTCGTGGACAAGATTAGAGAATATAGAACTAAGCGACAGTAAGTGGGTAGATCATTGACTTTGGTGTTAATGTGCATATTCAAAGAATGTAAGTTTTGAGATGGTAAAAAATTACTTGGCCTTTCAAAGTGTCTAAGATCTTCACTGAGCCTATCCCTGTGGTACAGGCTCATTAGCTGCTCCAAAAGAAAAAGATGAGGACCAAGTCCCAAATTTTATGAATTCCCAGGGAGAATAACATTAAATCTAATGCCATCTTAGATATAGCCGCACTGTAATGTCATGTATTATAAACTGGAGTCAATTCATACAATTCATACAAGATCCATACCAGGATCTTGGAAATCATTTAGGAACCATATTTGAGAAAATTAAGCCCCTTAGACAATGATTATCCTAAGGTCATAAAATTAATTATGGGGAAAATATACTCAGAATATTCTTAACTCTCAATTTAGTGATCTTGGGACCACTAAATTGATTTGGGGAGAAATATATAAGCACAGCATTTTTTCTTTAACATTACTTCTATAGTTAATATATTTCTGGGACTATCAAAGGACTCTGAAATGGCTTAAAGCAAGTCCAGGGAAAACCTAATTACAGAACCATACAGTTTTGAAGGTGAGTGATGACCTTAGCCATTATCAGATTTAACCCCCAAATCTTTGGGAAAGTAATATAGATCAGTTCAGAGTTTTATTTAGTTGTCTACCATATGCAGAGCACTGGACTATTGAGAGTGGTGGGGTACAAAGAAAGAAGCCCTTGGCATTTCCATAATATTCTTCAAGTCTACGAGGGTAGAAAGTTTGTAAGCAAGTAAATATAATAGGAGGTAAAATAGGTTAAGTGATAAGATAGTGACACATTCAGTGTTTGGGGAACTTCTTGGAAGGAATCCTCTTTTTCTAGCTGGTACATTTTGAAAGGTGGCATGGAAGAGTAATGTTTCCTAAAGCTTATGGATCCAAGAACTGGACAATGATCATCAATCATCAGAGTATCTGGTTGTAGGCTCTATCTGGAACTGTGCTATATATTTCTGTGAGTGTTATCTACATGTGACTATTCAAATTCTAATTGATAATAAATAAAAATTCAGTTCCTCATTTGCCTTATAGCCACATTTCTGGTGCTCAATACCAGATACGGCTAGTGGTTACCATGTTAGACAGCACAGACACAGAGCATTCTTTTATCATAGAAAGTTTCTGTTGTACATGCTGATATAGAAGAAAACTGAGTCCATGACAAGAAACGTCATTAACAAGTTCTTAAATTAGAGCTGGCTCAGTATTTTTTTGTGGAAATAACAAGATCCTATGCTTTTATCATAGGCATAGGTGAAAATACTAGCCTTGATGGAATTTTTACTTATATTTTTTTTATTATATTGTTCATTGATAAGCAGACAGTAACATTATGACAAATAAGAATTTGTGTGAATAGTTAATTAGGTCTAATTGGCCCGTTGCTGGTCCGTGAAGTGAAAATTGCTCAGTTGTGTCCAACTCTTCGACCCCATGGACTATATAGCCTGCCAGGCTTGTCTGTCCATGGGGATTCTCCAGGCACTTTAGTGGGTATCCCTTCTCCAGGGATCTTCCCAACCCAGGGATCAAACCCAGGTCTCGTGCATTGCCAACAGACTCTTTACCATCTGAGCCACCAGGGAAGCCCAGCTGGTCCACGATGCTGTGTTTATCTTTACAAAGCACAACTCTAGTTTTGTCATTTTATTGCTTAGCAAACAAAATACAGACATCCAGGCATTACATTCTGGGCCTCCTGTGATCTGGGTCTTGCTGGCTTTTCCATCTAGGCTGCTTAGCATTCCCCATATACAGCCAGTGCTTTCCCACCTTCTCATCTTTGCTTTTGAGTCTTAGAATGTCTCAAATTACAATCTGACCCAAATGTATGGTTTGTCACAAATGCCACCTTTTTAAAATGAAATCTCCCTGTTTAGCTTAGCAAAAGTGACCCCTCACCTCCAGTAACTTTTTGTTAAACTGTGCCTTTAAAGGTTATCCCCTGACTGCCTCTTGGCATAAATGTTTATAAATGTTTTTTTTTTTTTTCTTCTGAATGGTAAAACCTCTGAGGATAGGAAGTAATTTGCTTCTTTGATAGGTGGCTGTTACAGAGACTTAAACCCTCCAGTGGTGTTGGATGTAAAGCATAGTGGTAGTAGGTAACTGCGGGTTCATGGTGGGCCAGGCACTGGTCCACGAGTAGTACACGTACACAGTCTCTTAATCCTCTCAGCGCCGTCAGGTAAGACTTGTGAGTTGTCGGTGTAGAAACTAGAGTTTATAGAGTGCTTCATGCCTTTCTCTAGTTCACACAGTAACTAGATTGTAGAACTGACAATGAAACAAGCAGTTACTCACCCCAAGCCTATAGACTTAGCCGTACACCTTATTGCTGCTCAGACGCTGAGAGATTCTGACTTTTAATAATACTGATACTGACAGACCTTGAATGTATTGTTTGAAGTTGCGTCATTTGTGTGAACACTCATATTTAAAATTGTTCGAGGTTACATTCAAATTGTAATACTTGTTACCTTTCAGAAAAGTCTGCTCTTTTCTACGCTCGGAAGGTCTGTGAAACTTAATTTTGTTTCTGTAAACTAATACTTAAAATACATTTTTACTTGGTCATGTACACTACAGGACATCTGGAGGACCTGTTGATGCTGGCCCAGAGTATCAGCAAGACCTAGACCGGGAGCTTTTTAAGCTTAAGCAAATGTATGGTAAAGCAGACATGAATACGTTCCCTAACTTCACATTTGAAGGTAAGTCTTTGTACTCACAGATTCACTGTGGGAGATCATTTTAAGTGGAGAATATTTACATGGGTTGTTTGGAGGATTAAATGACAATTACACATGAATGTAATTTGAGCAAGATCCAGCAGTTGGTGATGGATAGGGAAGCATGGCGTGCAAGAGTCAGACATGACTGAGCGACTGAACTGAATGTGTGAATGTGTTAGGACAGTGGCATGTGTGGCAAGCTCTGGGGTAAATGCCACTGGAGGAGATCACATAGCATAGAGGTTAAACAGTGGGAACCTAAAATCAAACGCCTGACAGTATCATTATGGGCTGTGTGATTCTGGATAGTTAACTGGTCCCTGTTTTCTCATCTGACATTTGGGTAAGATTATACTGTCGTCTTAGCCATAGTTAAATGACATAATATATGTAAATTCATAGAGCCTGGTTCATTGTAAGTCCTAAATAAATCTTAAGTTATATTTACATATAGATGTTTCTTTAAAAAATTGGAAGATGGATGAGATAAATATTAAAGTTTTTTAGAAAATATACTTTATTTCAATATGGCTAAATTTGAACCTTTCTTTCCTCTTTTTAGACCCCAAGTTCGAAGCTGTCGAGAAACCACAGTCCTGAAGAAGTAATGTAAACTTGATCTGGTAATTTGTCCTAGATGAGTTGTACAACTGGCCAGAAGTAACAGAATAAACATATATTTCACAGCTGTCAAATGTTCATTTAATTCTGATTTCAAATAAATTATTTGGTGATGTTAGATATACAGCTGAGTGTATTGAATTCTTTTTTTTTTTTATTGATTGATTTTACTTTATTTGCTGTCCTGGTTCTTAGGTGTGGCAGGCGAACTCTTCGTTGCAGCACGTGGGATCTAGTTCCCTGCCAGGGACTGAACCCAGGGCCCTTGCACTGGGAGCTTGGAGTCTTAGCCATTGGACCGCCAGGGAAGTCCCCGAATTCTTTGTTTTTAGATCCTCCTGTTTGGTTATATGAAAGCAGATGGAGACCTTGGATTAACCGAGTACCATTTGCCCCGAACTCGCCAGATTCTTGGAGTGTTGAGGTGTCCTGTTTATTTTGGAGACTTACTTTGGGGAGGAGCCACCCTGACTGAAGGAGAGAGTGTTCTCAGTGGAGGATGTCACACCTGCTCCCAGAATATGAAGAAACGGTTCAGAAATCATTGATCATAACTTTTTCAGGGAACTCGGGTGTGACTGTAACTTCCATCTCCTCATATGTTAAATGTTTGTATTATCCCAGTCCTCATATGTTAAATGTTTTTATTATCCCAGTAACTCACCTCCTTCCTCTCCCCTTACAGTGTAATGGCCACTGTGTCTATTACAAGGCTCTGCCGATAGATTAGGGAAAGCTGGCGGTGGAGGAGAGGAGGGTTCTACAAAGGAATTTCCTTGAAAATAGATTAAGCTGTATGGTGGTGTTTACCCAGTGGATGGAATATTGAGCAGATGTGCCAGATAAGTGGCAGAGCAGGTACGTCAAAATTTCAGTAAGTAGACAGTTCTATTTTTTTTTTTTAAAGAGGCAACTGTGCCTTTTTAAAGCTGACACTCTCGTGTCAATAAATACGTGTCCAAAGTAAAACTTTGGAGATTTTTTTTTAAAAAGTGAAGTCAAGAAAAAGTCTTTCTTACTAGGATATCTCACTTTGAAAGGAAAAGATTTTTACTATGGCATACCATATTAGATGAATCTAAACCTGGTAAAAGTTGCACAGTCATGTCCGACTCTGTGACCCCATGGACTATAGCCAGCCAGGCTCTGTCCATGGAATTCTCCAAGTAAGTCTACTGGAGTGAGTAGCCATTCTCTTCTCCAGGAGATCTTCCTGACCCAGGGATCAAACGTGGGTCCTCCTGCATTGCAGGCGGGTTCTTCACCGTCTGAGCCACCAGGGGAGCCCTGGTGTTCTTAAAAGAAGGACAGAGTTGTGTTGAGGAAAGGTATGGGAACCGGAAACGGACATGTGCCTGCCTGTTACGTGTCTGTCTAGTGATACTGTTAACACCAAAGAGGGCTTCTGTTGAGGCAGTTTTCACTTAACTCCATATAGTGTAGGATTTTGTGTCTACTGTTGCTACCCTTGGTGTGGCAGCAGAGTGCTGACTGGTTAGACGCTTAATGTATGAGTTCTTGGAGCGCTGTGTGGGCTAGAAGCTTTCCTCATACAGATTACCTTAAATGGGAGGTCCACTCCAACCTATCTCTTACAGACTCCCTTCCACTCCCCACTTCAGCCATACAGTCCACAGTCTCTTGTTTCAGATGTTTGCCTTGTGTGTTTGACAGGAAGGCTCAAGACCAACTATCTACTTTCCAAGCTGCCAACTTGACCACTGAAAACAGATCCTTTCTTTGAGACACAATGGGAAGATAGGTGTCTCACCATTTCCTCTGCTCTATTCCTTGATAGCTTTTCCCTTTGCTCAAATAGCTATTTGGCAGATGCCTTCAATTGTTGCAGGTGGTTCTCTTTCAAATTCTCTTTACTTGCCTTGGCGTGAGTTAGGGAATGGAACTCACAGCTTTGACAAAGACACGCAGTTTGGACAATTCATTCTCTGTCTCAGGCTTCCCTGTGGCTCAGCTGGTAAGGAATCCATCTGCAATGCGAGAGACCTGGGTTCAATCCCTGGGTTGGGAAGATCCCCTGGAGAAGGGAGAGGCTACCCACACTAGTATTCTGGCCTGAAGAATTCCATGGACTGTACAGTCCACGGGTTCACAGAGTCAGACATGACTGAGCAACTTTCACATTCTCTGTCTCTCCATCCCTACACAGTTCAGTTTATGGATTTTGTGTGCTGGGGTAAAGGAGAACCATGGTAATAATTTCAGGGTAGCACAACTGTCTTTTTATGAACATCGAAGCAGGTGTTTATATCCAAGTTAGTTATGAATTTCTTTGGAAAATGAGGTGCTTGTCAGCCTTCAGGTAACAGAAAAAGTCCCAATCAACAGTCTGTTACATGGATATAAAACTTTTTCTCATTCTCTTTGCTATATGATATCCTAAAATTTAGAAAAATAAGTTTCTTGACCTACAGCAACTTCGGTATAATTGATGGTAGTTAAATGTTTGGAAGAAAAGGAAGGTTGAGAATGAAAAGATAAATGGCAACTAACTTGACAGATCTAACAACTGATTGTAAAAATTCTCAATTTTTACACCATCTTTAAGAAGAACATCTTTAAGAAGCACTTTGTCCCACGTTCAGTGTTGAAAACATAAAATGGAACATCTGCCCTCAATCGTAAAGAAGTTAAGTCCTTTGTTGACACAACTGTTCATTTGTTTTGAGAACATTTTCTTGGTCAAAAGTATAAAGACCTATTATACTCTGCTGCTGCTAAGTCACTTCAGTCGTGTCTGAGTCTGTGCGACCCCATAGACAGCAGCCCACCAGGCTCCACAGTCCCTTGGATTCTCCAGGCAAGAACACTGGAGTGGGTTGCCATTTCCTTCTCCAATGCATGACTCCAATGCATGAAAGTGAAAAGTGAAAGTGAAGTTGCTCAGTCGTGTCCGACTCTCTACCGACCCCTTGGACTGCAGCCCCCCAGGCTCCTCCATGGAAGGAGATTTTCCAGGTAAGAGTACTGGAGTGGGGTGCCATTGCCTTCTAGTATGTCTTAATTAGTACTTTTAAAAAAGCTTGGTCACATAGAATTATGGCATATGCTAATTCTGTGTCCCCTGTTTCTTGTTTGTAGGGAAAAAAGGAACATTATAGTCTCCTATGCTGAATCCCAGTGAGCAGGCTCAAGCAGTTAGTGGACAGGAGTCCTTGGCCTTCTCACCCCACCCTACCCCCCACAAAGAGCTGTTACAGATAACCTGATGCGTACCTTTCAGTTCTACAGAATCCCTCACAGGACAGTTACTGCATGCTGGCCACAAGCTTGCAGATCCAGAAGGCTGAGATTAGACATCACCTTCTTCATCACCATATTCTGCTTTAAAACTCTTCCCTTAAAATCCTAAAAACCATCAGGGAGTTCAGGCATTTTGAGCAGATACTCCTTGCTTAGCTAATGCAGTAGATCTTTCTCTGCTCCAGACTTCAACGTCTCACTGTGTTTGGCCCCTGCATGGGGCACAACAACTTAAGTATCAGTATGTAAAAGTTGATAGTTAATTTTGAATTTCTTGGCCAGTTATTACTACTAAAACTTTCCCAGGCCTATATATAACAAAAAATAAAGGATGGAAAGTTAAATTTTAAAACTTGAAAGAGGAAAAAACATTTTAAGATCTTTTTAAGAACTATGTACAAGTGGATAGCTAATAACTAAAAGGAGTAGAATAATAGAAAAATGATCTTTGTCCAGCCTTAGTTCATGGAGCATTAATTTGTGTGGCTGCATAATAAATGGATTATAATGACATTGCAGAATACAATTATTAATATAAGTATAGAGAAATTTTATCAATAAATACTCTGAATTGCCATTTCCAAATGCTCTTTTGATCTTTAAAAATTCATTCAGTACTTAAAAGTGAAAGTTACTCAGTCATGTCTGACTCTTTGTGATCCCATGGACCGTAGCCCCCAGACTCCTCTCTCCATGAAATTCTCCAGGCAAGAATACCGGAGTGGGTTGCCATTCCCTTCTCCAGGGGATCTTCCTGACTCAGGGATTGAACCTGTCTCCTGCATTGCAGGTGGAGTCTTTACCATCTGAGCCACCAGGGAAGGCCCTAATGGTTAAATATGCTGGGGTTTATAAAGGTGTACATAAAACATGGTTCTTTTCTCAAAGTGCTTCTAAATTGGTAGTGATGCCAGAGATGTACCTATATAACTATTAAATGGAAGTCAAGAAGTGCCATAAGCAAACCAATCAAATGCTATGGAAATTTAGAGAAGAAAGAAACTTCTTCCAGCAAGGAGAGTTTTCACAGAGGAGGTGGAATTTGAACTGAGTTCTGAAGAGTAACTAGAATTTACATACCCTGTGGTTAGGAGAATCAGCAGCTCTCCAAGTAAAGGAGAAACAAAGGGTTGTTAAGATAAAATGACCTTAATTCAGTTTGATGGGTGCGTAAGGCAACTGAAGAGGAAAGGTGGAGCATGTAACTGGACAGGCAGGGGTGACATTATGACAACGTGGGTGGGGGTGGATTGGGGGTACCTCTGAATTTCAATTGATGACCAACTGATGGCTCAGACTATGAAGAATCTGATTGCAACTGGGGAGACCTGGGTCTGATCCCTGGGTCAGGAAGATCCCCTGGAGAAGGAAATGACAACCCACTCCAGTATTCTTGTCTGGAAAATTTATGGACAGGGGAACCTGGGAGGCTATAAGTCCAGGAAGTCAAAAGAGTGGGACATAACTGAGTGATTTAACACTTGGAATTTCAGGCTAAGATGATTAGACCTCAGTCAGACTAAGTAAAGGAAAAGAGTGAGAGCTTTTAGCAATGGGATTGGTCAAAAGCGAGAAGGGAGTTGACAGTGTTCAAGAGAGTAATCTGACGGTAACTGACTGATGGTGTGGGAGAGAGGGAGACTAGGGAAAAAAGGAACCTTCAGAATGGTGAGACTGAAATTGCTACTAGGAGAGGGAGTGATCCAGGGGGGAAGATACCAGAAGACAAAAGGTATGAGCTAGTAGCAGGAGATAAAAGTAGTTAAAAATGTGCCAATGAATGATGGAGTCTCTGAATAAACAGATTAAAAACAATGATTAAATATAGAGTGGTAGTAATATAAACGTATTTATCATGGTCAGCTTCAATCTTGAAAAAAAGATTAAAGATTTCAGTATCTGTGGTGAGGGGATAAAATGATTCACTGTGACTTTTTTTTAAAATGGATTGGTAGCATTTTAAAAAACCTTTTAAAAATGTGGCTTGTAGGATCTTAGTTCCCCGACCAGGGATTGAACCCAGGGCCCTTGGCAGTGAAAGCTCCAAGTCCTAACCAGTGGACTACCAGGGGATCCCCCACCATGACTCTAACCTGGGCAGGAGGACAAAGCATCACAGGCTGTGAGACTAGACAGGAGTGGATGGGCCAGAGATTACTGGGATGAAAGGAAGGTGTCCTTGGGGAGAAGAATGTGAGAACGTAAAAGAAAGGAATGCTGGGGCAGAGGAAAAACATGTTGTGCAGAACATTCTGGATCAGATGAACCTGGGTCACACTGACTCTGCCTCTTCAGCTGGTTTTGTAAATTTGGCAGTCATTGACTCAGTTCATCTCGGTCTCCACATCTGTAAAATGACATTGCCCTCTTTTTATACATCATTGAGGTGAATGAGATTTTATATACCCTCACCTCTATCCACTCAACCCTCCATGACATATATAAAGTGTTCAATAAATAGTTTCGGCATTTTATTTTCAGAGCATTTTTTTTAGCACTGGAGAAGCTAGCAGGTACCCAGACTGAGAGACAAGATTCTCATCTTGAGCAGCTAAAGCTTTAGCCTTATAGCTACAAATAGTAAGAGGGAGTCATTTCCTGGGTTTCACTGAACAACAATAGGTGGATGACTCTTCCCCTGCAACATTAAATGGGCTAAAAAATTGAACACATTCTGCTACTTTTCATGTCGACTAATCAGACAAAACCAACTGTGAGATGAAGGAAGCTCTTTGCAAGGCTGTATTGAAAAACCATTGTTCCAGATTTAGTTAGGTTAAACTCTCCACTAAAAATAAATCTTGTTACAACAGTCAATGATATAATTAAAACAAAACAAAAGTTGCTATTAGATTCTAGAGCCCCAACCTTTATACAACACAATTTTACTTCATGGAAACAAAAAGTGCTCTAAGAATTATAATGATAATTTTTTTTTTTTATCTTTCATTTTATTTTATTTTATTTTTTAAATTTATTTATTTATTTATTTTTAAATTTAACTTTACAATACTCTATTGGGTTTGCCATACATCGACATGAATCCACCACAGGTACACACAAGCTCCNCCCTATTTTTAAAGCAAACTTCATATATACATATTATAATTTGGTAACTTTGTTTTGTTTTTTTAATATTGTATTTTTGAGAATCTAACCTCTACTCAAGATTTTTAATCTTTGCTTTTCAGCATTTGTTATAAATTTTGTACCTTTAACAACCCAATCTTCGGTACCCATTTTTACTTGGGAGCGAGATTACTGGCTTGATTGCCCTCTCCCTCTTTTGACTCTCCTTTTTCTCCATCAGGTCGTCTCTATCTCCTCCTTCCCCCTTCTCTTCTCTACCCAACTCTGTGAATCTCTTTGTGTGTTCTGGGCTGTGGAGAACACTTAGGGAACTGATTACTGGCTGGATTTGTCTCTCCTTTTGATTCCTCTTTTTATCCTCCTGGCCACCTCTGTCTCCTTCCTCCCTCTTTTCTGTATAACTCCATGAACATCTCTGAGCAATCCAGACTGTGGAGAGCGCATAAGGAAGTGATTACTGGCTAGCTTGCTCTCTCCACTTTTGATTCCCCCTCTTCTCCTCCAAGTCACCTCTATCTCCCTCCTCCCTCTTCTCTTTTCCACGTAACTCTGTGTACCTCTCCAGGTGTCCCTCACTGTGGAGAAACATTTCATCACTAACCTAGATGTTTTATCATCAGTGCTGTATAGATGGAGAAGTCTTGAGGCTATTGTAAGAATAGGATTGAAAACCAGAGGCAGGAGGCATAAGTCCAAATCCTGATAACACTAGAGAACTCCTAACTCCAGGGAACATTAATCAATAGGAGCTCATCAAAAGCCTCCATACTTACACTGAAACCAAGCACCACCCAAGGGCCAACAAGTTCCAGATCAAGACATACCACACAAATTCTCCAGCAACACAAGAACATAGCCCTTAGTTTTAACATACAGGATGCCCGAAGTCACAACAAACCCATTGACATCTCAAAACTCACTACTGGACACTTCATTGCACTCAAGAGAGAAGAAATCCAGCTCCAATCACCAGAACACAAACACAAGCTTCCCTAACCAGGAAACTTTGACAAGCCACTTGTCCAACCCCATCCACAGCAAGGAACCTCCACAGTAAAGAGGAACCACAAACTGCCAGAATATGGAAAGGCCACCCCAAACACAGCAATATACACAAGATGAAAAGGCAGAGAAATACCCAGCAGGTAAAGGAACAGGATAAATGCCCACCAAACCAAACAAAACAGGAAGAGATAGGAAATCTACCTGATAAAGAATTTCAAATAATGATAGCGAAAATGACCCAAATCTTGAAAACACAATGGAGTTAGAGATAAACAGCCTGGAGACAAGGATTGAGAAGATATCAGAAATGTTTAACAAGGACCTAGAAGAAATAAAAAAGAGTCAATATATAATGAATAATGCAATAAATGAGATCAAAAACACTCTGGAGGGAACCAACAGTGGAATAATGGAGGCAGAAGATAGGATAAGTGAGGTAGATGATAGAATGGTAGAAATAAATGAAGCGCAGAGGAAAAAAGATAAAAAGAATTAAAAGATATGTGGACAACCTGAGAGACCTCTGGGACAATGTTAAACACCACAACATTCAAATCATAGGAGTCCAGAAGAAGAAGACAAAAAGAAACACCATGAGAAAGTACTTGAGGAGATAACAGTTGAAAACTTCCCTAAAATGTGAAGGAAATATTCACCGAAGTCCAAGAAACCCAAAGAATCCCAAACAGGATATACCCAAGGAGAAACACCCCAAGACACATATTAATCATATTAACAAAGATCAAACACAAAGAACAAATATTAAAAGCAGCAAGGGAAAAACAACAAACAACACACAAGGGGATTCCCATAAGGGGTAACAGCTGATCTCAACAGAATCTCTTCAGGCCAGGAGGGAATGGCAGGACATACTTAAAGTGAGGAAAATGAAAAACCTACAGCCCAGATTACTGTACCCAGCAAGGATCTCATTCAAATATGAAGGAGAAATCAAAAGCTTTACAGACAAGCAAAAGCTGAGAGAATTCAGCACCACCAAACCAGCTCTCCAAAAAATGCTAAAGGATCTTCTCTAGAGAGGAAACACAGAAAGGATGTATAAATTCAAACCCAAAACAACAAAGTAAATGGCAACAGGATCATACTTATCAATAATGACCTTAAACGTAAATGGGTTGAACACCCCAACCAAAAGACAAAGACTGGCTGAATGGATACAAAAACAAGACTCCCTATATATGTTGTCTACAAGAGACCCACCTCAAAATATGGGACACATACCGACTGAAAGTGAAGGGCTGGAAAAAGGTACTCCATGCATATAGAGACCAAAAGAAAGCAGGAGTAGCAATACTCATATCAGATAAAATAGACTTTAAAATAAAGGCTGTGAAAAGATAAGTAAGGACACTACATAATGATCAAAGGATAAATCCAAGAAGAAGATATAAAAATTATAAATATATATGCACCCAACATAGGAACACTGCAATATATAAGACAAATGCTAACAAGTATGAAAGGGGAAATTAAGAATAACACAATAATAGTGGGAGATTTTAACATCCCACTCATACCTATGGATAGATCAAATAAACAGAAACTTAACAAGGAAACACAAACTTTAAATAATACAATATACCAGTTAGAACTAATTGATATCTATACGACATTTCACCACAAAACAATGCATTTCACCTTTTTCTCAAGTGCACATGGAACCTTCTCCAGGAGAGATCACACCCTGGGCCATAAATCTAGCCTTAGTAAATTCAAAAAATTGAAATCATCCCAAGCATCTTTTCTGACCACAATGCAGTATGATTAGATGTCAATTACAGGAGAAAAACTATTAAAAATTCCAACATATGGAGGTTGAACAACACATTGATGAATAACCAACAAATCACAGAAGAAATAAAAAAAATAAATCAAAATATGCAAAGAAACAAATGAAAATGCAAAAACAACAACCCAAAACCTATAGGACACTGTAAAAGCAGTGCTAAGGGAAAGGTTCATAGCAATATAGGCTTACATCAAGAAATAGAAAAAAGTAAAATAAATAACCTAACTCTACACCTAAAGCAACTAGAAAAGGAAGAAATAAAGAACCCCAGGGTTAGTAGAAGGAAAGAAATCTTAAAAACGAGGGCAGAAATAAATGCAATAGAAACAAGAGACCATAGCAGAAACCAACAAAGCCAACAGCTTGTTCTTTGAGAATATAAATAAAATTGACAAACCATTAGCCAGACTCATCAAGAAACAAAGGGAGAAGAATCAACAAAATCAGAAATGAAAATGGAAAGATCTCATCAGACAACACAGAAATACAAAGGATCATAAGAGACTACTATCAGCAACTATATGCCAATAAAATGGACAACTCGGAAGAAATGGACAAATTCTTAGAAAAGTACAACTTTCTAAAACTGAACCAGGAAGAAACAGAAAATCTTAACAGACCCATCACAAGCACAGAAATTGCAACCATAATCAGAAAACTTCCAGCAAACAAAAGCCCAGGACCAGACGGCTTCACAGTTGAATTCTACCAAAAATTTAGGAAGAGCTAATACCTATCCTACTCAAATTCTTCCAGAAAATTGCAGAGGAAGGTAAACTTCCAAACTCATTCTATGAGGCCATCATCACCCTAATACCAAAACCAGACAAATGCCACAAAAAAGGAAAACTACAGGCCGATAACGCTGGTGAACATAGACGCAAAAATCCTTAACAAAATTCTAGCAAAAAGAATCCAACAACATATTAAAAAGATCATGCGTCATGATCAAGTGGGCTTTATCGCAGGGAAGCAAGGATTCTCTATTATCCACAAATCAATCAATGTAATATACCACATTAACAAATTGAAAGACAAAAATCATATGATTATTTCAATAGATGCAGAGAAAGCCTTTGACAAAATTCAACATCCATTTATGATAAAATCCATCCAGAAAGCAGGAACAGAAGGAACATACCTTAACATAATAAAAGCTATATATGACAAACCCACAGCAAACTTTATCCTCAAAGGTGATAAATTTAAAGCATTTCCCCTAAAGTCAGGAACAAGACAAGGGTGCCCACTCTCACCATTACTATTGAACATAGTTGTGGAAGTTTTGGCCACAGCAATCAGAGCAGAAAAAAAAAAAAAAAAGGAACCCAGAACAGAGAACAGGAAGTAAAACTCTCACTGTTTGCAGGTGACATGATCCTCTACATAGAAAACTCTAAAGATTCCACCAGAAAATTACTAGAGCTAATCAATGAATATAGTAAAGTTGCAGGATATAAAATTAACACACAGAAATCCCTTGTATTCCTAGACACTAACAATGAGAAAACAGAAAGAGAAATTAAGGAAACAATTCCATTCACCATTGCAATGAAAAGAATAAAATACTTAGGAATATATCTATATAAAGAAATAAAAAATCTATATATAGAAAACTATAAAACACTGATGAAAGACATCAAAGAGGACACAAATAAATGGAGAAATATACCATGTTAGTGGATTGGAAGAATCAATATATTGAAAATGAGTATACTACACAAGCAATCTATAGATTCAATGTAATCCCTATCAAGCTACCAACGCTATTTTTCACAGAACTAAAACAAATAATTTCACAATTTGTATGGAAATACAAAAAACCTCAGATAGCCAAAGCAATCTTGAGAAAGAAGAATGGAACTGGAAGAATCAACCTGCCGGACTTCAAGCTCTACTACAAAGCCACAGTCATCAAGACAGTATGGTACTGGCACAAAGGCAGAAATATAGTTCAACAGAACAAAATAGAAAACCCAGAGATAAATCCACACACCTATGGACACCTTATCTTTGACAAAAGTGGCAAGAATATACAATGGATAAAAGACAATCTCTTTAACAAGTGGTGCTGGGAAAAGTAGTCAACCACTTGTGAAAGAATAAAACAAGAAGTCTTTCTAACACCATACACAAAAATAAACTCAAAATGGATTAAAGATCTAAATGTAAGACCAGAAACTATAACACTCCTAGAGGAAAACATAGGCAAAACACACTCCAACATAAATCACAGCAGGAACTTCTACGAACCACCTCCCAGAGTATTGGAAATAAAAGCAAAAATAAACAAATGATACCTAATTAAACTTAAAAGCTTCTGCACAACAAAGGAAACTATAAGCAAGGTGAAAAGAGCCTTCAGAATGGGAGAAAATAATAGCAAACAAAGCATTGACAAAGAATTAATCTCAAAAATATACAAGCAACTCCTGCAGCTCAATTCAAGAAAAATAAATGATCTAACCCAAAAAATGGGCCAAAGAACTAGATAGACATTTCTCCAAAGAAGAGATATGGATGGCTAACAAACACATGAAAAGATGCTCAATATCACTCATTATCAGAGAAATGCAAATAAAGACCACAATGAGGTACCATTTCACGCCAGTCAGAATGGCTGCCATCCAAAAAACTACAAGCAATAAATGCTGTAGAGGGTGTGGAGAAAAGGGAACCCTCTTACACTGTTGGTGGGAATGCAAACTAGTACAGCCACTATGGAGAACAGTGTGGAGATTCTTTAAAAAACTGGAAATAGAACTGCCATATAACCCAGCAATCCCACTACTGGGCATACACACTCGCAGCACTGTTTATAATAGCCAGGACATGGAAGGAACTTAGATGTCTATCAGCAGGTGAATGGATAAGAAAGCAATGGTACATATACACAATGGAATATTACTCGGCCATTAATAAGAACACATTTGAGTCAGTTCTAATGACATGGATGTAATTGGAGCCTATTATACAGAGTGAAGTAAACCAGAAAGAAAAACACCAATACAGTATATTGATGCATATATATGGAATTTAGAAAGATGGTAACGTTAACCCTATATGCGAGACAGCAAAAGAGACACAGATGTATAGAACAGTCTTTTAGACTCTGTGGGAGAGGGCAAGGGTGGTATGATTTGGAAGAATGGCATTGAAACATGTATGTTGTCATATGTGAAACAAATCGCCAGTCCAGGTACAGTGCATGAAGCAGGGTGTTTGGGGCTGGTGCACTGGGATGACCCAGAGGGATGAGATGTGGAGGCAGGTGGGAGAGGGTTCAGCAAGGGGAACAGATGTACACCCATGGCGGATTCATGTCAATGTATGGCAAAACCACTACAATATTGTAAAGTAATTAGCTTCCAATTAAAATAAATAAATTTATATTTCAAAAAATGGAGGGAAAAAAAAACAACAAAGAGGGAGAAAGACCTAGTCCTTGTTCTTCCTAGGGAAATTGTTAAATATTATCTCACAGATGTTTACAGTATGAAAAATATGTTAAACTTAGGAAAACACTCAAAAACAGATCACAAGAGTTTTTATTTAGATTGGGAAATGCATCACAACAAATTACACCTTTTAAAAAACTAACAAATGTCACAAAAATCTACACACATAAGACTTACACTAATTGACCACTTGATAACATACACCTCTATTTTTTTCCTTTTTTCTTTATTCTTTGAAAGTCTCTTAGAAGAAGCCTTAGATGGCATGGTGGTAAGAGCCTGCCTACCAGTGCAGGAGATACAGGAAATGCAGATTCGATCTCCAGGTTGAGAAAATCCCCTGGAATAGGAAATGGCAATCCACTCCAGTATTTCTGCCTGGAAAATTCCATAGTAAATAATGATTTGTAAGTTATTTTCTATGGAGGAATAGCAAGATGATTTAGTGTTTTCTGTTTCATTTCTGTATTGGAAAGTTCAGCTGTGTGATAAGAGTTTTCATTTCCCAAGAGCTTCAATATCACTTCAGATAATTTTTTTTTCCAGCAATTGTAGTTTACATTTGGTCACCACAAACAGAACCTTCCTGTCTTGCATGTAAATGCATGTCCTAAGGGCCAAGCTATTAATCCAAGGGACTTAATTTGTGAAAAGTAAAAGTGAAGTCACTCAGTCATGTCCAACTCTTTGTGACGCCATGGATTGCAACCTATGAGGTTCCTCCATCCACAGGTTTTTCCAGGCAGGAGTACTGGAGTGGGTTGCCATTTCCTTCCTCAGAGGATCTTCCCAACCAAAGGATCAAAGCCGGGTCTCCCGCATTGCAAGCAAATGCTTTTACCATCTGAGCCACCAGGGAAGCTTATGAATGAAAGTTGCTCAGTCATGTTCAACTCTTTGTGAGGGCTATACACTCCATGGAATTCTCCAGGCCAGAGCAGTGGAGTGGATAGCCTTTCCCTTCTCCAGGGGAATCTTCTCAACCCAGCGATCAAACCCAGGTCTCCTGCACTGCAGACGGATTCTTTACCAACCGAGCCACACTTAATTTGTATTTCACATTAATTTCTGAGCTTCCTCAGTAGAACCTTATGTGGGTTTCTTTGCCACATCCTCCCCATACACTTCAGTCTCTCAGATATTTCAGGGTCTCACAGAAGGAAAGATTGCAAGAAAATGCTGAATAAAGCTCAAAGTGAAACCAAGCAGGACTCTGTGGGGCTACTGAGGAAGCAAGCCTTTCCAGACACTTGCTAATCATGGAAGGGATGGCACGCAGAGACAAGGGAAGAGCAGCAAGAAAACAGTAGTGTAGTGTGGGGAAGGGTCCCACTTCTGCCCCCAGGGATACACATAACAGCATCTTTTAGCTCTTACAGAACTAAACTCCCCACCAAATGGAAGATGATCTAGAGAGAAAGTCACAGTTTGATGACCTCAAATCTCATCAGGAGAACACATGAGGCCAGATTAAAGGAGTGCAAAGTTTTTATTTTCTACTTAACGCGAAACTCCGAGATTCTCTTCAGCACCAGTGCACAGAGGCCAAGCTTTTGATATAAAAATTGACCACAGCAAAGCACTTAGTCAAACATTTTTAAAAACTTCATCCATGTAAGATTCACCCTCACAATGTTTCAATATCCATATACAGTTTTTACATTACTCACTTCCCGTTTGTTTTCCATTTTTTTTATTACTCAGTCACTCACGTTAGCCTGGCCTAATACAATTCTATTCAGAAAGTCACAGGTTTGAATTGCAGTTTATATAATTTCCCCCATCCTGCAATGGGCATTAAAATGTATACATTTATAGCTCAAAAAAGATTTAAAAAAAAAAAAAAAGGAGTCCTTCTGGGTCCAGCTAAAATTGTCTGATGCCCTGTGTGCCATCATATTAGAAGATGAAACAAAGTAAGTTATAGTGACTGCAGAGGAATAATTTTATTTGGGAAGTTATTGATACAGGAGTAAGAAATTTCAGTGATGAAAACTACATGGAAATGTTGTTATTTTCCAAGGCCAAAGTAATTATCCTTTTTATTGCAGTGAAGTAGTGAAAATAGCTATGCCTACATCAGCTTTCTTTTTTCTCTACAAGTGCCTCTTTTTAGACAAGAATAATACTGTTCATTAGATTATAGCAATGCTTAGTGCACTCAGAAGTCATTTTAATCAAGTAAAAAACAAAGAGTGAAATTAAGTAATAAAGCAAGTAAGGGAGCCAGGCCCAGGGTTAATGAGGGACAGAAAAAGATCTTGTTTTGGTCACTTCCTCCATGAATCCATAAAAACTTTCCACTAGTCAGTCTCTATAGGTAGACACAACCATCTCATACTTCCTATACTTTATTTCTTACCTTTATCTCCTACAGCCCATAAGCTTCTCGGAGCATAGAAGAGGCCTTAGTTTCATACACTCCTATACCCTGGTATCATGTCAAGTATTTGGTACTTGTTTAA
Organism: Neotragus pygmaeus; assembly: GCA_006410875.1. Lineage (NCBI taxonomy): Eukaryota > Metazoa > Chordata > Mammalia > Artiodactyla > Bovidae > Neotragus > Neotragus pygmaeus. Next base: position 837,583 of record SJYV01006839.1, read on the forward strand.
TATTGTTGAATAAATGGTCAGGGAGGGATATATATATATATATATATANGGCTTTGCTGAGGGAAGTTCCACTGCCTCTCTCTTTCTGCGGAGCGCCCCCCGCAAGGTCTTAGTTGCAACATGTGGGATCTTCAGTGTGACATGCAGGATTTTTATTTGAGGTGTATGGGATCTAGGTCCCTGACCAGAGATTGAATCCAGGCCTCCTCTGCATTGGGAGTTTGGAGTCTTAGCCACTGGACAACCAGGGGAGTCCCAGTTAGGAATTCTTTTAAAATGCAAACTAAATCATGGCACCCTTCTACTCAGTGTCTTTTCATATGTATAAATCCATTGTTGCCATAGATTAAAGCCCAGGGCACCTGTCATGCCCTACGCTCAGTCACATCAGTCATGTCCAACTCTTTGCGACCCTATGGAGTATAGTCTGCCAGACTCTTCCATCCATGGGATTTTCCTGGCAAGAATACTGGAGTGGGTTGCCAAGTCCTCCCCTAGTGGATCTTCCTGACCCAGAGATCAAACCCCTGTCTCCTGCATCTCCTGCATTGCAGGTGGGTTCTTCACTGCAGAGGCACCTGGGAAGCCCTACAAGATCCTATAAAATCCCCACCACCTTCTTCCATGCACTCTCCTATGACATTTGCTTCCTTGGCTTCTGCACAGCCTCCTTACTATTCCCAGAACACCTAAGCGTGTTCCCAGTGTGGATATTTGCTGTTCGACTTCTCCCTGCCAGGAACGCATTTCCTCAGCTATTCACATTTAGGATTCTGTTCATTCCTCCAGAGAAACCTTCTCTGATACCCTTATCTGAGGCAGTACTCCTTCTTCCGTAGCTCTATCCCTACTCATGCTTATTGTTTCTAATAAAAATGTGGTATCTGGCTGGTTGGTTGGTTGGTTGATTGTCTGCTTGTCTATCTATCTTCCACATCAGAATATAAACTCCAGGATAACCAGGACTTTGTCTGACTTTGGTACACTCCTGATTCTCTGCATGACATGTAGTAGGCACCCAATAAATCATCTGTTGAGTAAATAAATAAGAAAAGGAACAGCAAAGAGCTGCATATAGAAATACTCTCAGAAGACACACAACATTTTACATGGCAATGATTAAATTTGAAATCCAAGTTAAAAATAGAAGATTTTTATAAGGACTGATTGAAATTTCTGCCACTTATGATGAAATGACTGTCTTTGGCCATCTCAGCTTTACTGCAGAGGAAATGTCATTAATTATAAATACTCTGAATTATCCATGGCTAATTATGAATATGTCAGTATCAAATGTAAAACTATTTTAGTTGGTTTACCTCAAAGAATTTGCAAGAAACTTGAAGTAATATATGAGGTCCACCATCTCCCTACTATGTAAATGAAAGAAACATAGTAAACGGTTTAATCTTTGTCCACATGACCTCTCTCCTGGGTCACTGCTCTAACAATAAATAGACTTACTTGAACAATAAAGGTGTGAGAGTTTTAAATTATATCCTTGGTTAGTATAATGACATTATAAACATTTTCTTCTTTTATCTTTAAAGGTAATACACACGAATTACAGGTATAGACTACATTCTTATTATCTGTGTTCCTCATCCTCCCTGAGGCAGTGTTCTTATGTAATTCTTAAAGATACAAGTCAATGACAAGTATATCCAAAACCAAATTTGATTTCTCTATCCTTTCTCATTATCACTTTGTAAATGCTATAGTCTCTGAGAAAGTGGGTCTAAATTATAACAGCATTTGGGGGCAAAAATGGTTGAGTTCTTTATATCAATATTCTGAGTTGAATAAATTTACAGATGCTCAAGGGAAAAAAATATAAAAAGTATAAACGATGCAGACAAACAGTTTTCAACAGGAAAGAACTCAAGGAATATTTTTACCATGAGCCCTTATTGAGGATACTATTAGAGATGAACAATAGCCAACCANGGGCCCCCAAATCACTGCAGATAGTGACTACAGCCATGAAATTAAAAGATGCTTGCTGCTTGGAAGAAAAGCTAGGACCAACCTCACAGCATATTAAAAAGCAGAGACATTACTTTGCCAACAAAGGTCTGTACAGTCAAAGCTATGGTTTTTCCAGAAGTCATGTATGGATGTGAGAGCTGTACCATAAAGCTGAGCACGAAAGAATTGATGCTTTTGAACGATGGTATTGGAGAAGACTCTTGAGAGTCCCTTGGACTACGAGGAGATACAAACAGTCCATCCTAAAGGAAATCAGTCCTGAATATTCATTGGAAGAACTGATGCTGATGCTGAAACTCCAATACTTTGGCCACCTGATGGGAAGAACTGACTCACTGGGAAAGACCCTGATGATGGGAAAGATTGAAGGCAGGAGGAGAAGGGGACAACAGAGCATGAGATGGTTGGATGGCATCACCAACTTGATGGACATGAGTTTGAGTAAGCCCTTGGAGTTGGCGATGGACGGGGAAGCCTGGCGTGCTGCAATCCATGGGGTCGCAAAGAGCCAGACATGACAAGAGTTATTGAACTGACTGACCATCACTTCCTGACCTTGTCGACACCATCATTTTGGGAGCATCCCTCATCTGCTCTTGTCTAGATTATTTAGTAATTAACTAACTGGCCTCTCTACTTCCTCCACCTTTTGTCACCTTTACAGTTTATTCTCAACAGAGCAGCCAGTGTGAGTTTTAAGAATTAAGTACGAAGATGCTACCTCTCTGCTCAAGGTTTTCCAGTGATGTCTCATCTTACTCAGAGCCAAAGCCAAACTTCTGCCGGGAAGAGGTTGCATGTAATCTGTAATCTGCCCCCACTACACTACTGTGCTCACTCATGTCTTCCTTGAGCTGTTCTCACTCTGTTCCACCCACACTGATCCCCTGTTGCTCCTCAGGTACGCCAGGCATGCCCAGCCTTTCCCCTTGTTCTCTCCTTTCTGCTTGAACACGTGTCTGTCTCATGGTTATCAGCCTGACTCACTCCCTCCTTCAGACCTTTCTCAAATGTCCCCTCATCAGCAAGGCCCTCCCTAACCACCTGTTTACAAGGACAATCTCCACTCCTCCCCTCTGCATTCTCTGTTCTCTTGCCTGCTTTATTTTTCTCCATTATACTTATCACAATCTGACATACTGCTGAGCTCATGTACTTGTTTACTTTCCACCTTCCTCTACTAGCATGTAAGCTCCATGGGACAGAGGGGTGTTTGGGTCTAGTTTTTTTCACTACTGTGTTACCAGTCCCTAGGACAAGACTGGACACATAATTGGTATCCAAATAAATGTAAAATTGACTGCTAGAGAAATTTTTAAATTTAGAGAAACAGAAAAAAAAGCTTTTTCAAGTAGCACTGTGCAAATGCCTAAGAAGTCAAAGTAGTGACTCTATTTCTTCTCTGGCGGCTCAGAGAGTAAAGAATTCGCCTGCAGTGCGGGAGGCCTGGGTTTGATTCCTGGGTTGCGAAGATCCCCTGAAGAAGGGAATGGCAACCCACTCCAGTACTCTTGCCTGAAGACTCCCACGAAGAGAAACCTGGAAGGCTACTGTCCATGGGGTCGCAAAGAGTCAGACACGACTGAGTGACTAAGCACAGCACATTTCTCTTCTAGATAATTAAACATCATTTACAAGTAGGCATGAGGTGGGATGTGTTCCTTGATGAATCCAAGTCACTGCCCGAAGAATTAAACCCTCACAAATAACCCAACTTCCCACTTTTGACTTTAAACGATGATTAACAAAAAAGCAGTTGATATAGAGGAAAGCATGCATTAAGAAAGTATACTTACTGGAAAGATGTTTCTTCTACAAAAGAATAAGTAAATATCATTAATATAAGAATTAATAGGGTATGATACAGATTCATATAAAAATGAGTTTGGAATTAAGTCCTTGTTTTCAATTTTGATTCTCACGTGCTCACATTTATACCTTCTAAATGGAGGGTTGGCAAACTTTTTTCTGTAAAGGCCCACAAGGTAAATATTTTAGGCTCTGTAGGCAAAGAGGTTAAACCAAGGATATTAAGGTACTAATGTAACAAAAGAGAAACAAATTTCCAAAAATTTTTATCAATGAATTAAGAAATCATAATATAACTGAATCACTGCTGCACACCTGAAACTAACGTAATATTGTTAATCAACGGTACTCCAATTTAAGATGAAAAGTAAAAAAAAAAAAAAAAAGCACGTGCATATTTTTTGCCAAGCACTTACAGATTTTTTTCAAATCACTTTCAATAAACCCACTGAAATAAAAAAACAATCATCAAAATCTAGTAATACAGGTCTACTAATTAGAAGCATGGAATTCTTTTGGGGGCATATTTTTCTTAATTGGTGTTCAACAGTAGTTCCTTGTTATCAGAGAGATTGAAAAGTTTATTTGCAAAAAGTATTCTTAGCTTGTGGTCCATAGAAAAAGCAAGTGGCAGACCATATCTGGTCTATGAGTCACAGTTTGCCAACCCCTTCTGAAATGCAAGTTCAAGAAAACAACTCTCCTAGAGAGGTTTTCTGCAAGATGAAAATGAGAGTAACATTCCTAGCTAATGAATTAACAATATTCATATAAAACCTTCAAGTAATTCATTATTCTAAGAAAAACTGTTTACCAAATTTTTAATAAAAACACTTGGATAGACATTCTTTGCAGGTAGAGAGCAGAGATGACAAGAATTTTAAAGAGCAATCTAATCTGTCTGTACTTCCATGGATGACCAGCAGGGGGACTCAACCGGATTACATTACATTGGACTGAATTGAAACACCATACAAAAGAACAGCTATTTATTAACTCATAGAGCTGTTATTTTTAATAATAGGGAATATCCTTGAAATCACATTCATGAAAACATGTTTATAGGTATCATTAGAAACTCCCTTTAAATTTAAGTTTTATTTTGGTATAAAAAAATGTTTAAACCTAATTTCCAAAAGTAGTGTTCACCATAAAATGGCTAGGAGTAAAGAAATGCATTAAAAGAATACAGCACTTAAAAATCTCATCCATTTACCTCAAACTTACTGTATCACCAAATAGGAGCTCCAAGAGACCTAAACCCGAAGAAATCAAAACTTCAGAAGCAACTATACTACTATAGGTTTCTAGTTTTTACTGAACAATTCTCTTCTAAATACATTTGTACTAAATGTGACATCCAACATTCCATTGTACTACACTGATAAAACATTTCACAGACTTATTCCAATGAAATTTTCATCATAAAACTGGAAATTAATTTACATCTTAAGAAGCACAATTCCTAACTTAAAGTGAAAGTGAAGTCGCTCAGTCGTGTCCGATTCTTTGTGGCCCGGTGGACTGTAGCCCACCCAGCTCCTCCGCCCATGGGATTCTCCAGGCAAGAATACCCGAGTGGGTTGCCATTTCCTTCTCCAGGGGATCTTCCCGACCCAGGGATCGAACCGAGGTCTCCCGCATTGCAGGCAGATGCTTTAACCTCTGAGCCACCAGGGAAGCCTAATTCCTAAGTTAAAAGGATCTTAAATACATGTACATGTTCTATAAATACCCACCCACGTTGCATCTCTTGGTATTGCTGCACTATGCCACTCCAGGATGCCTCTCACATAGTCTGTGGTGTTTCCTGAAATGTTGCAGTGAGACAGCTCTGTCTTTTCCTCCCTATGTTTGCCACGATGCTTCATGACTCACCTGAGTGTCATCTTGAATTTTCATTTCCTACTGCAGGAAAGTTAGCCAAAAATATCCTCCAGAGTTTGGTAGAGCCTCTTAGGACAAACAGTGTCTTAGAAGAAAACTCAATATCNTGCTTTAACCTCTGAGCCACCAGGGAAGCCTAATTCCTAAGTTAAAAGGATCTTAAATACATGTACATGTTCTATAAATACCCACCCACGTTGCATCTCTTGGTATTGCTGCACTATGCCACTCCAGGATGCCTCTCACATAGTCTGTGGTGTTTCCTGAAATGTTGCAGTGAGACAGCTCTGTCTTTTCCTCCCTATGTTTGCCACGATGCTTCATGACTCACCTGAGTGTCATCTTGAATTTTCATTTCCTACTGCAGGAAAGTTAGCCAAAAATATCCTCCAGAGTTTGGTAGAGCCTCTTAGGACAAACAGTGTCTTAGAAGAAAACTCAATATCTGCAGAAGTTTTCTAGCAGAGAGTGAAATTTACTTACTTGAAAAGTAGCCTTTCCTCTGAGCGTAGCACACGCCAAGCCCACAGACAGAAACCACCAAGGCCACAATGACTACAGCTGCTATGATGCCGCTTACGTTGAGATCATCTGGAATGCAGAAGAATCCATGCATGAACTCGTGTCCAACAGAGGGACGGATGTAGTCATTCAGCTGCAGAAGCTCAGAAAGCTCCCTTTTGTAGACACACCATAAACAACAGATGGTTTCATGCTCTTTAAGTCTGGTCACCTAACTCACTTACAGGACACAGTTCACAACTGGCTGGAAATAGTAACAGAGCTAAGTTTTATAAGAATCTTTTCTATCTGAAAAAGTTCTATGATCCAGAAATAAAATACAAATATATGGCATTCTCTGGCATGCATTTGGAGACACAATAATCCATATGATTAAATATCAGGTTACAAGTGAACTTTAAAGTTCAGTGAGTTCAAGTATTCTCAATACTACCCACCTTATGCATCACTACATAGAAAATGTAGTAACACGTATGAAAATAGTGTGCTCTTTTTTCTTTCTTTCTTTTTTTTTTTTTTTTTAAAGCCACGATAAAAGGAGGGTATCATTATTCGGGCCAAAAGGAAAGGAGCCACATGCTCAGTGTGAACTAGGATCTGTGGAGCTGTACAGTGAAGCAGCCTGGGAGTAACCAGCAAACCTGCCGTTCCCTTTCTTCTACACTTTACAAAGCACTGATTGAGAGTAGTCAATAGATCTGGTTTTGGTGACAAGTTCTTGGTGAGAATTCAAAAAGAAAATTGGAAATGAGACTTCATGAATTATGAATTTCCAAAGGTGTGAATTCCAAACCGAGAACGTGAAACATCTAGGATCAAGGGATGAACCTTAAACAAAGTAATTTTAACTTTTGAGTCAGCTTATACCAGAAAGTGTAGGTATGTGGAAATCATGTTCAGATTAAAGTGATGCTTCTAGGACTGCAAGGAGATCCAACCAGTCCATCCTAAAGGAAATCAGTCCTGAATATTCACTGGAAGGATGAGGCTGAAGCTCAAAACTCCAAATTTTGGCCACCTGATGCGAAGAACTGACTCATTGGAAAAGATTGAAGGCAGGAGAAGGGGACGACAGAGGATGAAACTTTTGGACTGACTCGATGGACATGAGTTTGAGTAAGTTCTGGGAGTTGGTGATGAACAGGGAAGCCTGGCATGCTGCAGTCCATGGGGTCGCAAAGAGTCAGAGCTGAACTGAACCAGGAAAACACTAAATTCTAAATTTTATGTATTTATTTACTGCATGCTAGGCAAAAACCAACCAGTATGTCAAAACTATGACTTCATAGATACTATTTCTTAAGATGAGGCTAAATTGATATTAAATATGAGCATTTAAAGAAAAGAAAAAGGATGAATTTTTCTAATAACTCTAAAGCAGCATTGAGAGGGATATTTTCTGATAATTTAAGCAAATGTTCATGTCTGACTATAAACGTTTAGCCTGTGAGTCGGTTAGGTGGATAGTATGTATACCTGAATTTCAAAAAGAACTGGAATTCAAACTTGTGGAAATTAGAGTGTACTATTGAATATCTTTATTTTAGGATATCCTAAAGTCTAATAAGAATGTTTTCTTTAAGAAAAAATGATGCTAAGAGTTAACTGTACACAGACAGTATGAATTACTGCCTACACATCTGCATACCTCAAAAAGCACTGAATAAATGAACTCCTGACCCCACAAAGCTGAAGACAAGGTCTTGAATCAGGGGGAGCCGTCAGTACTCTGCTTTAGGGTGCAGCCCTCCAGAGTGACCTTTAACCTTGCGGGTGCCATCTCCAGCTCATCCCTATTCACAACCACTTTCAAACAAACGACTTTCATACAAGAAAGAATTAAAATATTTTATTACAAATAAGACTGAAAAAAACTATCATGCTCACTCTGAAATTCATGCAATCTGAAAAGATTCTTGAATCCAAATTTTATTGGACTCTAAGCTTACTTTATGTAATTTATATGAGTTATGTTTTACAGCAAACTAGATCCATAACTATATTCAACATGTCTTGGGAGTTCCCGGCTGGCCTAGGTGGTTAGGACTTGGTGCTTTCATTGCTGTGTCCCAGGTTCAGTCTTTGCTTGGGGAACTGAGATCCCGCAAGCCACAAGGACAGTCAAAAGACCCCAAAAAATAACAACAAAAAAAAGTCTTTTTAGTCTGCAATACGTATAAACAGTATTTGGGGGGACTGAAAAAATTAACAATTAAAACAGCCAACACTTAACAGTGCTCATAATTCATCAGTACCATCCTAACACTTTTGAATATTATTTTAATCTTCATACCAATCTTATGAGGACAGTATTTTGCTATTTCCATTTTGGGGAGACTGAGGCACAGAGGTTAATTAACTTATTCAAGAGCATGCAGTTCATAATTTGCAAAGCTGGAATGCAAATCCCTACTTCCAGTCCTTGACCCTGAGCACTTAACAATACTCTTGAGCTTTTGTTTGAAAGAGGATTGCTCAGCTGAGCATATTATTTCAATAATTATTCCAAAATTTGTAAAATACAATGATAAATATCCTTGGCTTGTTTCGAAGGCGGATTAAAACAGCATCTTTGCTTTTTTGTACCATTATGTCAAGCTGATTTTAAATATTCCCTCTGGTCTATCCTTCACATGACTTAGCCTTTACCTATCTCTTGCTCCCTCCACTCTTAAATAACTGAACATTCTAACTGCAAACTCTTTGTTCGTCCCAATATTTCATGCTTACCTACTTGCATTCGTTTCCCAGGACACCTACGATGTCCAACAGAATTACGGGCTTCGCAGGAATATTCTCCACTGTCCATTTTTGAAACAGTATTAAATTGCTATTCGTGGAAGAAAAAAAAATATCTTTAAGCAATAACTCTATCAGTAGACTCTTAAAAGAACCTCATGTAATATATGTGCCTAGAAATCGTCAGGTTTTGAGCTCTTTGAGGCCTTTTCCTCTCTCTTCTCTACCCACATCCCTCTTCTTTCTGCATCCTTCAACATGGTGGGGTAGAAAGCTTTCTCTTGTGCATTCTCACTTTATGGAATCATCAGTCCCAAGAACCAGGCTCCTTTAAAGATATTCACCATGAACTCAAAGCCAAGGTTTATGTGTAAATAATAAGTTAGACTGAAACCAAAAATGATCTTCCAGCACATAACTGGGAATTCAGAGGAAGCCACTGTCATCCATATGCTGAAGTCGTTGTTTTGCTCATTTCTCAGAAAATAACCCATCTTTGGCTCCACCTTGGTGCACCTCTTTGACATCACAGATATTTCAAGGGTTGGGGCTGAGGAAAGTGAATCTATATCATTTCAGACTCGCCTTGGGACTTTTCATCACCTGCTTTGAGAAAAAATAAATCTACGAAGTAAATATAGCCAAGTGTGAAAGCAGGTTTTCTGCCCAGTTTCTCAGTGTAAAATCACTTGGACCTGCTGACTCAGAAAGGGCCAGGGCGTCCTTCCTTACTGAGCAATCACACCCACTGATATGCTGATCCTTCACTCACTTTACCGATATGCTTTATTAGTCACCAGAAGATCTAGGTTTTAAATGTTACTGTACACTTGCAGATTGAAGGGAGGAAAAGAAACATTACACTCTCCTCTTAAAATTCATTAAAATTTTTATTACCATGCCTTCAAAACTTTCTTACAATTGTGGTCGTGATCCTGCACTGCTAAAAATGCAGCATTTTGAAAACTGACACATTACTTTGAATGAAAAAAAAAGTTTCAGATTTAATGATCTTCTTTTACTCCCACCTCAACCCTAAAAAGTCAGAGACAAGACAGTAAAATACCTTTATTTGTAAATGTCATTAACTTGAAAGAGCTTTTTTAAAAAATAGGTTTCCATCAATATTCCTTAGAATAGCTTTTGATCCATCAATCTGGACTAAAGCTAAAGTATTAGATATTCAAGTCACAGAGTTTTTGATGAGCTAGTCATGGCAGAGTTTAATGACAGATAGCCTATCAGATGCTGGCAATAGGCATAGTTCTCATATGGCTGGCAGCGAGGTCAGGACATCCCCAAGTTTGATTTTTTTTTTAAGTTTTTATTATAGTACAGGTGATTTACAATATTGTGCTAGTCTCTAGTGTTCAATTATACACACATATAAATCTCTATCCTTTTTCAGAATCTTTTCCCTTATAGTTGATTACAAGATGTTGAATACAGTTTCTTGTGCTATACACTAGGACCTTGTTGTTTATCTGTTTTATGTATAGTAGCTTTGTATCTGCTGATCCCAAATTCCGAATTTATCCTTCCCTTTCCCCTTTGGTAACGGTAAGTTCCCTTTCTGTCTCTGCGAGTCTGTTTCTGTTTCGTTCATTTGTATCATGTTTTAGATTCCACATATAAATAATGTCATACGATATTCGTCCTTGATTTATTTCACTTAGTATGATAATCTCAAGGTCCATCCATGTTGTTGCGAATGGCATTATTTCACACACACACACACATGCGTGCGCGTATATATACACACATCACATCTACTTTATTCATTCATCTGCTGATGGACATTTTGGTTGCTTCTACATTTTGATTACTGTAAACAGCGCTTTATAAACACTGAGGTGCATGTATCTTTTCAAATTAGTTTTCTCGGGAAAACTATATGCCCCATGACATACATTGCTGGGTCATATGGTAGCTCTATTTTTAG
>SJYV01006839.1:851574-882490 GCA_006410875.1 Neotragus pygmaeus
TTTTTTTTTTTTTTTTGCTTTTCTAAGGAACTGGAATTTTTCTATTTCCTAAGTGAACTTCTTTTCAACTGACATTTTTCTGAAATTAAGGACTGTAAACCATAAGTTGGCTCATTGGCTTGTGGCTGAGATTCCCAGGTGGCTCAGTGATAAAGAATCTGCCTGCCAATGCAGGAGACATAGGAGAAGCAGGTTCCCTGGGCTGGGAAGCAGGTTCCCTGGTCTGGGAAGATCCCCTGGAGAAGGAAATGACAACCCACTCCAGTATTCTTGCCTGGAGAATCCATGGACAGAGGAGCCTGGCAGGCTGCAGTCTGACACGACTGAGAGACTGAACACACACACCTCTCACAAACTGCTGATTTGCACCTATCAACACAATGCCTCTGTAAACCTGTGTGCAGTGTTGCACTGCTGCCACCTGCTGGCTCCTGAAAAAATCTAAAGGTAAAACACTTGTGGATTTCCTTTCTTAGGCCCTACAGCCTTCATTCACTGTGACCACAATAATGTTTAGCCCAAATTAACAAGGATGGTCATTTTTGTAAATCAGCCACAAATAAAAACCTCCTTGAGATTTGTGCATGTGTGCCTTTGACTGAAAAAAAAAANCAAGACCCATGGTGACCTCAGAAACCTATGTATTGAGGATGTTAGTCTCGCATTAGCTTGGATCTCTACTGATTTGGAACCTCCCTGCAATGTAGGAGACCTGGGTTCCATCCCTGACTTTGGGAAGATCCCCTTGAGAAGGGAATGGCAACCCACACCAGTATTCTTGCCTGAAGAATTCCCCGGACAGAGGAGCTTGGCAGGATATAGTCCATGGAGTGACAGAGACTATTATTATCTATTATTTATCTATTATATGTCTATCTATATTATCTATTATCTATCTGTCTATTATCTATTACAACTATTATTACCTCTGTCCCCAACCATTAGACTTGACTTACATGAGGGAAGAAACTTCCATTATGTAAGCCACTCACTGAGAGTTCAAGGCTTACCTGTTACAATAGGAAGCACAACATTAGCTACTACAACAATTATTCTTTTTTAGATAAACAATCTCTACTTTCCCCCTCACCAATGCTTTTAATGTATTATTATCACTATATTCAAAGTCAAAGCTGAGAATATTTTCAGGACCAGTACTCAAACAAAAATCCTTTTCAAGCCAAGAAAGAAAATACCTGTGTTAGTGTTATTCTAGGGTTCTATCCTACTCCTGGATTTAAGGAAAGTCTGGTTTAAAGTCAAGTCAAATTTGTAAAGTAAACCAGACTTTCCTTAAATTCAGATAAATCCAGAGCTGTCTGTGTAGGCAGAATTCTAACACGGTCCCCCAAGTTCCCAGGCCCTGGTGTGTACACACTCTCTCTCAGTTATTCAATCAAACACAAATGTAGGTCCTACTCTGCAGGGGTCTTAGAGTTGTAATTAAGGTTGCAAATCTGTCTTTAAGGGAAGGGAGATTGCATAGATGGTTCTGCCCCAAGCACATGACCTCTTAATTTTTTAAATTAGTTTTTATTGAGGCATGGTTGCTTTACAATGTGTCAGTTTCTACTGTACAGCAAAATGAATCAACTATCAGTTCAGTTCAGTCGCTCAGTCATGTCCAACTCTTTGCGACCCCGCGGACTGCAGCATGCCAGGCTTCCCTGTCCTTCACTACCTCACAAAGTTGCTCAAACTCATGTCCATTGAGTGACTGATGCCATCCAACCATCTCATCCTCTGTAGCCTCCTTCTCCTCCTGCCCTCCATTTGCCAAGCATCAGGCTCTTTTCCAACGGGCCAGTTCTTAAATCAGCTATGCATATATACATATATCCCCTATTTTTCAGATATCCTTCCCATTTAGGTCATCACAGAGCATTCAGTAGAGTTCCCTGAACTGCGCAGTAGGTTCTCATTAGTTATTTTCAATTTCATTCTTTTTCAGTTGTGCTGTGGCAGCATGTGGGATCTTAGTTCCTCCATCAGGGACTGAGCCCTTGCTCCCTGTGGTGGAAGTGCAGAGTCTTAATCACTGGACCACCAGGGAAGTCCCACACGATCTCTTTAAAAGTAGTTTTCTCTGGTTAGTCACAGAGTGGAAATCAGACATTCAAAACACAGAAGGAGTCCCCATGCTTTTGTTAGGTTGTAGACGGACAGGCCAAGGAGTGTGGTGGCTGTCGAGTTGAGTGTGGCCCCAGCTGACAGCCAGCATGGAGTGGGGACTTCAGTTCTACAACTACGTGTTCACCAACCAGGTGGTCTAGTGACTCTGTAGTGTCCGACTCTCTGTGACCCCACACTGTAGCCTGCCAGGCTCCTCCATCCCTGGGATTCTCCAGGCAAGAATACTGGACTGGGTTGCCATTTCCTTCTCCAGGGGATCTTCCCCACCCAGGGATTGAACCTGGGTCTCCTGCATTGCAGGCGGATTCTTTACCAACTGAGCTACCAGGGAAGCCCAATCATAAGGNGGTTGCCATTTCCTTCTCCAGGGGATCTTCCCCACCCAGGGATTGAACCTGGGTCTCCTGCATTGCAGGCGGATTCTTTACCAACTGAGCTACCAGGGAAGCCCAATCATAAGGAGGTGAAATCTGCCAATGAGCATAAATGAGGCTGGCAGCAGAGTTTTCTCCAGAACCTCCAGTCAAGAATTGAGCCCAGCTGACTCCTTGAGCTCAGCCTTGTGTTAGATAGCCTGGGTAGAGAACCCAGCCTCATAGTGCTAGGGTTCTGATCTACAGAACCATGAGCTAATAAACAGGTGGGGGTTTTTTAGATGTTTTTATTTACTTATTTGGCTGAGCTGAGTCTTAGTTGTAGCATGTGGGATCTTCAATCTTCATTACGGCATACAAACTCTTAATTGTGGCATGTGAGATCTAGTTCCCTGACTAGGGCGTTGGGAGCGTGGAGTCTTAGTGACTGGAATATCAGGAAAGTCCCAAATGGGTGGTATTTTAAACTGCTAAGTCTGTAATCATTTATTATGTAGCAACAGAAGACTAATACACCAGCTGAATCTCCTGCAAGATTTTCTGAATTAAATTTCTTCTGTAACAGTACATCATTAGTATTTTAGAAACAGCCTACATATAATAGAAAAAAGAAGAGAAGTTACTTTATTCTCTTTGCTTGACAGTTTATAGCAACCTCTAAGAGAAGAATGGATCAGTTCCTCCACCAGTGATCATCATGGGCAGTTACTCTCTATGAGTGCATCTTAGGGTAAACTAATTGTACTGGCTNATAGAAAAAAGAAGAGAAGTTACTTTATTCTCTTTGCTTGACAGTTTATAGCAACCTCTAAGAGAAGAATGGATCAGTTCCTCCACCAGTGATCATCATGGGCAGTTACTCTCTATGAGTGCATCTTAGGGTAAACTAATTGTACTGGCTTTGCATTTAACCTTATCAGGATCCAAATACTGGTCCAGACACTAGTTGTGCAGCCCTGGAAAACCACTTAACATCTATATATTCATCCATAAAAATCAGGTTGTCAGTGAATATTAAGTAAAATTACACACTTGACAGAACCTAATGCATACTAGCTGCACAGTAAATGCTAATTTCTTTTCTTGCCAGAATAACTTCTATACTTCCCCAGCCTATGGTTTCTAAAAAGTTTATTTTATTGAAGTATAGTTGATTTACAATGTTGTGTTCATTTCTTCTGTACACAAGGTGATTCAGGTACATATATACATATCACTGTTTTTCATATTCTTTTCCAATATGGTTTATCACAGAAGACTGAATATAGCTCCCTGAGCTCTAGAGTAGGACCTTGTTGTTTGTTCATTCGATATATGACAGTTTGCATCTGCTAATTCCAATACTTTTGTTTTATTGGTTTTCTATCATCTCATGTGAGACTATTTTATATAATAAGAGAATCAATCATATGCTGAAAGTGACTGAAAAATAAACTCTTGAGGTAAGTGCTTCTATGTACAGGGTAGGATCCCCTGGAGAAGGAAACAGCAAACTGTTCCAGTGTTCTTGCCTGAAAAATCCTATGGACAGAGGAGCCTGGTGGGCTACAGTCCATGTGGTCGGAAAGAGTCAGACACAATTGATCACGCTGCACACAGTGTAGGATCTTTAAGATTTACCTCAATCTTAACTGGAAAGAGACTTTGTCACAATGAGTTAGTAACAGTAAAGTGTCAGCAGCCAGTGAGGTGAAGAGGCTGCTGCAGGGAAGGTGGTGCTGGAGGTCCACCGTTATACCTTTACTCACTGGGGCCCTGAGTTGCCTGGGGGAGGGGATGAGGGCGGGAACAGGAACCACACACACACACAAGCACATCACCTAATACTTCCAGAGTGACCGTATCCTCTTCCAGGTTTTGACCTTGTTCCGATGGGGCACTAACTTCACAACGATATTTCCCGGCATCGTTTCTTGTAACATTTTTGATACGTATGCTGAAATCTATCATCTCAGCGCGATCCTTAAAATCACCTTTTAGAAAAAGAAGATAATGATGTTAATAATGAGCCAATAACTTTCTATATACTACCTTCTTCTAATCACTTTGTTCAGTAACCACTGCATTTATTTTCCTATTAATAAACTCAATTTAAAACCTTAAAAATTGTTTATGAGTGCTATTTCTAATTTCTATTTTTTTTTGTAGACTCTTATACTGCTCACAAAAGAACGCTCAGTTCTAACCACTGGATTATTTTGAACTAAATCCCAGCATCATTGCATTGTACCTATCATTATCAACACTTTAAAAGCTCACTATATATTCAACAAGAAGATCAGGGAGTATAAAGAAATGTGCAACAAAAAATTTTATAAAGAAAACACTGGATAAAAGTGGTCATATTTACCTTCCCCTAAGTGCCAATTCCCTAAGCTTCTCAGTGATGACCTAGCTTTCTGGATCACCCGGAAAGAGGGTAAAGTTATTACAACTGAGCAGCGACCCTCCATCCCAACCCCATAACATCTTTTCTCCCATTCTGTCAAGAATTTAATCTACTGGACCAGCAAAAACAACTGTTATCTTACATCCTCTAGGAGCGAGCTGAAAAATGAGCAGTCCAGGGCCTCCATGGAGTTCACCCATTTCTATTCTCTGTCCTCTGTTTTTGCTGTTCTGTTTTGGGTCTTGGTCTCTCCTGGCTTCACATCACACTTGGAGAAGGCAATGGCAACCCACTCCAGTACTCTTGCCTAGAAAATCCCATGGACAGAGGAGCCTGGTAGGCTACAGTCCATGGGGTCCCAAAGAGTCGGACAGGACTGAGCGACTTCACTTTCACTCTGCTGGTTTCACATCACACTTACAGAAACACATTCTCAGTCACTAGCCATNTGCCTAGAAAATCCCATGGACAGAGGAGCCTGGTAGGCTACAGTCCATGGGGTCCCAAAGAGTCGGACAGGACTGAGCGACTTCACTTTCACTCTGCTGGTTTCACATCACACTTACAGAAACACATTCTCAGTCACTAGCCATGTCCTGTTCTCATTGGTGAATAAAAGGGTCTGGGGTACATGGTGCCTTCTTTCTCTCACCTCATTGAGTCCCCAACTTCTTACCTTGAAGAGCCTGTTGATAGTAGACAAAGGAAACACCATGCCCCAATTTCTTCCATTCCAATCTGGAGGAAACAGTCTTCTTTGGGTATTTACAGGCTAAAATAGCCTCTAGAAACAACAACAAAAATATTTGTTTTCTAACTGTTCCTCTGAGATTATATTTTGCTTAATAGATTTTAAACAGCCTTATTCTTTTATCCATTCATTCATTCATTTATTCATAAATTTCCTCATCAGGTACCATGATGGCTTAATTTAAAGATGAATGGAAAGCTCTGTAATTCTTTAACAAAATAATTTTGCGTAACTACGCTACTTTTGCTAGTTCTTCAGCCTCAGTTCCCATCTGTAAAATAAGACAGTACCTCATGGAGTTGTTGAGTCTTCATATACAAATGGGCTTCCCCAGTGGCTCACACAGTAAAGAATCCTCCTGCAATGCAGGAGGCCCGGGCTCAATCCCTGAGTTTCATAAGATCCCCCAGAGAAGGGAAAGGGTACCCACTCCAGTATTCCTGCCTGGACAATTCCATGGACAGAGGAGTCTCACGGGCTATAATTCACTGGGTTGCAAAGAGTCAGACAACTGAGCAACACGTTTTCACTAATACAATAATAGATGCAAAGCACACATGCCTGGATGTAGTAAGTCCTTTACAAAAAGGGCTATGATTGATTAACTTTTTCTCTCCCATCTCAGTCTTCAAAGAGTTTAGAGCCCAAGAGAAGAGGCAAATAAGATAAGGGAGTTTCAGTGATGAGTGCCAGAATGGAGGTCAGTAGTAGATGCTTCACACCTACTGCCTGAAAGAGACACACTTAGCCCAGCCCAGGTCACATTATCGAACTTCAGATAGCCCCTCAGCATGCTACCTTCTCACCCAGAACCCTTTGATAATCTTCTCTGATAGTACATTAATACCAACCCAACATAATTTCCAAATAAATCGTTGACTCCACCCTTCACCTCAATCCAGAAAAAATATAAAAAGATTTAATCCAGGCCTCAGGTTTAACCGCCTCAATGTAGCTCACCAGGGTTACATTACCACAGGGAATTTACTGCACTTATGTCATAAAGGAATTCCAGGAACTACCCAAGGCGCCCTCTCTTAATTTAACTGTCCTAACAAGACGACAAGGAGGAAAAAACCAGTGTCCTCCTACCAACTGCTTCAAGTTTCCAAAGGAAACATCTAGTCCTATGTATTTTTAAAGTATTTTTCCAGTAGGCTCTCTAGAGTGTCAACTTCATATTTCTTTTTTTTTTTAATTTTTATTTTACATTGGGATATAGCTTACCATATTGTGTTAGTTTCAGGCACACACAAAGTGATTCAGTTACACTGTATATGTATCTACTCTTTTTCAGATTCTTTTCATATAGGTTATTATGAAGTATTAAGCAGCATTCTCCTCAATTTCTTATTTCTGAAACTTTTTTCCTTCCCAGTATATTATAGTTTGACCTAAAAAACACTATATTTAACTAGAAGAGAAACTATTATACTAAAAAATCTTTTCTATACCTCTGATACCATTAAAAATTATTTCAAGATGTTAAATGATATGGTAGATTAAAAAGCATACTTGTATTTACATTACATATTCTATTAAAATATACACAGATATGAACAAAAAACCTACATGAATATGAATGAAAATATTAACCCAGCAATGATTTCCATGTGACAGAAGTATGACTTTTTTAGTAAATGTAGTTTCTACATTTTTTTTCTTGCTCCACACACATTGCTAGAAATATAGAAATAGAATAACAGGTTATGGCAAATAAAAAGTAGGACAGAGAAAAGAAAGAGGAGAAAACAATCTGAAAGATGTTTTTAAGGATGTCTAAAGTTCTAAAAGCAGGTTTTATATTACAAACAGACATCATTTTAGAGACATGTTTACAATTATGCCACACAGACAAATGTGTGCCGAGGGACTTGTCTGAGGAAACACAGCTCTGTTCTGTTGATTAAGGAGAATGGGCGGCGGCCTTCCGGACTCTTGAGTTTTAGATAGGTTTCCTTCCCGCATTTTGTTGAGTTTCCAACAATTAAACACACACCCACATTCATTTTTAGCACACACTCCTAGGTCTTAGGGGTACATTTATACTCAAACAATCACATTGTTTCACATATCTGACTGGACACACACACACACCCTCCTTTTGGTGAATTCTTCCTGATTTCTATATTCATTACTCTATGAAAAACCTCTGTAGAAATTATGTTAAATAGTGTCACCAACAGTTTTCTTAAGTGCAGTGACTCTATTCCAGCCTCAATCTCATTGACCATATAAAATATGGAGAAATGGAATTTGTCCAAAGTATATTGAGTACTTGCTTCCCAGGTGGCTCAGTGGTAAAGAATTTGCCTTCCAATGCAGGAGATGCAGGTTTGATGCCTGGGTTGGGAAGATCCTCTGGAGAAGGAAATGGCAANATGGAGAAATGGAATTTGTCCAAAGTATATTGAGTACTTGCTTCCCAGGTGGCTCAGTGGTAAAGAATTTGCCTTCCAATGCAGGAGATGCAGGTTTGATGCCTGGGTTGGGAAGATCCTCTGGAGAAGGAAATGGCAACCCACTCCAGTATTCTTGCTGGGAAATTCCATGGACAAAAGGTGGGGTACAGTCCACGGGGTCGCAAAAGAGTCAGACAGGACTTAGCAACTAAGGAACAACAATACTGAGTACTTACTGTGTGTCTGCCATTGTTCTTGAGCTATAGCAGTGAAATCAAAGATCCCTGCCCTTTGGGATCTTACAGTTTGCAGGGGGTCAGACACACAAAAAAACATCACAAAGTGAGTTATACAGTACATGAAGAGGTCATTAGTGCTACGTAAATAGGGTAGATCAAAGTCCAGGGAGTTTGGGAATGCTGGGGGAAGAGAATGCAATTTTTAAAATAAATACAGTAGTAAGAGCTTGCATCATTTAGAAGGTGATATTTGACCAAAGACTTAAAAGAAGGAATTTGGATTTTTTAACTCCCTAGAATCTGAATTTCACCTTGTGGTTCTTCGGGAATGCTACAAGCATGGAAACATTTTGACCTCCAAAGCTGTGAGAAACAGTACATCTGCTAGAGGCATGGGGCCAACATCTGAGGATAAAGAACTCAGTGTACTTAGAAGCTATAGTTTTTCCAGGAGTCATGTATGGCTGTGAGATTGGACCATAAAGAAATCTGAGCACCGAAGAATTGATGCTTTTGAACTGTGGTGCTGGAGATGATTCTTGAGAGTCCCTTGGACTTCAAGGAGATCAAACCAGTCCATCCTAAAGGAGATCAGTCCTGAATATTCATTGGAAGGACTGATACTGAAGCTCCAATACTTTGACCCCCTGATGTGAAGAGCTGACTCACTAGAAAAGACCCTGTTGCTGGGAAAGATTGAAGGCAGGAGGAGAAGGGGACGACAGAGGATGAGATGGTTGGACGGCATCACCAACTCGATGGGCACAAGTCTGAGCAAGTTCTAGGAGTTGGTGATGGACAGGGAGGCCTGGTATCCTGCAGTCCATGGGGTTACAAAGAGTCGGACATGACTGAGTGACTGAACTAAACTGAGCTGGACTTAGAAGCTAACGACTATGAACTTTCTTCTCTCTTTTCAGTCAAAATTCAACTCACGGCCAGCATGCTTTCTTTCTGTATATAGCCCTTGGACTTATTATGCCATATTATGTGCTCAGTTGCTCGGTCGTGTCCAGCTCTTTGCAACTTCATGGACTGTAGCCTGCCAGGCAACTCTGTCCAGAGCATCTCCCAGGCAAGAATGCTGGAGTGGCTTGCCATCTCCTACTCTAGGGTATCTTCCCACTCAGAGATTGAAGCCGCATCTCTTATGTCTTCTGCATTGACAGGTGGAGTCTTTATAAGTAGCGCCACATGGGAAACCCAGTATGCCATAATATAGTAGTTTAAGGCACAGGCTTTGGAGTCAGACCTTGGCCATAAACTAGATGTGTTGCTACTGGGCAAATTATTTAACTTTTTATAAAAAGATATAGTTGTGTTCATATCTGTAAAATGAGAAGAGCAATATTATCCGTCTTGCAAAGCTGTCATAGAGATTAAATGAGATAATGTATTTACACATTTGGGTGCACATGGTCCATGCTCCATAAATGGTCATTATTACTTTTACTCATGAGGTACTTCTCTTACTTACAGTTGTAACCTGGCATGACAGAAATCCATACTTAACACCATCATATATTTGCTACCAAATTACTCAGATTTGAACTGAAGCATTACCTATGTTTGAGACAGCAAAGAAAATAATGTAGATATAAATCATACTTTCCCAAAAGAAGGCATATTGAAACAGAAAAATGCACCAAGTTTTTCTATTAAGATGATTATTACATTGCCAAAAATACCTGTGTTGGTTTGGATTGAGAAAAGATAATTCTTTGTTTGGAAAAGGCATTCTTTTCAACATGTAGCCAAATAATCATTTTTAGGAATCACATGGAATCATTGTGAATATTCATTTTTCTAGTTGCTGTATTGTTGACTATTGTTTGATTTTCACTTCCGTGCTCAAGTTGGAAATCATCAAAATCTTATATACTGCAAGAATAGTATTGGTACTACCAAAGTAATTCTGACAGATTGCTATAAATTACTTCTGTGGAGAAAAGTATGCTATTAAATTCTGACTTACTGCTCACACAGCTGAACACCCTCGGCATAAGGCTGCTCATATAACTTATAAGGCTGGGAGAGAAGCCCTCGTTTTACCCTCATTCCGCTTTTGGCGTCACTATGGGAACTGATACAGAAAAGCAATACTGAAGAGAAGGAATTAATTCATAATTGATTGACTTCTGAGAGACAAGGGACAAAACAATGAATTGGGGGAAAACACATACACATATACACAAATCAGAAAATATTTCAGTACAACTCAATAACAAAAATACAAACGACCCCGTCAAAAAATGGACAGAAGACCTAAATAGAAATTTCTACAAAGAAGACAGACTGCCAATAGGCACATGAAAAGATGCTCAACAAACGGCTAAATATTAGAGAAATGCATATCAAAACTACAATGAGGTACGATCCCACACCAGTCAGAACGACCATCATGAAAAAGTCTACAAATGACAAACGGTGGAGGTGTGAAGAAAAGGGACTCCTCCTATACTGCTGGTGGGAATGCAAACTGGTGCAGTCACTATGAAAAACAATATGGAGGTCCCTCAGAAAACTAAAAACAGAATTACCATATGATCCAGCAATCCTATTCCTGGGCATGTATCTGGACAAAACTATAATTCAAAAAGATACATGCTCCCCTATGTTCAGGGCAGCAGTATTCACAATAGCCAAGACATGGAAACAACCAAATGTTCACCAACAGGGGAAGGGATAAAGAAGCGGCGGCTGATATACAGAAGGATACTACTCAACCATAAAAAATAATGCCACTGGCAGCAACATGGATGCAACTAGAGACTCTTATATTAATGAAGTCAGAAGGAGAAAGATAAATATCATATGATGTCATTTATATGAGGAATCAGAAGTATGAACCTGTCTAAAAAAACAGACACAGACTCACATAGAGATCAGATTTGTGGTTGCCAATGGGGAGGCAAAGTCAGGAGGGATGGACTGGGAGTTTAGGATTAGTAGATACAAACTTTACACACAGAATTGTACAGCACAGGGAACTAAATGTCTTGGGACAACCCATAATGGAAAAGAAAATTAGCTCTTTCAAATCCTGAAAGATGATGCTGTGAAAGTGCTGCACTCAATATGCCAGCAAATTTGGAAAACTCAGCAGTGGACACAGGACTGGAAAACNGCTGGATGGCATCACAGACTCGATGGACATGAGTCTGAGTGAACTCCGAGAGATGGTGATCAACAGGGAGGCCTGGCGTGCTGCAATTCATGGGGTCACAAAGAGTCGGACACAACTGAGCGACTGAACTGAACTGATAATGTATATATGTAAAACTGAGTCACTTTGCTGTACAGCAGAAAATAACACAACACTGTAAATCAACCTTACTTCAATTTAAAAAAAGTAAATGGAAAAAAACTTTTAGACTTTAAATAAAATTAAGTTACTGTATAAAATACCCTGAAAATGAAATTTTGACGAAGAGAGATATTCATTTTGGCTTTACAGAAAGCCAAGTTGGAATGATTGGCACACATATAAAATAAAATCAAAATGTAATTTTCAATTAAAAGGAGCAAAGGTGAAATTTCAAAAAAATAGAAAATGCTTATTCAAGATTAAATGAGAGTAACATTTGATTGCAATAGATACACAAGTATTTTCCATATTAAAAATCAAACACATTTTAAAGTGACATAAAAATGGTAGAGGGTTTCAGAGTGTTGGAAATGTTTTGAAACTAGACAGAGGTGGCGGTCACACAACAGTGTGGATACAATGAATGCCACTTAATTGTTCACTTTAGCGTCACAAAGTTCATGTTATGTGTNAACACATTTTAAAGTGACATAAAAATGGTAGAGGGTTTCAGAGTGTTGGAAATGTTTTGAAACTAGACAGAGGTGGCGGTCACACAACAGTGTGGATACAATGAATGCCACTTAATTGTTCACTTTAGCGTCACAAAGTTCATGTTATGTGTACTTCTCCTCAGTACCTTTTTTTTTTTTTTTTAGTAGTGTAAGACTAAAATATATACTTTTGGCATCCTAATTCAGATATCATGGCATAGGGCCTGGGGGCAGGAATGAATATACATGGTAGCGAGTTGAATCCAATAGTAAGAACCTCCAGGAAAGGAAAAAGCAGGAGAAACTCCCTTCCTTTGTCCCTCATAGACATCCTGATCCATCTTTTTCTCTCACTTTGCGCCTTCATCGGCTTTTCCAGTCTCCTTTTTGGCATCTTACCCAGCCCTGTTTGCCTTCCTTATGAGTGTTCTGTAGTCCCAAATTATTTTCAAACATTAATTTCTTTTCCCCGCCATCTCCCCATTTAAAACTATGTCATGATAAAGAGTGTTTTATTAGCTTAATCATGAAAAATATTATGACTTCAAAGAACCTGAATAACCTAAATAATTAAGGGACTGACAGACTGGTTCTTATTAAAGCATATTTTTTATTTAACAAGCACATGCAACTTACTATGTGCCAGCCATGACTGTAAGCACTGGTTAAATCCTAGGTCATTTAATTCCTCCCCACATCAGACTTCTTTTAAAATTTTTGTTTCTTTACTCCAAATCTATTTCTCTTCAACTCAAAAAACCTAAGACATGCCTCAAAAGAGGAATCAGACATTTGAAACCAGTTTCTTAAACATTTATCATCTAAAGAAGTATCACACTTAAGAAATAGTAATTTTTCAGGTTGCCCAGCATTATTAATGTGTTCTAGGTAAAAAGATCCTTCAGAAAAGTAGTAGATAGTCAAAGTTGAAGTAAGTTTATAAAAACTCCTATAATTCTTTTTGGACAAGAAAGCCATGGGGTCGCAAAGAGTCAAACACGACTGAGTGACTGAATAATTTTTTGGGGGGGCTTATTGGATCCTTAGGGGCTTCCCTGGTGACTCAGTGGCAAAGAATCCACGTGCCAATGCAAGAGATGTGGTGGGTTCAGTCTCTGGGTCAGGAAGATCCCCTGGAGAAGCAAACAGCAAACCACTCCAGTTTTCTTGCCTGGGGATTCCCACAGACAAAGGAGACTGGCAAGCTAATCCGTGGGTCAAAAAGAGTCGGACATGGCTGAAGTGACTGAGCATGCCCACAGTAGACCCTTAAAGTTTTTTTTTAAAATTGTTATAAAATACACATAACTTAAAATTTACCTTAATGATTTTTACTGTACAGTTCAGTAGTGTTCAATATATTCACATTGATGTTTAAGCAATCTCCAGAACTCTTTTATCTTGTAAAATTGAAACTTTATATCCATTAAATATCAACTCCTCCCTTATAAATATTTTAAGAAGCTAAAATAAATTTAAAAACTGATACCCCTAATAGGCTATATTAATGTTATCTTAAACACACAGTGTGGTGTTTGCAGTGTTAATTTCCATTGACTAAATCTAGCTAACCTTGTAACTTTCCAAGATTTCCATCTCCCTGTTTTACAAATTAGATTTTTTTTTTTTTTGCTGCAAATACTTTATGTAATAAGAGACCTTCTTTGTACATCAAGCCTTTCACGGAATGTCCAATATTTCCACTGAGGAGGTGGAGAAAGAGTTCTCAAGGTAGAAACAGCAGGGAGCAGCATTTCAGCAGAGGGGCTAGTGTGAAGTGAGTTTTTGACAAATAAGACACGAATGTCAATCCCATGAGTTCTTCAAACAATACAGCCCGTAAAAAGGAGCAAGGCACTCTACCTTGATACTCTATTGCTGTGACCACTTGATGATCTTTTGAGGCAGAGAATCCATAGGCCTTATGATCTGAAAGATGAAAACAGACCGGATAATTAAAATAGTGCAAAGTCCATCAAGTGTCTGAATGGGATGCAGGATGAAAGAAAACTGGCCTAAAGTTTGGTGACAGTTTCACACAATTCATAATACTTCAGTTTTAAAGTATCAAAATCTGAAAAACTTAGCACAGGGAGTTCAGCTTGGTGCTCTGTGATGACCTTGAGGAGTGGGAGGCAGGCTTAAGAGGGAGGGGAGGGATAGTATACATATAGCTGATTCACATGTGGAACAGCAGAAGCTAACACAACATTGTAAAGCAATTATCCTCCAATTGAAAATAAATTAAAAAAAAAAACAACAACAGGAAAAGCCAAGGCAAACTATATGTTTTTTCCATTTTCTACAATTCAGTTTAGCCCTGTAAGCATTTCCCAAAGCAAAACTCATGAATCTTTTTGCGTTCCTCCCCTGACCCCTGCTGTCCCCACAGATAACACACTCTTACAAGTTCAATTCTTAAAAAAGTGTGTGTGTCCTTAATTCAAGCTAATATCTGATCTAGCACTGTCAGAGGTTATCACTGTTCCCTGTGAATAAAAGCTAACTATTTTTACTGTCCTACGTAAGGCTCTAAATTGTTTTCTGAGCTTAACCCCGACTATACCTAAATAATATAAAGTCCTTTAACATATTTTTGACTATGAAATGTATAGATAATATAAAATGCTTGTAAACTTTGTATATAAAATTATGATGAAAAATGCAAACAGAATGTATTCGATTTCCTCCTAAACACTGCAATGACTTTTCCAGAACTGGTCCATAAGTTGAAATGACTGATGGATTATGAAGTCTGATAGTGATGCAACGATGATGATAATGGTGATGACATCATCATCATCATCCCTGTAAACTTACAGAGAAGTTTTCATTTTAAAAGGTGTTCTCATAAATTCTTTTACTTGATAAAATTCAATAGTGGAAACGATTTAGTGTGGTACACATGATCCAGGCTTAAATAACAAAGTAGCTGAACTAGAAGCTAAAAACTTTCTAATTCAATCTCTAATATGCTCATTTTGTATTACTTCACTTCATGGATGTCTCCATAGAATGACATCCATGAAGTGATAGTTTCAATCACTTGAATTATTTCAAGTGATTGAAATAATTTCAAGAACTTCCTATTAGGATGCAATTCTGAAATTTAAATGCTACAAGGACAAGATTATTTGCCTGTTGTATTCTCTGATGTAGTCCAAACACCTAGAACAATGCCTGAATAAAGCAAAGCACAATAAATATTTATTGAACAAATGAATGAGACAACTTCTTATTGTTTACTAATGAGAAGAGTCAAGTAAATGAAGTTAGAGCAAAATAATACTAATGAAGGGTTCCAGAAATCAAGTTATTCTCTTGCAAAGGTGTCAAAAATATTCTATAGATTGATGTTAATTATTTTAATGCAAAACATTCTTGCTGGTCATCATGGGTAAACTATTGAGGCAAAGCAGTTCAACTGCTGTCTACCCAAAAATTATACATGAAATAATCTAGGATGAAATTAAATTTATCATCAAATCTAAGGAAGGTTATTTCTTGAAGACTTATTTCTATAATATACTAGAAATGCTAGTTCTCTGCTCATTCTACCATCTGTTTTCTGTCTTCATATAATTTACTTACACTATTTTTGCCAAGCAAAAAATGATGACTCTGTTGCCATATTCAATGGACACTTTCAGTTTTTACCTTACTTGATCTTTCCAGGCCATCTGACTTTTTTGACTCCCTTGAATTCTGTGACATGATTCACTTCTAGTCTTCATTCTATCTCCCTGTGGGGTCTTCTTCCTCCTTGTTCTGCCCATCCATCCATGCATTTATCCATTCATCAATTTATCTAGCCATCCATTCATCCAGAAACTGCTTTCCTGACTCAACTATCTCCTTTCTACACAATCCTTCATACTCTTGGTTTTAAAATTTATTTTTCATACTCTTATTGACTCAACTACCATTTATTTGCTGAAAAAATTTTTACCCCTGGCTATAATCTCTCTACTGAGATTAAATTCAAAAAGTCCTCTTTCTCTTGGGTATCTATGTCTCCATTTCCTACAGGCACCAAAAACTCATGGAAAAACAGAACTTAGTCTTCCCTCAAAAATTTTGCTTTCTTCCTAGGAAATCTCAATCCAGTGAAAGGTATCACACTCCACATGGTTACCTGTGCCAGAAAATCGAGCACTGCCCATGAGATATCCACCCTCTCATCCATTTACTCACCAGTTTCCAACCGCAGAATGAGAACTCCATGTCATTCAGGACAATGTTTTGATATATTTGCCCCATCCCTTCTTTGTCCTCCCCCACCTTCACGTTGTCAAGTGTTCTTTGCCTCAGGGAGGGGATGTGGGTAGCCAAAACCAGAGAGAGAAAACCAGGGTACTTACTTCCTGCCTTTCCATATTTAGAAACGCTGACCTTGAGGAAAATGAAAACGACTCACAGCTTAGGCAAACATTTGAGAGAAACCATCATGAATAAAATATATCTTCTCCCTGGACTTGGGGTACAGAGGAGGAAATGAGTTGGAGGACACAGGCCTTAGTGAGCTCTTGAGAAAGAACAATAACTAACATTTAAGAGGCATTTAGGCTTCCCAGGTGGCGAAGTGGTAAAGAATCTGCCTGCCAATGCAGGAAACACAGGAGACTCAGGTTCCTTCCCTAGGTCATAGGAAATGGGGAGCAGGATATGGCAACCCGCTCCAGTATTCTTGCCTGGAGAATTCCATGGACAGAGGAGCCTGGTGAGGTGCAATCCAGGGGTCACAAAGAGTCAGACATGACTGAGCACACACATAGTATGAGGCACTTGGATGTTAGGCACCATTCCCAGTGCTTTACGAGTATTAACTTACTTAACTCTCATAACAATTCTTTATGGTAGGGTGCCATTTTTATACACATTTTTCAGGTAGGGAAACTGAGGCACAGAGTGGGTAAGAGACTTGGGCACAGTTATATAAGTAGTAAGTGGTTGAGCTGGGATTTGAACCTACCTCAATGATACCCAAAGTCCACATTACTTATTACTATTCCATACTGGGCCCCAAAGCACATTTTCCCCCATGGTGAACTATGAGGAAGCGTTGCAGATTAATAAAGATGCCTGTTGGACAATTCCACCGGTCTAATGAAGATGAGATAGGTCAAAAATTGGTGGTTAAGATCAAAGCAAGGACTGGCTCAGAAGAATAACATGAAGGTGAAAGCTAAGGGGCTACAGCTAGAGGGGGAGGATATCAAAGTAATCTCAGAGGGATGACTCTAGACAAGGGCTGCTCAGTGCTGAGGTACTGACACTTGAGACTGGATCATTCTTTGTCGTGGAAAAGTGTCCTGTGCATTATAAGGTGCTCTGCAGTATCAGTGGCTTCTACCCACTAGATTTCAGGAGTATCCCCACTCTCCCATCTCAAGGTCCTGACAACCAAAATGATTCTAGACATTGCCAAATGTCCCCTGCAGATGGAATGGGCAAGTCATACTGGGTTGAGAACCAGAGCTCTAGACTTACAGCTAAGGTTGGTTTGATGACCCAGGAATAGATTTAAGGGGAGCAAGAAACCATGAGTTCAAAGGTTTTGAAAGTTCCTAAGAGATCAGTATTTCTCAACTATGAAACAATTTATTATACTTCTAGGAAGAAGAGAATAATTTTTCACATGGCATGGCATCTTTGAATCATTCATCTATATGTAGATTGACATGTAAATGAATCTTCTACTGTGCTAGCTTTTATCCTTTCTGAAGACTACGTGCTATACTGGATAATTTTTTTTTTCCTTTTTATCTCCTCTCTTGGAAGCCTGAACAGCAACTCTAATTGTGAAATTAAAAATCTCACAAATCTACAAATCTCAAATGTCTAGTTCTACTTAACTGTTCAATGTTGTTAAACCATTCAGGTTCTACATATCCCTGAACTG
The DNA here is from genome assembly GCA_006410875.1 of Neotragus pygmaeus. Classification (NCBI taxonomy): domain Eukaryota; kingdom Metazoa; phylum Chordata; class Mammalia; order Artiodactyla; family Bovidae; genus Neotragus; species Neotragus pygmaeus. Next base: position 869,566 of record SJYV01006839.1, read on the forward strand.
TAAACATTTTCACTAAGGAAACTGGCAAATCTATGTGAAGAATGCAGGCCTGAATTGATCCATTTTATTGACACTTGAAAAAATTTATTCGCATAAACCAGTTAACTCATCTGGCTCAGTCTTAGGGAGGTATTGAAATCACCAAAGAATAATTTCAAAATTACTCCTTTTCTTGTCTATTTCAAAAACCATAAACGGGTCTAAGAACTCTTTTAAAATACTCTATTTTCCCTTTTCCACATACTTCTGTCACATACCTATATGTCCTGTAGTCTTCTGACCCTCTCCCCACCCCTCACATCTTTCTTTTCCAGCTTCTCCTCTCCTTCCTCAGTTTTATTTTGTAGAGTCCAAAAGGAGGGTTTGGAAAATTTCAGGGCACAGAGGAAGGGGAGAGAGTAAGCTGGCCAAGTCAGTATCCTCTTAAATGAGATGGAGGAAAGGCAGGGCCTCATGGGTCCTTGTGAATTACACCTACATTTAAATGACATGATGGCTGAATGTTTTTGGCAGTTGATTCTGATTTTAAACCGTTATTCTGTAAAACTTTTGAAATACATTTTGAAAAAGTTTCTTTTCCCCTTTAGTAATGTGTAAATTAGCGCCCTCAGAGAAGGTCCAATTATGACTGGAATTTCTTGTGATTTTTGAACTGTTTTAGTACACCTCTTAGACAAAACAATGAAGATTCATACTTGCTAGAAACCAGCTGAAGGGACAAGGTTGGCAAAATAGGAAAAGGTAATCTTTGTTCCCTTCACATGATGTCTGTGAGCTTTTCAAACACCACACTGCCTGCTGAGAATGTTTATTTTCTTTAGGAGTCTTGGATCTTCTTTCATTTGAGGCAAAAAAATTAGTCTAATCTGAGACTGGAAGATTTAGGACTGGGCTCAATTATCTTACCCTTTTCTCAGTCCCAGTTTTCTACTTGCTGAAACCTCCTTTGAGAATTATATCTTCAATTTTCAAAAATTGCTTTTAAAGTTCTATGAAAAAGAACAGCTGTTAACGTCAATAATTTTAATTCTCTCATAACTTTTCTATGTATATATTTGAATAGGAGAAAAAAATGTCCCAGACAAAGAAAAATGAAGGAGTGGTTGCACTGGAAAAGCTATAAAAAAATTATAAAGGGGTTTAGGTCTATGATATTAATGAAGATAGCATTTCTTGGTAGCTGAATATTTCTTTCTATAATTTGAAGCATCTTCTTCTTGCTCCCTCTAATTCTATTTACTTCAAGGTTTGCCTTTCATTAAACAAAAATATTTTTTAAAGTATGGTCACTTATGTTGAGCTTACACAGAAAGTTCTAAATTTTTAAAAGATAATTATAAGATTTCTACTGTGTTCCAGTCTTTCTAAGTCCTNTGGGTTTGGGTGAACTCCGGGAGTTGGTGATGGACAGGGAGGTCTGGCGTGCTGTGGTTCATGGGGTCGCAAAGAGTTGGACACGACTGAGCAACTGGACTGAAAAGGAGAATTGGCGTCTTGGAACTGAGTATCAGTTGTTTGCACAATACTATACTCATTAGTAAATGGAGGGAAACTTTCACAGCATTCAGTGACCCAAACAACTGGAGAATTAAATTTTTTCATGAGATATCCACAATGAAGTAAATAAATTAACTTCTTACAACAAAATAAATTCTCAGAAATTTCAAAGTCTTCAAATGCTTAACAGTGATCAACAGTATCGGAAAGCCATCAGTGGCTGAATTTCTCACCAGATATTCCACAACAGGACACGAAAGAAGTTCATCAACCATTCTGAGATTTTTCTTTGATATTTCTCAAGTGACGACCTCAACCAAACCCAATTCATTAACCAGTGGCAGTGATTATACATTTTAGATAGATAATAGCAGTCCACTCAAATCCAACAGACCTTCAAGACAAGATGAAGAAATGCTGTCTTCCAATATTAATGTTAATAAAGAATCACATACTCAAAGTGAGGCATAAATATCAACCATTCAATATTTTAATTGGTTTTCCCTAAGATTAAGGTGCCAGTAAGTAATGGTCCTAACACTATGTGAGTGTAAAATAAGAAATCATTACTAAAGATGTCACAGGCACAAGGAATAAAGGTCAGTATAATATAATGGGAGATGGTTCAGTTCAGTTGCTCAGTCGTGTCCAACTCTTTGTGACCTCATGGACTGAAGCATGTCAAGCTTCTTTATCACCAATTCTTGGAGCTTACTCAAACTCATGTCCATAGAGTCAGTGATGCCATCCGACCATCTCATCCTCTGTCTTCCCTTCTCCTCCTGCCTTCAATCTTCCCCAGCACCAGGGTCTTTTCCAATGAGTCAGTTCTTCACATTAGGTGGCCAAAGTATTGGAGTTTTACCATCAGTCCTTCCAATGAATATTCAAGACNATGCCATCCGACCATCTCATCCTCTGTCTTCCCTTCTCCTCCTGCCTTCAATCTTCCCCAGCACCAGGGTCTTTTCCAATGAGTCAGTTCTTCACATTAGGTGGCCAAAGTATTGGAGTTTTACCATCAGTCCTTCCAATGAATATTCAAGACTGATTTCCTCTAGGATTGATTGGTTGGATCTCCTTGCAGTCCAAGGGACTCTCAAGAGTCTTCTCCAAAACTATAGTTCAAAAGCATCAATTATTTGGTGTTCAGCTTTGTTTATAGTTCAACTCTCACATCCATACATGACTCCTGGAAAAACCATAGCTTTGACTAGATGAACCTTTGTTGGCAAAATAATGTCTCTGCTTTTAAATATGCCTGAAATTAAAAGACACTTGCTCCTTGGAAGAAAAGCTATGACAAACCTAGACAGTGTATTAAAAAGCAGAGACATCATTAAGCTTCAATATAGTTTTCTAGTTTTTTAAGATTAAAAGTTCAATACTGCCACCAGCATTTGATAGTTACATTTATCAGAAGCAAAGAACACACTAATTCTCAAATAAATAACTTTTGAGAAGAGGCAATACAGATCATTTCCCCAAAATTTTGATTAGCTCTGTTTAAAGAGCTAAAACCAAGTTTCTGAATCTGGATTCTGAACTCTGGTTCTGAATCTCTACGGTGTGCGAACCTGCACAGAAAGTTCCAACAGCTGACAATACAGATTACTCAGTGACTGTCTGGGTCAGGGGACAATGAAATGGTTATTCTAGAGTTATGTGATGTTTATAAGTCCACTTAAGTGGTACATACGAGAAGATAGCTCTCTACCATCTACTGAGCTCTCTCTATTTTCTATTCTATACAGATGTTTGTTTTAAACTTTCTTTACACTTCAAGAGTTTTATCTCTCTACCTTACTGAGTGAATTTCAAAAATCACTAACAATCGTGTAATATGAAAAAGTTCATTTTTTGAAAGTATGAACATACAGCTATGAGTACAAACTGTTTTACAAAATATGTTCAGTCATGTCCAACTATTTGTAACCCTGTGGACCATAGCCCACCAGATCCCTCCGTCCATGGAATTCTCCAGGCAAGAATACTGGAGTGGGTTGCCATTTCTTTCTCCAGAGGATTTTCCCAACCCAGGGATCAAACCCAGGTTTCCCACCTTGTAGGCAGGCTCTTTAGAATCTAAGCCACCAGGGAAGCCCTGTTTTAGAAAGACTAGCATTAAAAGTATCAAAAAGATCTCTAACATCACCCATCTGTTAAAAGTATAATCAGCAAAGGAAGTTATCTTTGCATTTCTCAAAAGAAGCTAGAGCACTGCTAATGTTTTTATCTTTTTCTGAATTAGAAGACTTATAAAAATATAATGAAGAGATACATAACATGAGACAGGCCGACCATGAGTTTAAATACCGTATAAGCTTTGGAATCCTCCCTTGCCTGGATGCCTCCTAAGGCCCTGGACGTGGACAGGACCCAGGAATTTGTGTACACTTTGTAAAATTTCCAAGGAAAATGCTGGTTTTTGGTAAAACTTTTCTTAATGAGAACTCTAAATAATTCATTCTGTAACACAATTATGGACGACTCCTTATTAATGAATTTCTTTTTCTTTCTAGATTTGACCACCCATGATAGAGAAGGTGGGGCTTCCCAGGTGGTGCTAGTGGTAAAGAACCCATCTACAAGTGCAGGAGAATTGAGAGACATGGGTTCTATCCCTGGATCAGAAAGATCCCCTGGAGAAGGGCATGGCAACCCATTCCAGTATTCTTGCCTAGAGAATCCCACGGACAGAAGAACCTGGTGGGCTACAGTCCATAGGGTTGCAAAGAGTCAGACACTACTGAAGCAACTTAGCACACATATAATAAAGACAACAGTCTCCAGAGTCCATTTTCTGATAGCTCAACCTTTAAAATACTCAGATTTTATGTGTGACCAATTAAATTGTAATTTCTTTCTCAAATTTTAATTTTTAAAATGAGACTGGTATAGATTTTATTTTTCAACTCTCCTGATGGATGATTCATAAAACTTTTAGCCCTTATACTTCATACATGTGTTATTAATTAAATTCTATTACCATAAATGCTTCCAGGAGAGATCTGAAAACTAAGGGAAAACTTCCCAGTTTATTGTTGCTTCATGCTTCCTTTGATTAATCTTCAGGAAGCCAAAGGAACAAGAGCCACTTATTTTGAAATGCAGAACTGGGAAACAATGGCTTGGCATTGCTTAACTGTCATATCTTACTACTGTCAGGCAAGATTGCTCTGGGTTAGCTACTGTGATTTCTAGGGTGCTCAAGTTCAAGATAAAGTCAGTTCTCTGACTCATTCTTTTATTTCAAAAGCGGTCCTACACATCTGTGAGCTAACAGCAAAACATACTTTTTAGGGCCAGTCAATCGGCCAAGTGAAAGAAGTGATTTAATAAGCATCTGTGTTATGGACTGAATGTTTGTGTCCCTCCAAAGTTAAATGTTGAAATCCTAACCCCTAATGTGGTGGTATTAAGAGGTAGGGTTTGGGGGAGGTGATTAGGTCCTGAGAATGGAATCCTCATGAATAGGATTAGTGTCCTCATAAAAAGGGACCCCAGAGAGCACCCTCACGCTCTCCACCATGTGCATATGCAAGGAATTTGCAGTCTCCTCTATTCAAAATCCCCCAAAGTGAAAACAAACCAAATGTCCATCAACTGATGAATGGATAAACAAAATGAGGTCTCTCCATACAATGGCATATTATTTGACAATGTAAAAGAATGACATACTGATAACATGCTAAACATGGATACACTTTGAAAGTATTATGATAAATGAAAGAAGTCAGTCACAAAGATCACATATTATACGATTCCATTTTTTATGAAATAGCCAAATCCAGAGACAGAAAACAGTATGTAGTGGCCAGGGGCTGGGGAAGGTGGGAATGGAGAGTGACTGCTACTAGCTATGAGGTTCTTTTAGAGATAATGGAGCTATTTTGGAATTGGATAGTCGTGACAGTTGCACAAATCTGTGACTATGCTAAAAAAAACCACCAAACAACCCATTGAGTTATCTACTTTAAAAGGGTGAATTATATGATATGTGAATTATATCTCAATAAAGCTCTTAAAAAAAAAAAAAACAGAAGAATTTGGCAATCTGCAACCAGGGAACAGGCTCCCACAGATGCCAAGTCTTCCAGCACATTGATGTTGGACTTCTAGCCAAGAACCGTGAGACAAGAATGTCTGTGGATATCCAGTCTGTGGTATTTTAGGGACAGCAGCTCAACGTAACCAAGACAATGTGCATACATTTGAATCAGTGGGGCCTGCACAGCTGCACCCTGGAATGGTCAGAAAATGAGTATGTCCTATCAGAAATCCAATTTTTTATATTTATTCAGATCAAGTATTAAAAAAGTAGACAAAGTTATCTGTGTCCAAATACGGTATGTAAAAGTCTATCTGCCTCAACATATTTCAGATGAAATGACTTTGACATCCCATACAGCATGAGGAAAACTGAGTCTGTGGCAGAATCAGCCAAATATATATTTTTAATTATATAAACTCAGTCTTGGGGGCTTCCCAGGTGGCACGGTAGGAAAGAATCTGTCTGCCAGTGCAGGAGAGGCAGGAGACGTGGGCTTGATCCCTGGGTTGGGAAGAGTCCCTGACGAAGGAAATGGCAACCTGCTCCAGTATTCTTGACTGGCAAGACAGAAGCGCCTGCCAGGCTGCAGTCCATGGGGTTTTAAAGAGTTGGACTTGATTGAGCAACTGAGCATGCACGCACGCATGCAAAGTCAGTCTTAGCATTTCAAGTTTTTGATGAGGAAGTATTATTAGAACTGTCTTCGCACCTCTGAGTATAAACAGCTGAAGAGTATTGTACCGCCAACAATGCCACCTTCCACGGATTGGCTTTTTGACTGAATATTATCTACAATCAAACAAAAAGCAATATTAAAGTCCAGATGAGTGAGGAAAGGGTAGTCTGAGTGACGAACTGAACTGAAGTCTTTATTCCAGATGCAAACAGAATCATTTTTTGTTTTCAGGAAGTCAGAACTGACAGAAAGGAAATGAGATTTAGCTAGGCTTAAAACCACCAGGGTATGAATGACTAGTCACATGGCTTTGGGAAAGCTACAGCCTTGACCTTACAAACCTTAGTTCCCATTTAGGTAAAATGAGGCTAATAATGCCTTCCTTATTGGTTGCAAAGATTAAATTAAATGAAGTATCTGACTGCTTAGCCTTGAACGTGGCCCACGGTCCATTCTCTACAAACATTTGTTTTTCCTTTCCCTCTCCTCACTCCACATTGTTTTTTATCCTAGGTGGTGATGCAAGTTCAGTGTTTCACAAATGATTCCATAGTAATCATATATTAGGATGGACTGTAAGAATAGAAAATGAATTCTTATGGTTATTAGTTTTTCTTCCTTTCCATTTACTTATTTTGGATGCCCTGTGCAGCTTGTGGGATCTCAGTTCCCCGACCAGGGATTGAACCCAGGCCACAGCAGTGGAAGTGCTGAATCCTAAGCACTAGACCACCAGGAAACTCCCACTTTTCTTCTTTTTAAAATGACCAGCTTGACTTCATTACAGTGGCTGCTTAGAGAAGGAAGCCCGAGATTCAATTCTTGCTTTGACACGTTTGGGATAGGTATAGCCTCTGTGGACAGTGTTTTGTCATTTGTAAAACATGATTTTNTGGGGAGAGGGAGATGGAGACCAGCTCATTCTTGGCCCCTGGGCACCACACTGACATCTGCCCAATCAGTGGGCAGATGGGCCAACGTCCCCAGCAAGACAAGCTGCCCGCCCCTTCTGGGGGCCACCCCCTGCCACCACCCCAAAACCAGCCAGGAGCCTCTCAGATTCCAGAGACCCACACTCCCATGGGGGGCCTGGGTGGGGGGTTCAGAGGTGAAGGGCAGTGGTTGAACTGCCCCTCTGGCATCCTCCCTGGGTACAGCAGGATCCCAGAACTGCCCACTGTCCTGTGGCTGCTTCATAAATGCCCCAGGCCAGGTGCCTGGACGTGTCCAGAGAGGCAGGGCTGCAAGAAGTCCCTTCCAGGACAAGGCCAGGTCGCTGGGCTGGATGGGCTTCACCTCCCTGTTGTAGATCAGTGACAGGGGGCGGGGTGAACAGGGGGCGGCCTGAGTCCCTGCCTGGCCAGGGTGGTCAACACGGGTGGTCTCCCAGCCACACCAGTGCCTCACAGAGCTCGGCCAACCCACCGCCGCTGATGTGCAGCTGGTCTGAGCCCTCGCAGGCCCCTAAGGAGCAGGCGGCCTCCGGGAGTACAAACTCTCCAGACCGTGGGCCAGAAGCCAGAACACGTTGGCTTCCGAGAGTTGGGGTGCTCAGCACCCAACCGGTAGGGTATCCCCTAGTCGTATATCTCTCGGGACTTGACCTGGGCCTCCTCAACAGTGGGTGAGCTGGGACTTGAAGTGTCTGCACCCCGAGACTTGGGTGCAGGTGGAGTGAGCCCCCACGCCCCACCCCGTGCTGCCCACGCCCGGCCCCTGCCATCCACGCCCCGCCCCGCGCTGCCCGCGCCCCGCTCCACCACCAGCCGGGCGCGCCCACCTCCTCTGCAGCTCCTTGATGCGCACCATGAGGTTGAGGTGGCCCTGGGAATACTGCTCGATGACGTCTCGCACGTCGTAGGGCTTCCGCGCTTGCTGCAGCGGAGAGATAGAGTCAGGCCGTGCCTGCGCGTTTGGGCCGGCGCCGGGCACAGGATGGTGCCTATCCTCCGTGCGCATTCGGGATTTAAGGACCCGCCCTTGCGACACCACGGGACAGGCCTGGATCAGAGCACTCGCCGTGGCTGGGCTCAGCCCCCACCTCCACCCCCCCGACCCGGGAGCTGGGTGACCCCAGCCCAGTGACTCGGCCTCTATGGACCCAGGGACCTGCCTACTCTCCCTTCCCAGGCCCCCAGCTCTGTTTCCAAACTGCCCGGGAAGAGCTGGCCCAGCTGAGGGCCCAGGGCGGGGGGAGTGGAGGCAGTATATGAGCATGGCTCCGGTCAGTGGCAAAGGGGGCAGTTCTGTGCAGCCCCCACCGGCCTGGGCCCCGAGCTGAGCACATGCTCGCTAGCAGGCGCCTGCACTGTTCTCGGGGTGGGGGCAAGCCCCCACAACCGCTTCCCCTGCAGTCAGTGCCCTGAGGTGAGCAGAGGGGGCCCCAGAGCCAGCCTCCGCCTGCAGTGCCTGCTGTGGGTGGCAGGCCTCCTGCCGGGGCTCCCAGGCTGCCGGGAAGGAGAGCATGGTCCCACTGTGGGCCTGGGGCCAGAGGGGCAGGGCAGGGGACCCTGGAGCTCCAGGCTCAGCGCCAGCCCTGAGCCCATAAATGCATCCGGGGCTCAGGTGAAACCACAGCAGAGAGAAGGAGGCTTCTCGGGTTGTCAGCAAAACCTCCAGCCACATTTATGGCCTTGAGCCCAGGAGCCCACCGGCTGTGGGTCTCACCCAGGGGGCAGGGGACTGGCCGAGGAGGGGTCTGATGGCTCAGGAGGCCCGTTGCCCACACAAGCAAGCAGGGCTCACTGGGAAAAGAGACTCTGTTGCGGGGACCTCAGGTAGACAGGGTTGGGGGAGCCCAGGCGGTCTCATTAACCCTGGAGGGCTCACACTAGCAATGAGCTGGGAGGTTACTGCTTCTTGCTGGGGGGCAGGGGGTAGCAGGTCTGCAAGAAGCTCCAGACAGCTTGCAGGGTGAGCAGGGGCTGGCGGGTCGGAGGATGACAGACTCAGATGCCTGTCGAGGGCCGGGGCCAGGTCTCAAACCTGGGAGCCCCAGGGGCCCTGTCCTCCATGCCCGCCTGAGGCCTCCCTCTCCTTGTGGTACCACCCCAGACGTGGGCTTCCCTAGGCTAAGGGCAAGGCCACCTCTGCCTTCCCAGAAAGACAGGGCTCCCTTGAGGGCCGAGTCCTGCCTCCGTCTCTGGGCACCTCTGGACCTGCCCAGGGGCCCTGCCATCAACACTGGCAGCTAAAGTTCAACTCCCCACATGGTTTGGGACCCCAGAATCCTGAGGCAAGAGAGAACTCTCCTCCCCATCAGGGACCGGGCACAAGAAGGCCAGGGTGGCTCCTGTCCCCATGAGATTCACCAGGTGGGGCCCTCACAGCTGACACCCAGCCCCTCTTCGGACTCTGCGACCACCCTGCATCCCCATAGAGCTGAGACACAAGGCCTGTCATAGGATCGTGGAGTCGGGGGTGGCATGAAGTCTGGCAGGCTCTCTGACGCCACACACCCAGCTCCAGGACAAGTGTAGAGTGGCGCTGGGTGGTAGGCTAGTGGAGATGTGCCCAGGACTCAGTGTTTGCTTCTGTAAGATGGGGATTCTGAGCCCTCTGGCTGACAAGGGGAGTGAGGGTAAAGGAAGATGCGAGGAGAGAGAGGGCTGGGGGGCCCTGAGCGGCTGGCACCAGGAGAGCCGGAATGGCTGTGATGGTGGCCGCGGCTGAGCCCAGGGTCTGCGCTGGGTCCAGTGCCCATGGGAGGGTGGTCCTGAGCGGTGAGGCCTGCTTTCCTGTGGGCCAAAGGGCTTTGTGAGGCTTGGGGCCGCCCCCAGACTTGCCGATGTGGTCAGGGGCAGGCTTGGAAGGGAGAAGGCAGGGTTCAGAGGTCAAAGTTGGGCAGGCCTGGCCCGGAATGAAGGGGGTCCTTGTCCTGGTCTCCCATATGCCCTGGGAGGTCACGGACCACTGTGGGCCCCCTGAGTGTGCTGAGTGGCTCTGTGTGTGCAAATGTATGCAGACGTCTCCATGGAAAGGCACGAGAGTGCAGGGGACAGGTGTGTGAGCGCCTGCAGGAGCACGGGTGGAGAGGGGCCTGTGAGCCGGGCCCCCGCCTCGCCTTGGGCAGGGTGTGGACCTCAGCAGGTAACTGACAGCCGACTGACACCCGGGACCCATGGCCCGGTGGGCTCTTAGGCCCCCTGAGGCTCTTCTTGGAGTTGATAAGCAACCCCTTCCCCGCCCTGCCCCCAGCAGGGTCTGGCCAGCGCTCCTGGAGGCCTTTGTCAAGTGGCTGCCTGGGGTCCGGCTGCAGAGCTCATCTCAGCTTTCTCTCTGAAGCTGATTTCCTCTGGCGGCGGCAGCAGGAGCCTGAGATGAGCCGAGATAATGCCGGCCTGTCCAGACTGACCGACGGTGGACACGGGAGTTCAAGGCAAACTTGAAGGGCTAAGAGGCTCTGGCTCCTCCAGCCAGACACAGGGGCGGCCAGCCGGGTACTTATCGGCCAGCGAGGCCCACAGGGGGCCACCAGCCACGTCTGCTGCCCCTGGGGCCAGATGGGGGTGGGCGTGTGGGCAGACAGACAGGCTGCTGCAGGGGAGGGGCCCTGGCAGCTGGGCCTGAGGCGGGGGCCACCCCGGGAGCCCCCCAGAACTCCTCACCACCAGGGGCTCATCCACCACTTCCATCTTGTTGGGTCCCTCCTCCCTGGGGGCCNCTGGAGTGGGTTGCCATTGCCTTCTCCACTCACTTCTTTACCATGATATAAAATATGTTCACACAGTCTTTGACATTTGCTTTAAAAGGTAGAGCAGAAATTTTTGTTAGGAATTTCCTTTTGATACAGAAACAACAGAAGTGATGTGATGTAACTTTTGAGAATGTCACAAAGTAGCACATCTTTCTCCTCATTTGATCTCTTCTTCTATGGGAAAAGCTACTGCCCTTTGGGGACTTGCCCTGTGAAAAGGCTTTGCCTCCTGAGAACAGCCACTGAGGACCTGAGCCCTCCAGCTGGCAGCTTTATGACTGAGTCATTTTAGAGCAGGATCTTTCAGGCCCACTGCAGGCCACCCAACAGCTGACTGCCACTTCATGAGACCTGGAGGCAGAACCAACCAACAAAATACTTCTGAATTCCTAATTTGTAAAAATGATGAGATAATAAATGTGTGTTTGTTTTTTTTAAGCTGCTTTTTTTGGATATATATATATATATTTTTTTAATGTAGCAACAGATAACTAATATAAATACTTCTCATTCTTGTTTCAACCCAACCCAATTAGATACTTTCAATCATCACTCCAATAAGATGTTTCTTATATTAATTATAAATTAAATCACACAAAACCTGTTAAGCACTTAGAACAGTATCTGTGCTTTAGTGCTATGTGGGTGTTTGCTATTAACAGTAATATTACCATTATTATCAGAAATAGCAGTAGAATACATAGGTCACTGAGGTCCATTATCTTGTAAAATCCAATGGTTAATTTTCTGTCTGTGTCCTCNTTCTCTTTTTTTCCATTTCAGCTGTAATTCTAACATGGTATATAATGTGCTTATGTATTGAGGGTAAGGGACTTCCCAGATGACACGAGTGGTAAAGAACCTGCTGGCCAATTCAGGGACACATGACAGACGTGGGTTCGATCCCTGGTTCGGGAAGATCACTTGGAGGAGGACATGGAAACCCACTCCAGTACTCTTGCCTAGAAAATCCCATGGACAGAGGATCCTGGTGGGCTGCAGTCTGTAAGGTCATAAAAAGTCAGACACAACTGAAGTGACTTAGCACGGCACACACACTGAGGACAGGGGCCTTTATGTCTTTACCAACATCTTAACAGCCAGCAATAATGCTTGGTGTATAGTAGATACTCAATAAATATTTGCCAAATGAAGAAGTGAAGTTAACTATGGGGAAAATGAAAATGGGATAAAAAGAGCTATGCTTAATTTCTTAAATTAAGAAGAGATGCACAAGACTAAACAGTGAAAAAATCTGAAGCCACCAATTTGAAAATAAAACTTAGTTTATTACAACATCACTGTGGAGAGTCAATTTTAATATAATATAGCAACAAAAGGGGGCTTCTCTAGTGTCTCAGATGGTAAAGAATCTACCAGCAATGCAGGAGACCTGGGTTTGATCCCTGGGTTAGGAAGATCCCCTGGAGAAGGGCATGGCAACCCACTCCAGTATTCTTGCCTGGAGAATCCCCATGGACAGAGGAGCCTGGTGGGCTACAGTCCATGGGGTCACAAAGAGTCAGACATGACTGAGCATCTAAGCACAGCACAGCAAATTAAACATACGAATATATTTGATGCTAAAAATGATAGAAATCAACTCTTCAAATATCTGAGTAGTTACTTTAAATGTGATATTAAATTCCATAAATCACCATTCTTGTAAACACATCTCTGTCACTTAAAAGTAAAAATAAATTTAATTAAAAATTCTAATGTTAATAATTATATAGATAAATTTTATTTTTAAAACAAAATTGTTTGCTTCAGAATGGGAGAAAATAATAGCAAATGAAGCAACTGACAAATAACTAATCTCAAAAACATACAAGCAACTCCCGCAGCTCAATTCCAGAAAAATAAATGACCCAATCAAAAAATGGGCCAAAGAACTAAACAGACATTTCTCCAAAGAAGACATACAGATGGCTAACAAACACATGAAAAGATGCTCAACATCACTCATTATCAGAGAAATGCAAATCAAGACCACAATGAG